>JACEEZ010025820.1:42500-57500 GCA_016584305.1 Chionoecetes opilio | reverse complement strand
GACACCTAACTTCTTAGAAGCCGTTTTAGCAAGAGATGAAATGTGAGATTTCCAGTTCAGATTTTTAGTAAAGGATAGTCCTAGATTGTTCATTGTAGAAGAAGGAGATAGTTGAGTGTCATTGAAGAAGAGGGAATAGTTATCTAGTAGGTTTTGTCGAGTAGATAGGGGAAGAAATTGGGTTTTTGAGGCATTGAACAAAACAAGGTTTGCTTTGCCCCAATCAGAAATTATAGAAAGATCAGAAGTTAGGCGCTCGGTGGCATCTCTCCGTGAATCACTTAGTTCCTGTTGAGTTGGACGTCTAATAAACGACGTTGAAAAATGCAGGGTAGAATCATCAGCGTAGGAGTGGATAGGGCTTTGAGTTAGACTTAGAAGATCATTAATGAATAATAGAAAGAGAGTGGGTGATAGGACAGAACCCTGGGGAAAACCACTATTGATAGATTTAGGAGAAGAACAATGTCCGTCTACAGTAGCTGCAATAGAACGGTTTGAAAGGAAACTTAAGATGAAGGTACAGAGAGAAGGATAGAAACCGAATGAGGGTAGTTTGGAAATTAAAGATTTGTGCCAGACTCTATCAAAAGCTTTTGATATGTCAAGGGAAACAGCAGAAGTTTCACCGAAACCCCTAAAGGAGGATGACCAAGATTCAGTTAGGAAAGCTAGAAGATCGCAGTAGATCGCCCTTTACGGAAACCGTACTGACGATCAGATAGAAGATTGTGAGCAGATAGATGCTTAAGAATCTTCTTATTTAGTATAGATTCAAAAACTTTAGAAAGGTAGGAAGTCAAAGCTATAGGACGGTATTTTGAAGGATTAGAACGGTCACCCTTCTTAGGGAACAGGTTGGATGTGAGCAAACTTCCAGCAAGAAGGAAAGGTGGAATTAGATAGACAAAGACGGAAAAGTTTGACCAGGCAGGGTGCAAGCACAGAAGCACAGTTTTTGAGAACAATAGGAGGGACCCGTCAGGACCGTAAGCCTTCCGAGGATCTAGGCCAGAAGGGGAAAAGATAACATCATTACGAAGGATCATAATGACAGGCATAATATAGTCAGAGGGTGGAGGAGAAGGAGGAAGAAGCCCTTCATCAACCAGAATGGAATTTTCAGCAAATGTTTGAGCGAAGAGTTCAGCTTTAGAAATAGATGAGATAGCTGTAGAGCCATCTGGGTGAAGCATAGGAGGGAAAGATGAAGAAGTGACATGCTAACGTACAAGGTCACACTCCCACCCACAGAGCACTAACGAGTTGGTCCAAGATGTCTGTTTCTTCTGTGGACAACATGCTAACCTTCATGATGCAGCAACTTTTCAAATGGATAAAAGGGTGCGGGACTGTACAACATTACTTGGTGACTCCAAGGTACTGGGGCATCTCAGTGCTGGTGACATGGTGGCCCTGGAAGCCAAGTATCACACCAGGTGTGTATTAGGACTGTACAACCATGCTAGGAAAGCCCAGATTGAAAGACTTCATGACATTAGCCATAAACAGGATGCATCAATAGCAAGCATTGCCTTTGCCGAACTGGTCCTGTACATTGAGGAAACCAGACTTGATGAGGGGACGGCTGCAGTCTTCTCGATGGCTGACCTTGCTCAACTCTACCCATCCAGAATGGAACAGCTAGGGTTGAAGCTTGATGGCCGGGTTCACTCTACGCGACTCAAGGAGAGACTTCTTGTCCAGTTCCCTGACATGCAGACATACAATAACGGAAGAGATGTCCTAATGGTGTTTGAAGATGTCGGTGATGCTCTCGTCAAAGCCTGTGAGCTGGATAATGATACGTGTGGAAACTATCCACAAAAACCGCTCTCTAATTAGGAGAATGGTATTAATTTGAATGGGGGAATTTGACGCCTCCCCTGTCAAAAAGGGAGACGAATAAAAATTCCACCTATGTATATATTATTATAGATTTGGGTATAAATTCAGATGCATTGAATATAGTAATATAATTCTTGTGGTATTCACCTATAACACCACAATTAATCAAAGGATTAAAATAATATAAGAATTGTGAGGAACTTCCACGTATAGGAGTAAACATTATTGGAACGCTCCACGTGTATACCTCCAGCTGTCTTGATAAGGATTTTCAGTCAAGACATCATTCACGCATTAGTCCTACACGATGAAGGTGTAGCCACTCTTGATTGTACACTAAGGTGTAGTCACGCTCATCCTAATATGTGTGACCCGTAACCGATAAATCGGCTAAGACAAGGACGAGGTGTTAAACACACCATAATAGTATCGCGCCAGGAACTGTGAAAAGTTACCTACGGCCTACCACAGTCGCCGCCATTACGTGCACCACAGTCACCAGCTCTGAGCCGCTCACAGCGCTTACCACCACTCCCTCAAATAATAATCAAGCCTTCAAATCATCAACCCATCTACCACTGCTGAGTATACCTTAGCTAGCGTCTAAATAGGATATCAGTGCAATCTAGGTAGTTCTTGGGTGCAAGGTGAGTTCACGTCAATTATTACTATAATTTCAACATTTTGGTGCCCCGAGTGAGGATTATCTTTGGGAATGTATAAGGTAGCCGTTGTGGGACACAGCTTATGCCCTCAACGAGTGGCGGTGGAAAGTGTGGAACTCAGGCTCTTTCGGGCACTCAGCGGTCGTGCTGATTTATTTGACACAGACGCACGTCTCAATGAAGTACTTCAGTGGCCTCATGACCTCACAGTTCTGTTTCTGGGGGGTAATGATATATAAACACCACCCCGCCCCCTTTGGTTAAACAACTTTGACTTGGCCGCCGTACCCGCCCGCTGTACTCGCCCGCCGATCCATAGACAGCCACGGCACACAAGCCGCATTAGTAAAGCTACCATCCGCCAACAACAATGTTTGTGAAGTTAGTAGTTACATCAAATAAAGTGGTGGATGGTTATAGGCCTGGCTCGCGCTTTGCTAGGCCGAGTCAACGGCACATCCACCCTTAGAATTAAATCATTAAATTAGGGAACCCTAACTCATAAGCTTGCATCTAACTTTTTTTTTTCTTTTTTTTTCATTTCATCTAATAAATTAAAATCATGGCGGAAGGGACTAAAGCATTAGCGGCTAAATTAGGATGGCTTATACGAATATATAACAAGTGTGAGGTAGCAGCTGAGACTATCCCTATTGACAATAATAGTTTAAAGTCAGGTCTGCTCATGCTAAAAACTAAATGGGATACTTATGAAGAGGCTTACTTACAATTCTTTGAAGCTGGGGATAAATTAATTAATTATGAGACCAAGTATGATCAAGAATGTACAAAATACATGGAAACAGTATTCAAATATGAGAACTTAGTGCGTGATCAGAAACCCACAGCCAAAGCCTCTTTACTCCAACTTAAATTACCAGATTTGTCATTGTCCCATTTTGAAGGGGAGAATTGGTATTCTTTCTGGGATAAATTCAAATTGATTGATGATAGGACTGATTTAACAGAGGTGCATAAATTAACCTATTTGTTAGGTCAGTTGAGAGGTTCTGCATATCTGCTGGTAAAGGAATTAACAGTAGAAAATGCCAATTATAATGTGGCACTCAAGATTCTTAGAGATAATTATGAAGATAAAGATCAGATAATAAAGAATCTTTTCTGCAAGTTCATGGATCTACTGAGCCCTTCTCACAATCACAGAGAATTGGAAGATTCAGAATAACTTTAAATTGCACACTAAGAGCCATTGAAGCTCATAAACCCTTGACAGAGTCAGACTGGATGGTCAGTATCATGATATGGAGAAAACTACCAACCAGGATGCGAGACCGCTTAAATAAGAGGTACAATAGTAATTACTTCACGGTCAAGCAAATAGAGGATGGATTATTACAAGAGTGCAAACATTTGCAAGGTATTGAGCAGGAATACCCCCACAGGGAGATTGAGATAACTAGACCTAAAGGTAATCAGCGATATCAGCCACCCTTAGAGTTTAAAGAGCCCTCATTGGTGGGTAGTTATCCCGCTCCTACTAAAGTTACGATGGGAAGAAAACCGGTAGATAAGTTTCAAACTAGACCAGCCGGTAAACCACCACCAAGACCTACTCAAAGAACAGGTGCCATTCCTAAATATAGGGTTATTACCAGTGAAGTCAGAAAAAAATGTGCTTTCTGCGAGGAAGAACATCCACCCTCCACTTGTAATATATACCCAGATTATTCCACTAGGCTCAAAAGGTTAATGGACCTGGGAAACTGCCTAACCTGCCTTAGTGGTAAACAAATACCCAGACTAATAGGACAGGCTTGTATTGCAATACAAGCCTGTTCTATTAGTCTGGGTATTTGTAAGAAGTGTAGAAAATGCATTCATCACATAGCCTTATGTCCTAATGGTGATGTGAGAACAGACCCTACGGTCGTTAAAATGGCAGTAACTAGTATGAGTAGTTCATCCGCTGTCCCTACGGCAGAAGTGAAGGTGATCCACAATGGTAATTCAGCCATTGCGAAAACAATGTTTGACAGTGGTGCACAAAGATCCTTTATTAGTGGAGAGATAGTTGATCTATTACACCTACCTATAATTAGCAAGGTGAACTTAGCCATTTCGGGCTTTCTGGCCAACAAAGAAGCTCAAAGTTTTGACATTGTTCGACCACTAGTCCAATTAGGAAATTATAAATGTAGGGTAGCTGCTGTAGTTAATAACATCGGTATAAATTTTACTGCAAAAGGACTTAAATCTACAGCTGAAATGTTGAAACAGAATGGTGTTAGACTAGTTAGAAATACCTTTGAGGATTTTGATGGTCCTTACCAATTAATAATAGGCGCTGATTATTTTGGGCGATTCCTAAGTAAGGTCATCAAAAGACATAACATTTCCATGGTCAACAGTGCCGGTGGTGATGTTATAATGGGACCTATCCCACAAACCACTCACCAGCCTAATCAAGAGGAATGCATTCTTAGTCATGCACACCTCTTGCACACCGCATACCGCGGTGTGCAAGGTAGTCATGCACACCGCATAACTACCTCTTGGTAGTTAGAATAGGAACTTCATTAGTACTCACTCAAATCAATGAGTTATTGGAAGAAGGGGATATCAATCAATCAATCATTGGGGGCATACGCCGGGGGGCGCGTCGCCTCGCCCACCCTACGACGCCACTCCCGGGGGTCACCACGCGCGAGTTCCCATGCAGGCGCCTTTCCCATACCAAGCAGCTCTCGACAAGAAACATCAACTTGCCCCAGCCACGAGCCTTGTGGGCGCCCCCTTGGCCTCCTCCACGCCGGACTGTCTCTTACAGATACAACCCGATGGGAAGGATCGGTTTCAGGGTAGCGTGCCACATGCCCATATAGCCGAAGTTGGCGCTGACGGACTATGCAGGTAATAGGTCTCGATTCAGTCTCACCGTGCAATCGCTGATTTGACACGTAATCATCCCAGCGATACCCCATGATTCTGCGCAGACACTTATTATCAAAGGCATTGATTCGTCTCTTCAAGTCACAATTTAGTGTCCATATCTCACAACCATAGAGTAAGACAGGGATCACAAGCGACTTGAAGATCCGGATCTTTGTCCTTCTGCAAAGGTACCGACAACGCCAAATACTCCCGCTGAGCGAGTCCATAACACCGTGGGGTATGCCAATCCGCCGTAATACTTCTTGACGTGACCCGCCGTCATTATGGACTGCGTTACCAAGGTATGTAAAACTTTCCAAGATCTCAATGTCCTCGCTACACGCATGAACAGACTGTACTGCTTCATCTAGTAAGTCTCCAAACACCTGGACCTTGGTCTTGAGCCAGGAGACCTCAAGTCCCAAAGGCTTTGCCCCTCGTGCAGCGCCTCGAGAGCCATCACCAGCACCTCCAGCGACTCAGCAAAGATTACTGCATCATCGACAAAAACAAGATCATGATCTTGGTGTTGCCGACGGATGCTCCACAATCACTTTGATCTACAACCTTGTCCAATACCCAGTCCATACAAGCGTTGAAAAGTGATGGGGCAAGGACGCACCCTTGCCTCACTCCTGTATTCACAGGAAAGAAGCTGATACACCTGCCCCACACTTCACAGCACTCTCAGTCCCAGATACAGACCGTTATCAAACCAATAGTCCTTGCAGGAATCCCGCGAAGTCGAGCAAAAGAAAATTCCAAAGTGACTCACGATGCACTGAGTCAAACGCCTTCTTGAGATCAACATAGGCTGCAAGCATCCCTGTCGAAACTCACGTCGGCGTTCCACCAGGACACGAAGCACTAGGATACGGTCCGTTGTTGACTTACCAGGCGGTGAACTCAGACTGCTGAGGTCTCTGATGCTTCACCAGATGACTGCGAATCCGTGTCAGCATAGATGGGCAAGCACCTTGCCTGGTACGCGTGGCAGTGTAATACCGCGGTAATGTTCCAGTCCTGACGTTCCCCTTTCCCTTTCCAGATAGGGACGACCAGCCCCCTTTCCAGTCAGGAGGAATGGTACCTGATTGGCACACGGCAGTCAGGACACCATGCAACCCGCAGATCATGGCTTCAACCTCCAGCTTTGAGGAGCTCCGCACCGATATTACAAACACCAGCTGCCTTTCCACCCTCAACTTTGCTACAGCCTCTCTGACTTCGTCAAGAGAGGGTGCGGTTTCGTTAATGGTAGGATCGGCATCCACTGCCTGTGACCCAGTGGTGTGAAGCTGCTCAGTTGGAGGTCCACCGTAAACAACTGCCCAAAGTACTCAGCCCAACGAGCCATCTGCCCATCCATGTCCGACACGAGGCGCCCATCTGCTGCTCGAATAGCACTCGCCGAGAAGGAACTTGGAACGGAGCTTCTTCAGGGCTAGGTAGGCGGGTCGGAGGTCTATAGCGTTCAAATGACCCTCGACATCCTCAGCGATAATATAATTTATAATCTGGTTAATAAAGAGTGCAGGAAGGCCAGCCTCCCCTTACAGAGTTGGAATATTAATTATCCAAGGCTAGAAGGGATAATCAGGAAGGATTTCCTTAATTATACGCCACCAGAGGTCCAATCAGTGTTAGGATTATGGTGGAATGTAAAATCTGATGAATTAAGATTAAAGTGTTCAGATTTTTCTGATGTAGTCTTAACAAAGAGAACACTCTTAAGTCAGGTCAGCCAAGTATTTGACCCCTTGGGCATAGTGAGCCCAATAACTATATGGGGTAAATGTCTAATACAAAAGGCCTGGGAAGAACACCTCGATTGGGATATCCCCATTGATGGGAAATATACAACAGAATGGAAGACTATAAAATATGAGTTCAATAAGATATATGAAGTTCACATAAGTAGGAGAATAAATGCTGATGGGCGGCAACCCCAGCAACTACACATATTTTGTGATTCTTCAAAAAGTGCATACGGTGCAGTAGCTTATCTTAAAGCAGGAGAGGAATGTAAATTAATTATGTCTAAGGCTTGGGTTGCCCCAATTAAGCCTAGATCATTGCCTCAAATGGAGCTGACTGCATTATAATTCGGCACTAAATTAGCACAATATCTAAGTAATTTATTACAAATTAGTGAGGTATATATGTGGACCGATAGTGAAATTTGCCTACACTGGTTAGTGAAACATAACACAAAAATCCCTTATGTCAGGAATCGTGTTGGTAAGATAAATTATTTAGGTTCCACATTTCACTATAATCATGTTGCTACCAAGGAAAATCCAGCTGATATTTTGTCCAGAGGTACAACTATCCTCAAATTAAATACAGGATTATGGTTTAAAGGTCCTACCTGGCTGAAAAATAATAATGAATGGCCTAATCAAAAGGTCTATAGTAAGTCAGGCATATCAGAAGATATAATTATGGAACCTATATTGATCCCAGATCCTGTTATGGACATAAAAAGGTTTTCCTTATTAAGAAAACTATTAAAGACTACTAAATTGGTCTTCAAATTCATAAAGTGGGATAGTTCTGATCCTTTGAAGTTTTGGGTTAGAACAACACAAAAGCAGGAATTTCCTGAGGAATATCAGCTCTTAGCCTCGGCCAGCCCCTGTAGGAACAAACTTATCAAATCATTAGGTCTGTACCTAGATAATGAGGGCATCATTAGGTGTCGAGGAAGAATTTGGAATGCTGATCTTCCCGATAAAACCTGCAATCCCATGCTAATTCCCAAACGTCATCATCTTACTAAATTGCTAGTGGATGAATCTCATGGGAACTCGTTACATGGCGGAATGGCTGACACATTAGCCTATCTCAGGAGGGAATTTTGGATACCACAGGGTAGACAGGCAGTTAAATACTACCTCAAATCTTGTATCAAATGCAAGAGATATGAGGGAAGACTGATCACCTATCCCGGGCCCCCTCAACTCCCCATGGATCGAGTACAATTATTAAAACCATTTGAGGTAGCTGGTGTCGACTATACTGGGGCAATAATAATTACAAGAGATAATGCTCCCCCCAAGAAAGTATATGTCTGCTTATTTACTTGCACCTCTACAAGGGCTGTTCATTTAGAAATAGCTGATAATTGCGGAAAGTGCCGAAACATTTATTCAAGTGTTCCAGCGGTTTGTGGCTCGGCGGTCGTGTCCTCGGCGATTGATTAGCGATAATGCTACTAACTTCGTAGGAGCCTCCCCCATATTGTTAGAAATATTAAATCATCCAGCAGTACAAAAATCTCTAGAGTTAAGGAAATGCTCATGGACCTTTACTACCCCTAGAGCTCCTTGGCAAAATGGTTTCACAGAGAGAATGATTGGCATAGTTAAGTCTTGTCTTAGGAAAACTCTCCACAATAGTCCGGCCGCTAAGGACCAGATTTCAAGAGGATGGGGACATGCCGGATAAAAGCACCAAATTTTGTTCAGGCATTCTACAGGGTCCTAGCTATGATTTTGAGAGGGGAGACAAACGATCCAATTACTCAGAAGCCTCTATGAACCATTTTTGTGATAACGGCTAATTTTCACTTAGAAAAATCTTGATGAAATCAAGATTCGCCTTTAATGGCAAAAGAAATATTCCGTATATGCAATACATCCACTAGTTTGTTATTTTTTTCATCCCTTCTTATACTTCAAGATCACACTTTTCAAATTTTACCAGGACAACCGTTCTATTACAATGGAATTTAGGCTTACATGTATGACCATGAATTACTTACGTACATGTACTTAGTTAAGGATGCAACAATGTCTGCTAACTGTTTTGTTTTGTGTGTTGCAGATTTTGAAGAGCCCCAGTCCTCATCTGTGATGGATTGGTCAGCGTGTGCAGTCTGCCAGAAGAAAACCTCTGAGCCACTTCGCTGTCCTTAAATGCACATGGAGCGGACAAGTCGGCGCCAGCTGTCTATGGATCTTTCCTGGAGAAAGTGACTCAGTTCAGAGAACTCAACGCTCTGCCAGTGCCTCTGCATTTGGTGCTGCCACAGACGTGGATGAGTTGATCAGGAATCATGCACAGTGGCACAAATCATGTCACGACCAATTCAACACACAGAAACTGGCAAGGGCGAAGAAGCGAGGGAGAGATAGCACTCCTGCTCCAAAAGACCGATGCCGTCGTCCACGCAAATGTTTCGACAAGACCAGCTGCATATTTTGCACCAAAGAAGATGGACTCCTGCATGAGTTCAAAACCCTAGGGCAGATGACAATGTTAGGTCAATGGCCCGAGATCTGTTGGATTCAGATTTGTTGACCAGGATTGAAGGTGTCGGTGACCTCATTGCACTGGAGGCCAAGTACCATCTTGCTTGCTTGGTTGGACTGCGGAATCGTCACCGGTCCCTGATCAGGAACAGGGAAAACCTACAGGATGCCAGTAAACCAGACAAGAAAGCCCGAGCAAGAGCATTTGCTGAGCTGGTCACTTACATAGAGAATGAAGTGGAAGAAGGCACATTGCTCTTCAAGTTTGCTTCCCTACGGCATCTCTACGAAAGTCGTCTTGCTGACTTTGGCATCAGGAGTGAAGTCAACAAAGTTCTGCTTTAAAGAGCAAATCCTGAAGCACTTTCCATATTCACATGAGCAAAGTGATGGAAAAATGTGCTACTTGTCTTTGAAAAAGGCATGCAACAAATGCTGAACAGGCCATGGAGACTGACTATGAAGGAGATGCACTAATTTTGGCAAAAGCTGCCAGGATTGTGCGAGAGGACATCTTTCGTTCCTGTGGTTTCAACTTCAGTGGCTCCTTTCCCCCTGACTGCCAGAAGAACTCTGTTCCAGCCAACCTCAAGAGTATGGTGACCATGCTGATGAAAGGAGCTGACTTGAAAGATCAGGACTGCACAGATTCCCAGGCCTGTCTCACTGCCTCACAGATCATACTCTCAACTGCAAAAAGAGAGCCAGAAGAGACAAGCAAATACCAAGCAGTCGATCACGACATTCGTTGGAAATTGAGCCACCCCTACCACTCTACATTGGCCTGAACCTCCACACGCAGACTAGGTCAAGAAAACTTGTTACCAGATGCATGACTTGGGCCTGAGTGTCAGTTATGACCGGGTGCTCCACCTAGAGAATCACCTGGCTACTGCTGTGTGTGAGGACATGAAGAGAAAGGGAGTTGTGTGCCCAGTCCAGTTGCGCTTTCAGCTCTTCACTGTAGGGGCCCTTGATAATATTGACCACAACCCCTCAAGCACAACAGCCACAGGATCATTCCATGGGACAGGTATCAGCCTGTTCCAGTTTCCTACCAGTTCAAACATGGGCCAATCCCAGAGTGAGATCAGCCTAGCCCTTCTAAAAAACACCACCCAGGACCATAGACTGCCTGAAAACTTCACCACTGTTCCAGCTGTGGCACTTCGGAAGGAAAGCGTGGCTGTGCCGAGGACTTCGTATGACATCCGACCCATCAGTGGACACCTTGACAAGGCCCGCGACAAAGAGAACAAGTGGCTGGAACATGCCATTTTGCTCATGGGAAAGGAAGAGTTGGTCAGGGGAGATGCTGTTGCCTGGTCTGCTTACCACGCCTCCTGTGAAGAGAGCCCGTTGACTTGCAGCCTGCAATCACTCAGCTCCTGCCGCTCTTCAGTGAGAAGGCTGCCACTGCAGCAATGGTCAAACATGGGATGAATGTTCTGCGTGAAGCCATACAGTTTCTGAATCTGGGCAACTTCCTGTCATTGCCTAGATGCTCCGCTGTATGCACTGGCCAAGTTCGTTCAGTGGCACTGCCGCACACACATGGCGAAGACCAGTACGTGGTCATGTTTGGAGGTCTCCATGTTGAGATGGCTGTTTGGAAGACACTTGGGGACTACTTGGAGGCATCAGGCTGGACAACCGCATTAACTCAAGCAGGCATTGCATCGTCTGGCACTGCGAACTCTTTCCTGACGGCCTCACACCTCACGAAGACCAGACACGCCCACCAAGTCAGTGCTCTCGCACTGGCCAAGATGCAGCGGGATGCTCACCAAGAGGCAGTTGGTGAAACACCAAGCAATGATGAAGGTTTTGAGGCATGGAGACGGGACATGGCTGCCAGGAGTCCAACATTCCATACTGGGATACCATCCTGCGGCTGGAAATTCTTGGCCTGATCTTTGTACGTGCACACAGAGAACAAGATTTCCCTTATACGTTGAGACACTGAAAGCTCTTGTGCCATGGTTCTTCGCTCTGGACCACCAGAAACTATGCCAGGTGGCTCCCGGTGCATATCATGGACATGGAGAGTCTGCCCCAGCAGTTCAACACCAATTCGAAGTCAACGGCAACTGGGTCGTTTTCGAAAACAGCCAAGAGGTTCTCCACTATACCCATTGACCAAGCCACGAACAAAACAACGAGCTTGTGAAAGGTGAAGGAGGAGCAGTGGGCCTTACCGAGAACCCAGTTGCCTTCAGGAGGTGGATGGTTGCGGGACCGAGCAGGCGCGACTCCTGGCAGAGTTCGGGGAGCAGAATGCCGACACCCCAAATGATGACCAGTACCATCACGAGGAGGGTCTATCTACCCAGAAGACTATCCAGAAGCAAACTGTGGACCTTATCCAGGTCATCAGTGAGATGGGAAACCCATTCAAGGATGACACCCCAGAACTCCTGGCACTTGACACACGGAATGTCATCGACCATCCTGTTGTCAACACAGTCCGCACAGTAGAGCCTGTTGGCAAGAAGCAGTATGAGACATACAAGAAGTCAGTGTGACAGATGCTACACACTCCATCCATGACCCAATTAAGAAAAACAAATTGCCCCTGTTCAGATCGCCAACACCAAAGACGAAGAGTAAGCAGGTCGGACAAGTGTCTATGCTGAAGGATGGACGTGGCCCTCTTTTCCCGTCTCTACATAGTCACACAGCACCGTGATGGGGACCTGGACACCTTCTTCAAGCATGAGAATCACCCATACCCTCCTTCTTTGGCTGAAAGAGGGAAGCTGCGACAAGGGAAGAAGTCCGATCTCACCAACATTCTGGCCCAGAAGACGCAAGAAGAACCCTCTGGCTCATTTGATGTTAGAGTGCTCGATGGTGCTGCTGTGGTACACCTCCTCCCAGTGACTGGCATCACTACATTGACGATTATGCAAGTGGAGTGTTTGTTCCCCACATCATGAGGCAACTGGAACCTCTATGAGAGTAGATGTGGTATGGGACAGGTACCTGACAACAGTATCAAAGAATCAACCAGAGAGAAACGGGGAAAGGTGTACGAAGGAAGGTGGCAGGCCAGACCAAGGTCCCAGGCAATTGGCCCGATTTCCTGCGTGACCCCACAAACAAGGTAGAACTCTTCCAGTTCCTATCAGAGAAGATTGTATCCACTACCTTCCCAGACGGAAAGCAGGTCTTTGCAACATCTGGAGCCTCTGTAGTCTGCAGTGGCACTGACCACTCGATGCCGCCATGTGACCACGAAGAGGCAGACACAAGAATTGTGGTCCATCTACAAGATGCCCTAGAGAGTGGATGCACCACATGCTTGGTACGCACCGTGGATACTGACGTTCTTGTCATCCTCATCGGGAAGTATCACTTTCTAGCCAGCAAGTATCCATCGGCTGACATCTGGGTCGCCTTCGGCAGTGGCAAGAACTTCCTTTTCCTACACATCAATGCCATCTGTAGTACTCTGGGCAAAGAGAAGTCCACAGCGCTACCAGTGTTCCACAGCTTCACAGGGTGTGATACGACTTCTTCTTCTTTGGAAAGGGGAAAAAGTCGGTTTGGGAAGCATGGGGTGCCTATACCGAAGTCACAGATGCCTTCAACTTCATCGTAGAACATCCACATGCACAAATCACCGTGGATTGCCAGGAGTTCCAGATGCTGGAACGTTTCACAGTCGTTATATATGACAAGACCAGCCCTCTGGTGTCGGTGAATGAAGCAAGAAAGGAACTGTTCTGCAGAAAAAACAGAACGATGGAGAACATTCCCCCAACTCAACAGGCCCTGCTGCAGCACACCAAGCGTGCAGTGTACCAGGCTGGCATCTGGACAACCTGTCACCAGGCCCAACAACAGACACCAACTGCTGAAGGCTGCGGGTGGACACTGGATGCAGAAACAAAGTCCTGGTTCCTGTCTGGAGCTCGCAGCCTGCGGCAGCAAAGGCTGTAAGTGAACTTGTGAAGTGTGCCTGCAAAAGTGCTGCAGGTTGTGGCGGGAGATGTTCATGCAAGAAAGCCAGCTGGAAATGCACCGAACTGTGCAGCTGCAAATGTGAGAAGTAGACACATAATTACAATTATGAATCATACCTGCATTGTGATACTGGTGCTTAACAAAGACATGGCATTCCTGCAGCTGTACAGGAAGAACATGATTGTTGTATAATGAGCTTAATGAATACTTATTTTTCATAATGCACCGTCAGTAGATTAACCACTGTCATTTTTGAATTGCAAGGAGTATGTTTTAATTCGTGTTCTGCTAATAAACTACATGGCATTTCGCGATGTCCGCAGGGGAGTTTAAAGTCGAATAAATATTGAATTTATGTTTTTTTGACAGCCATATTAGAATATTTTGTTCTAGAGTTATTAAATAATAATAATAAGATAACTTGCATCCAATAAACATTATCCTTATGACTATTCTTTTAAAAAACCCATTTACCCTAATTTCCACATGCGGAAATGTCAAAATAATAAAGAAGAGTTCCTTATAGCCATCTGAGTGATGGGATCATTTGTCTCCCCTCTCAAAATCATAGCTAGGAGCCTGTAGAGTGCCTGAAAAAAATTTGGTGCTTTTATCCGGCATGTCCCCATCATTTCACTAAGCTGCCGGACTACAAGACAAAGATAGGTCTAGAAGACCTGAAAACCATAGTGACTGAGATTGAGACCCGTATCAATAACCGATCCTTAACCTACTTAGATGATTCATCTGTAAATATAGAAGCTCTTACTCCCTCACATTTAATTTATGGGAGAAGACTGGAACCCTTTCCTTTAATAGATACAAGGGAAGATATACAAGATCCTACAATAAATGACCCGGCTCAACATCTCCGGTAAGGTTATCACACCTTAAGAAAAATTTTAAGGTCATGGGATAAGCATTGGAGTGCAGATTATTTACTGAGTCTAAGGGAAAAGTTTTATGGGGCTCAACAGCCAGAAAATCAAAGTCCAATTAAAGTAGGAGATATAGTAATCCTTAGGGGAGATATGCCTCGTTCGCAATGGCCTCTAGGAAAAGTAGCAAAATTGCATACTGATGGAAAGGGGATTGTGAGGTCAGTGGAGTTACTAGTGAGGGGACAACGATGTGTGCGGACGGTAAATAATTTGATTCCCCTAGAGTTAGCTGAAGAGGTAAATGAGGACTCTAAGTCTGCGTCTTGGCAGGCCAACTCAGGGGATTCCCGACCTTGGAGGCAAGCTGCTTTAAAGTGTAAAACCACTTGGAGAAACCTCATTAAAGGGGCTCAAATTACCTGAAGCAAACCTTCATTTTTCGCCGGCCCCCAATTGTGGAAATTATCCACTAAAACTGCCCTCTAATTA
>JACEEZ010025820.1:0-37500 GCA_016584305.1 Chionoecetes opilio | reverse complement strand
ATAGTGAATATATATGAAAGCCTTGCAAGTAAAAGATGAGTTTTTTTTGTTTTATATCTTTGCCTATAGCGCCTGTAGGCAGTGACCTCCAGGGGTGGGATGGTAGGCCCTGGAGGCTCACTTGAGGGCTGTGATGGTTGGCCCTCGCCCGTGGTGGCGCAGGCAGGATTTTTATAGTGACGCCTGAGATTAGAGGCTCATGCCGCCCCCCTGTGTCCCCCGATGCACTCGTAATCGAAGGTAGAGTTAATGGGCAGGGAATGTGGGTGTTCTTAGGCCACTCGACGGTGCATAAATATTTTAAGTGGATTTATGGGTCGCACTCGGGATCGAACTCGGGTCTTCGAGAACGCCACCCGGTGACGCTAACCACTCTGCTACCGCATCCCCTAAAGGAGTGTGTAACATATGAGACAAAAAGAGGCTATAACAAACTTTTGGGAATAAATTGGAGGCGTGGGTGAAATTTTTGACGTAAGATCAGCATATGTAACACTTGACAAAAAAATGCGGCAGAGCTGAATGAATGGATTGGCAGGGATTTATCATGAAGTAGAACAGTGTGTTAGGAAGCAGAAGAATCAAAAGGCAGCAGGCCCGGATAATATACCATATGAGATGTTCAAGAATGGAGGTGAGGTGGTGATTGACAGAATGACTGACCTGTTTGATTAACCGTGTGTGGGAAGAAAGGAGGGTACCCAGGAAATTGAATGAATGTAGGATGACTGTTGCATAAAGGAGGATACAAGAGTAAGAGTGAGTTGAAGAACTATAGACCAATTGCCCTAATTAATACAGTAGGTAAATTATTTAGTGCAGTGCTGAATAAAAGGTTGTG
Source organism: Chionoecetes opilio (assembly GCA_016584305.1). Classification (NCBI taxonomy): domain Eukaryota; kingdom Metazoa; phylum Arthropoda; class Malacostraca; order Decapoda; family Majidae; genus Chionoecetes; species Chionoecetes opilio. The sequence goes on along the minus strand of JACEEZ010025820.1, from coordinate 36,659 downwards.
TAAATGGTTGGAGAGAGCTAAGGTGTTAGGTGAGAAGCAAAAGGGTTTCCGTGTGGATAGGAGAGCAGAGGACAATATGTTTGTGGTAAATTAACTAATTGATAGGTAAAAGAGGGATGGAAGGACATTGTACCTTGCGTTCTTAGACATTGAGAAAGCCTATGATAGAGTAAACAGAGAAATACTGTGCAAGAATTTGGAGAAGGTTAGGATAAGTCAAAAGATAGTGAATATAGTGAGAAGCATGTATGAAGACACTAGAGCAAAATATAAGCTAGGTAATATAGAAACATAATGGGTGAGGAATGAGAGAGGTGTTAGGCAAGGATGTATTATGTCCCCAACCCTGTTTAGTCTGTATACTGAGGAAATGGCAATAAAAATTAGAAGAATGGATTCAGGACTGAGAGTAGGTAGTGACAAAATATGTTTCTTGATGTATGCAGATAATATGATAGTTATGAGTGAGTCGGCTGAGGAACTTTTAGATGTTGTGAAGGAGTATAGGAGAGACTTTGGAGTAAGATATAGCAGTGAAAAAAGTAAGGTGATGGTAGTAAATAGGTCAGAGGATGAGATAAACGCTACATGGAGACTGGAAGTGAATGAATTATACCAAACTAGTGAATATAAGTACCTAGGGATGTGCATGAGTTCGAATGGATGTGAAAAAAACAAAGTATGAACAGATCAGCCAGTTAAATCAGTGGTTTGGTCGACTTGGGAGTGCTGCAAGGATGAAGGCAACTAAGTATGATGTGTTGAGGGAAGTATGGAAAAGTGTGGCTGTCCCAAGCATTATGTAATATGTATGGTATGGATGTGATTGCTTGAAATGAGTGAAATAGATTGGCCTATGAAAATAGGCCACCTGTATTATCAAGGTCAAGATCATATATATATATATCAATCATTGGGGGCATACGCCAGGGGGCGCGTCGCCTCGCCCACCCTACTACGCTACTCCCGGGGATCACCACGCATGCAGGCTCCCTTCCCAGACCAAGCAACTCTCGACAAGAAGCATTAACTTGCCCCAGCCACGAGCCTTGTGGTCGCCCCCTTGGCCTCCTCCACGTCAGATTGTCTCTTACAGAAACAACTCAGTGGGAAGGATCGGTTTCAGGGTAGCGTGCCACATGCTCATATAGCCGAAGTTGGCGTGGCGGACTATGCAGGTAATAGGTCTCGATTCAGTTTCACGGTGCAATCGCTGGTTTGACACGTAATCATCCCAGCGATACCCCATGATTCTTCGAAGACACATTTTACCAAAGGCATCGATTTGCCTCTTCAAATCGCTATTTAGTGTCCATGCCTCACAACCAAAGAGTAAGACAGGGATCACAAAAGACTTGAAGATCCGGTGGTAATCAATAATATCAATAATATCAATAATAATGAAGTGGTAATCACCGTTACCGTGACGAGGGAGGTGTAGTACAAGTGTAGTTCATCACACATGCCCTCACTAAAGCATCTGCTGCACAAAAAGAAAAGAAATGAAAAAAAAGATATATATCTATATCTATATCTATATCTATATCTATATCTATATCTATATCTATATTATATATATATATATATATATATATATATATATATATATATATATATATATATATAATATTATATATATATATATATATATATATATATATATATATATATATATATATATATATATATATATATATATATATATATATATATATATTATATATATATATATAATATATATATATATATATATATACATATATATATACAATATTGTATAGTCACGGTTATGCTATGATATATATATATATATATATATATATATATATATATATCATAGCATAACCATGACTATACAATATTGTTGTGTATACGTACACCATGATGTTCTCTGCGGGTGTTGCTTTCACTCATGCCTGCCGCTGACTGACCATTTTATTTATCATTTTGTTTTAAAATTCAGTGACTCCATCGGGATGCTCTCATTCACTGTTATGAGAACATGCGTACTCGTGTTGCTGAATTTTGTGTTATATCATCTACTGATTGAGCTTTAAGTTTTATGTTTGCAGAAATTATTCATTGTTTTTATATAATTTTGTCCTGTAATGGAACACATAAAGTACTTTTGCTATCTTGTCTATTTATTCCTTCATTACTCATTTACTTAGTGATGATATGATGTAGTATTGAAATGTTGTACTCGTTGGTCTGTTATGTTATGTGTTGACTTTTTTACTATGTGATAAAGGAATACCTTCTTTAACATGACATTCTTACCATGCTACTTGATGTTTTTAAGGTTCTCCATTGTATGACCGGCACCAAACAGGCACATAAACCTATTTCCACTGAAAGTTAGAATTTCATAAAGTAAATAATTATATTTTATATCCAGTAGTATTAGTAGTAGTAGTAGTAGTAGTAGTAGTAGTAGTAGTAGTAGTAGTAGTAGTAGTAGTAGTAGTAGTAATACTAGTAGCAGTAGTAGTAGTAGTAGTAGTAGTAGTAGTAGTAGTAGTAGTAGTAGTAGTAGTAGTAGTAGTAGTAGTATTGGAGTAGCAATTGTAGTAGCAGTGATAGGTTAGTAGCAGTAATTGAGATAGTTGTGTTAATATTGGTGATGATAATATACGTATGAAATGATAATAATGAAAATAATGATAATAACGATAATAATAGTAATATAAATAACATGACAAAGCAAATAAAAACTTAGAAATCCTGAAACACGTCCTGCCATAAACTTGAGAATCTTCCCTTGACGGCTTTGACGGTGGTTTATTCAAGGGGCCGCGATCCTCCTCTGGCGTGTTGTCAAACAGACGGAAAGCTTTCCATCCCGTAATCGCCTTGCATACCCGATCTGACACACTTTACGCGATATTCATGTTGACGCGGAACGAAAGCGTCTTCCTTCTTGTCGTGGCTGGCCCAAAGTCCCGCCAACACCCTCATAATACAGATCAAGACCTCTCGATTTACGGGCCGGTCACTGGGAAAGGGGGAGGGAAAGGCAGGGAGGACGAGTAGGAATAGGGTGAGGATGAGGTGGAGAAGTAGGAGGAAGGAGTAGGACGGCCATGTTGCCCGCAGGTTGTCATGGTGATAAGGGTGACGCCACTCCAGGCTGTGGAGTGGCACCGTCTCCAGGATGGCTATTGCTTGTTACTTTAACCTTCCATTTACTAACCCCGTACTGTTTTGCACCGCGGATTCCTGACTCACTGGCTCACGTATACGACCTCCTCTTAGGATGGTACAAGAAAATGTTGCATCTCCACTGTTCGCTTCCCTTTTAAACGTGTTCCTAGTGTTTGAGATCTTTTCTTCAACAAATTAAAGTCAATGATCAACGGTATCTAGCTTCTGACGATATGAAGGGAGTGGTGTGGGGATGAAAGGCTCTGATAACTGCCTCCCACCTTTGGTAGAGAAACAGTTTTGTTCAAGAAGTGGACAAAGCCACGCCAAAAGCCGCATTTCTGCTGCCCACCACACACGGTCTTTCCTTATGGCTGAATTCTAGTTGACGTGAGAGCCATGACAACCATCCCTTTGCACATCGAGGCAAGTCCTGTCCCCTAGTGTTAGTCTCTGAAAAGGATAGACTTCTCAGGGCCTGCTTTTCAGTTGGTGAGCCATTAACAGTGTGGACCTCCGGCAACCTGAAAATGTATAAACGCATGACAATACCACGACGATCCTTTATGTGCCGGTGATACCTTACCTGACTAATATATGTTTTTTTTTCTCCTGATTTAACAACCTAATCATGCCAATGTAATACAATGGTACTGAATGACATGTTGTGACGTTGTAATATTACATCCCTTGGATTCTGATTCAGAATGTGGCTGTTATCATTAGTTGTTACATTCTGAATTTCTTTTTACAGATATTTGATTCCGACTGAAAAGCATATAAATATCACAAACTGGTCATTTTGCAGCCCAGGAGCGAGCGGGGATCGAATGCGCCACCACGGAGTGGCCTGACACGCATTCAAAGCCACTAGACCACGCAGGTGTGTGTGTGTGTGTGTGTGTGTGTGTGTATGTGTGTGTGTGTGTGTGTATATATGTGTGTGCGTTATCTCTATGTGTTATTCACCCATGGTCTTTTCCACGTGGGTCGGACTCGCGATCGCCAGTTTCACCCTCCCGGTGCGAGCTTGGAGCTCATTATTGAAGACACACACGGTCTTCAGAATTGTCTACCATCTGGCTTCGACTTCAATGTCACTTTCTTACAAAATGTATCTGTGCTGTATATATCTTACCTATCTCCTTAGACTATGTACAATTCTTCGACTATTTAACATACAAAGTGAAACACATCTCATCTCATTTTCCTTTTGCAGAAATTTCCATTCATGGAATTTAAATGTTTTCCACCAGCTTTGGCTTACATCTTCTTTCACTGACCGTCCTGGTGAACTAGACTACACTTTTGCTATCCTCCAGGACCTAGAGCAGCTGGTGCGGCACCCTACCCGTATTCCCAACCGCCTTGAGGACACACCAAACATTCTTGATATTTTCCTAACCTCTAACTCTTCTGCTTACTCTGTGAAACCTTTTCTCCGTTGGCCGCATCCGATCACAATCGTATTTATGTAACCTGTCCTATCGCTTCGCTGCCGCATCGAGACCCACCTAAGCGGCGGTGCTTCTGGCAGTTCAACTCAGCTACCGTAGATAACACTATAGTCGCCAGTCACTTGTCACTGCACTAATGTCGCCAGGCACAATATATTACGAATTTTAGCATCACTACAGACTTTTATGTGCCACTGAAGACATGTAGTGTGATGTACATAATATAAACTACTGTGCATTCCTCTTCAGTGGCACATAAAAGTCTGTAGCGATGCTAAAATTCGTAATATATTGTGCCTGGCGACATTAGTGCTGTGGCAAGTGACTTGCGAATATAATGTTATCTACGGTAAGTGTGAGGACCTAAGGTAGTAATACTCTGATTTTCAAAGGAATGATTAATTATTGCTTCCATGTCAGAGACCCATCTATTTGTGCAGAGCGCTTCACTGAAGTCATTGTCTCTGGCATGGAGGCATACATTCCACACACTTTCTCTAATCCTATATCTCGTTAACTTTCGTTTAACTTTGCTTGTTCTCATGCTGTCCAATATAGAGAGCCGTCTCATATACAGTACCGTAACCATCCATCTCTCGAAACTCATGCCCTATAGATTTCTGCCCGTAATCATGCCAACTATTTTCTTCAACTTACCAAAAATTCATAGAAAATGTCAAAATCCTTCTGAATCAAACTCCTCTCGTGACTCCTGACATCTAGCTAATAACATCTCTAACAATTTTACTTCTCCATCTTTCCCTCCTATGCTTTATCCCAGATGGCTCCACAGCTGTCTCATCTACTTCTTAGCTGAACTCTTTGCTCAAACCTTCGTTAAAATTTCAACCTGGTTGATGAAGGACTTGTTCCTCCTTCTCCTCCACGCTCTGACTTTGCTATGCCTGTTATTAAGATTTTTCGTAATGATGTTTTCTTTGCCCTTTCTAGCCTTCATCCTCGGAAGTCTTACGATCCTGATGGAGTCCCTCCTATTATTCTCAAAAACTGTGCTTTTGTGCTTGCACCTATTGCACACGAACTTGTTTGTGTTCCATATCTAAGTTAGGTTTCGGGGTCCCAAGGAACACGATAGATTTTCTGAGTTTACTGATTCAAATTAACAATAGTTCTCTCTCTATACATATATCTATATCTTCCCAACATTGATATTCTCTATCCTCACAATCTTATAATACAAAGCCTGCGTTACGCATGCATTAACACTCCCTAACCTCGCAAAATATCTTAACAATATACATATCGGCTGCGTTACGTATTCATTAACACTCCCTAACCTCACAAAACATTCTAACAATATACTTATCGGCTGCGTTACACAATCATAACCCTACCACTGCCTTACTCAACCACTCCTACTTACCTTAAAATTGCCCATGTTGATCAAGTAAAATTTTAATAATAATGTTTCTTCCCTATTTACATCGATATATATATATATTATATATATATATATATATATATATATATATATATATATATATATATATATATATATATATATATATTATACAATTATACATATATACCCAACACAAAATTAATGTAAATGGCAACTCACTCGTCTTCACCTTAATATATAATTGTCTAAACAATATATTAATGGTCATCCCATAATTAACCAGACCTCTAGAGGCGTGTATATAATTTTCACCTACCTTCATTGGCAGACGTCTACCTAACCTCGCTAACGTAGGTATAGTGTAGGCCTTTCATTTAACACTACAATATATCCCTAACCGCTAATAAGTCATGAGGTGAGTCACATGCACCTGACTGGTGCATGTGACTCAAAAAAGCAAAAATTGGGATTCACTCTCCTAACAGCTCTCCTAAACAGGGTTGAGTCAAAAGCTTTTCGTCTCATCAACTCCCCTCCTCTGACTGGCTGTCTTCAATCTTTGAATCACCGCCGCAATGCTGTTTCTCTTGCTATCTTCTACTGTTATTTTCATGCTCACTGCTTTTCTTAACTTGCTAACTGCATGCCTCCCCCCCTACCACGACCCCCCTGCACAAAACGTTCTACTCATTCTTATCCCTATTCTGTCAATCTCCCTAATGCATGAGTTAACCAGTATCTTCTCTCTTTCATCCCCTTCACTGGTAAACTCTGGAACTGTCTTTCTGTCACTATTTTTCCACCTTCCTACGACTTAATTTTTTGTCAAGAGACGAGTAACAAGACAGTTCCCGAACTAAACTGGACATGGTAACGCTAACCACTCTGCTACCGCCTCCCCGTGATGGTGTGAATGGTCTGCTATGGTGAATAGTTGTGTTGCATTTGGGTGCAATGAAAGAGCGAACAAAAAATCTGACCTAACCATTACATTTGACCAGTAAGTTATTCATTCATCTATTGATTTATAAACTATGCTTCAAACAAACGTGCGTGTACGTATTTGATAAACCAAGACAATGACCTTGTTAGAAAAGTTTGATAACTACTGCACCCCTGGTTTGGTAATTGTGTTACTGATAGAAGTAATAGTGGTGGGGCTGATGGTGGAAGCTGTAGTAATAGTATAAGTGTTAACGATTGTGCTAGTAGGGTTTATATTTAAAGTAATATTATAGTAATTTGGGGCCACTACTATTCATATTTACATCAACGACTAAGACAGTGGGATTAACAGTGATAGCAGCAAATTTGCTGATGATACTAAGATAGGTATAATTATCGGATCACATTCTGATGTAACCGGTTTGCATGGGGACTTAGCTAAGTTAAGCGAGTGGGTAGTCAAGTGGCAGATGGAATTTAATATTGACATGTGTAGCGTAATTAATATTGGTAGAAAAATCCTCGTAATAAGTACACTATACGCAATGTTCTAATGTCGTATGTAATTAAAACAGTAGTAGTTATTATATATACAAGTGCTGTAGACTTATTACTGAGTATGTAACAATGATCATAGTTCCCTTACGATTATGAGTAAACTTATTAACTTTTTTTTATAATAACAAAGATGGATGGCGTGTGTGTATTCATCTAGTTGTATTTTACAGGGCCTGAGCAACGCGCGTATGACCCCGTCTCCATATCAACATTTATTTAATCATTCTTTCTTAGTGCTTAGTGTTGGCCGAAGCCACCACCCCGGGAGGGGGGTCACAAACCCCCGGCTGACACCCGGTACCCATTCACTGCTAGGTGGACAGGGGCTCGGGATTTAAGAAGCCCGCCCGTCTGTCTTCGCTCCGCCCGGGGATCGAACCCGGGACTTCTCGGTTGTGAGCCGAGCGTGCTAACCCTTACACTACGGAGTTCCCTATGTGTGTGTGTGTGAATGTGTGTGTGTGTGTGTGTATGTGTGTGTGTGTGTGTGTGTGTGTGTGTGTGTGTGTGTGTGTGTGTGTCTGTGTGTGTGTGTGTGTGTGTGCGTGCGTGTGTTGTTGTGTGCGTGCGTGTGTGTGTGTGTGTGTGTGTGTGTAACAGTCATTGCAAATTCTATGTTTAATGGTTACATCCCTCCCTACACTGGGGCTCAAGTTGCGTAACATGTTGTGCAACTCGATTTTCGTGTTGCTTGTTGCCCGAGTGTGTTGCTCGCAGCAAATCTAGCGCGGGGCATTTCTGTAACTCGTTGCATCGCCTCTGTTTTTCTTTTGTCGCGGACACTTTTTAATGAGGATTTGGCTTTAGTTACGTTAAGGGGAGAGTCCGCCGTGAAAATATGAACAAAATAATTTAATATACGAATTTGAGTTATATGGTCTATGGCAACACCCTATCCTTTGGCTTTCGAATGGTGGAATTTTTTTCAGTTGGACATTCTTTAAAATCCCCACAGCGAGGGGAATTTAAACTTTCAAAACTTGTAAAAAAAAAAAAGTTTAAAAAAAAAAAAAAAAAAAAAAAAAAAAATGGGGATAATTTTCCCATATATCAAAACTAAGCCTTTAAAAAAAGAAAAAAACAGCAATCTTCAGGGTGAAGTTTGTTACCCAGATAACAATTCTGGAACACAATTTTGGATATGAAAAGTGCAACCTGTTCACAAAAATTTTTGGAACAAATGTATACATCCAAAAAGGACTAGACATGAGAGAAAAGAGAAGAATTACACCGAAGAAGACAATAAACAAGAAGAGGAAGACAGACAAAGGAATTCCAACCGAAAGCTATGCACCTGGTGAATTTTTATCGAACCTTGCAACAATGAGGGGCGTGGCGCGCCCTGACACCTTCGCCTTTGAGCGATTAATTAATACCCTTATAAGGGGGGACAAGGTGCAGATCCTTTTATGCATGCATTGATATGTGATTACTGATCCCATAAAATTCATATGAAAGTAGCATTGACAGTATAGTACCTTCACTGGAGCGCAGAAACTATAGCAAAACTTCAAACGCGTTTTTCTCAAAACTAGTATAAAATTAAAATAAAATTCATCTATGCTTTTATTTTTAGCACGATTTTCACGAAATTTTAGGACACACAAAATTAAATATCGTAGAAAAATTTGTACAGATTTTTTTTTTTTTTTAAAGTCTTAGTTTTGATATATGGGGAAATTATCCTTAAAATTTTCAATTTTTTTTTTTAAACAATTTAAAAAAAAAAATCGAAAAATCTTTTCAAAATATTCTCAGAACAAATTGTTAGAATAACAATGAATTTTCATATGCTCATGTCACAAGGAAATCGGTCAAAAAATGGCTGAGAAGATGCAATTCAAAATTTCATCAAAAAGCGACAAAAATAGTTTCCTTAAATTTTTTTTTTTTTCCTTTCAGCTGATCAGCTTGAAATTTTCTTGCGATAACAAAGGTACTAATATACACAACATATAAATTATTCATGACCGTAGATGCAATTTAAAATTCACGGCGGACCTTAAAAAGTGGCTGTAGTTTATATTAGGTTAGGCAAGTGAGTCAAAAGGTGAGGTTAGGTTAGTTGATTTTCATATCTCTTATACACTCTCCTTCCTCCCGCTGATGTAAATAATGATAATGATAAATCAAATAATGTACTTACTGAGGGGGATATGGAAAGCGTAGCTTCGGCTTGTGTAATCTCTCCTTATTCAGAAAAGGTAGCAAAATTTATAGCCGGGTTTGTAGCTTTATAGCTGAGAAAATCTTTGAGATGTGAGGCCTGTTGTAATGCCTTAGTTCTTCAAAATGTAGATGCGACTCATGCTATGATAAGAACTAAAAATTAAGGGAATCTAACAGTGCCATCAAGAGATGTAGTTGCCATATGCCTCATATGTGAGAACAAATTCAGGGAGAGAGTGTTGTGTAGTGATCACTCATACGCAAAGCTATCTACATCATATGTTTGCCACATCATCGCCACTCTTGTCCTGTCAGATATTCAGGATAGGACTGTCTCCTCAAGTCTGAAAAATCATATGTCAGATAGTGACCCGGTCAGTAATCATCTAATTTTACTGATCAAGGCTGTAGCTGAGACATATCTGCAGGTGATATACAAATACGCAGCCAGGCAGTTCAACGCCAGACATATATTCACTAAAGGAACCCAAACTAGGACTAAGATGAATAAGCTAGTATTATTTAGTGATATGTAAATCTGTGCAATATATAAAATATAGTTTTAAGGACATGATGTCATGTATAATATGCAATAATATAATATGTAATATATGGTTAGCAGTAACACAGAAGTATAATTTCACACAACGTGATATAATTGAGTGCAAACAGTGTAAAAAGTGAAAAGAAAGAGCGGGTATCTCAGTCATTCAGTGCGTGACATTGCCCACAACGCTATGGCGGACGGGGGAGAGCGGTGGTTTCACTAGACACCACAGACTGCGCGGCTCAGTGGGCACATTCACAGACGCTAACGTCCATGCTTAACAACTTAACGACTGTCATCAGCTGTTTTGGCATTCACAGGGGAGATTGATGACGTCAGAGTTGACGTTAACACACTAAAACACGGCAACTGCCTATAGGGTGGTGTTAAGGAAGCTACGTACATAAAAATCCTCATAAATTGAGTATATATGATGTTTTCTGACTCAAGAACTGAACAGGGCAAGTATACAAACGAAATTAGGCCATATAACAAACCCAGGCGCTTGTGGTGATTTTGTTTGTGGTGATGGGCCAAGAGTGGTGAGCGGCGGCATCTCGCCCGGGTAGGGACTAGCGATGCCAGGCACCACCACGCACGGTTCCGGCAGATTGAAGGTATGTGTCTTGCACTTTTCCTTGATTAAAACCCAAGCCCTTGTCCACCCAGCAGTGAATGGGTACCGGGTGCTAGCCGGAGGCTTGTGACCCGCCTCCCGGGGTGGTGGCTTCGGCCAACACTAGAGTAAGGAGAGCTACGAAGCGATACTAAGCGAAAGAGGTCACAAGAGGAAGAAGAAGACGGCCTATTACTCAGAAGGAATAATGAATAGCTAGAATACAAGGAAGTACAAGCCACCGGCATGTTACCCGCGTGTATGTGGAGGGAGAAACAAGTGTTGAAGCGACGGAGGTGACACAGGGGATGAAGAAATGATCGAATAAGCTAGAGAATATAAATAAGTACAACGACCTTGAAAATGCAGGCCGTGGCTGGCTTGTGATTGGCTGACACGTTTGAGACACAATCTGATTGGCTGGCACGTTTGTTTTTACACAATTTTGATTCGCTGGCGAGGCTGTGACATCATTGTAGTCGCTCAGCCACTCAGCTATCAGCGACCATGTACCGCCACTGCCATGTCTCGTATGTGAATACCCACTAAAGCCGGGGTGTAGAAATAGAGGGATATTGTTAAGCTAACCACCGTGGCCTTTACCTCTCTCTGAATGTCTGCCCAGGGCGTCTCCTCCCCTACTATCTCCATGACATACACCCATCCCCTTGCTCAATGGGGACAGAAACCGCCCGACTTTGTCAGTGAAAAATCCTCGGGAGCAGTGAGGATTCGAATCGGCTTCCACAGAATGACAGGCAAGCAGTCTATCCACTTGACCATCGTTGGCGGTGTGTGTATGTGTGTTTGTTTGTGTGTGTGTGTGTGACTGTGTGTGTGTGTGTGTGTGTGTGTGTGTGTGTGTGTTGTGTGTGGTGTGTGTGGTGTGTGTGTGTGTGTGTGTGTACAGTGTGGTGTGAGTGTGTGATTTTCCACAATGTATTCGTGTACCAACTCTTGGCATTCCTGTCCTTCTGTTATTATGAATATTTTCCACCATATCCTTATCTATTTCTTTATGTCTTTTTCTCTGCATTGCTAGTAATTCGTGTATGATAAGTGGCATAAAAGTGGTATAGAGGGCTTTCATGAAAATGACAAATAAGAATGCCAAAAATATAACATTTTTGTAGAGTTAATATTTAAACAAAACGCAACAAATACTTTACCATCTCTGGATGAAAACTGTAAAAAATCTGAGACCGTGGCAATGTTGAAAGCAGGAGCTGTATCAACAAATAGATAGTGTGTAGCAGGTACCTCATTAGGATCCATACAAACATATGAATATTCACGCCGGCGGAGTCACGGAAGTGGGTAGGGCGGTCAGCGGTCAGGTCTGTCTGTTTGTCTGTTTGTTTGTTTTCCGCACTCCGACTAATAGCAAATGAAGTTGCCTAGGCCAGCAACCTAGGTGGGTAGTGTGGGATAATATTATGTCACTAATCGGCAAACTGCACTGAGGGGGTATGCCGTGACAGTCGTCACTGCGTCTCCGTGGAGTGAGGTGAGCTTTGGCTTAGCTTCAGGATAGAATGGTACGTCTGTGATGGGGAGTGTTGTGGAGGCGGAGAGTGAAGTGGTGTTGTATGTTGGTGCTGGGGTTGAGAGTGGTAGTGTGGTAGGAGTGAAGGAGGTGATGTTAAGGGAGGTAGAGGGTCGAGGGAGAGTGTAGTGAAGGGTGTGGTGCGGCCGCTTAAGACTATTCTGGAGGCGATCGAAGACCTGAAAAGGAGCTTTGCAAGTGAAGTGAACGAATTGAAAAAGCGTTGTGAAGAAGCAGGAAATAGAGATACGTTCTCTTAGTGTGGAGGTGAAGGTCCAAGCCAAGTGGAGCGAGTGGAGGGGCACATGCGAGTGATGTGCCTGTAGGGTACCAGAGCGAGATGTGACTCAAAGCGACTACTAAGGTTCCTAGTAAGTCACCAGGGATTGGTGTTTGGAAGGTAGTCGATCATGGAGCCCGCCCGAAGGAGAAAAAGGTAACAATGACCATCTGTGTGCACGAACTCATTTCAGGTACTCTCGGGCTGCAAGAGGATGATACGGAGGTTAGGAAAGTAGACGATACATCATTACCTGAAGGTAAAACCTGGTTGTTGGTGACAGTCAGGTTAGCATCTTGACAGCAGGTTCTGTGACAGAGAAGGGATGCGCATGAAGTCGGTGAGTTACCCAGGGAAGGGGATAGGTTTTTAGTGACAGATAGTTGAGTGCATGGCTGGCCAAGGGAAAAAGCCCATCGTCTGCCTGAGTGCTGGGGGAATGATGTTTGAGTGGTGTAAGAAGTAAGGAATTGCTACGGCGGTTCAAGGAAGCTGTAGGTAAAGTAGGGACAGGGGTGGGTTCCTGTGGTGTGTGGTGTCCTTCCAAAACGCTTTGTTGACGACTTGGTACCCATAGGTATTGCTGTGAATTGCCGGCTGGCACTTCATTGCAAAGCCAATGGTTGGGCCTTGTCGAACAGCTGGGACCTCTTTTTCGGCATAACCACTCTACCGCAGGGACGGGGTGCACTTTTCGAGAAAGGAGTTCAGATCTTGTCTGAATCCCTTGAGAGGGAGGTTAGATGCACTGCAGTCTTTTTAAGATAGAGAACCGGGGTTTAGACACGGGGGTAGGGGTAAAGGAAACTTGCGACACTAGGAGGAGTTTCAGAAGGCAGGGAACTAAAGTGATTCGTAAAGAAGAGAGAGAGGAGGGGTTTTAGTTAAGGATAAGGGGAAAATTGACAAAAAAAAGAGGAATTGCTGAAGGTTTACTATACAAACTGTAGGAGTATTTTAAAAAAGATAGATTTCCTGAAAGGAATAAATAGTGTAGAGGATTTTAATATAATAGCATTAACAGAACATGGTTGGATATGTCAGGAAGGTATTCGATCCGGAAGTCGAGATAGCTGGGTATAAGTTATTTCACAAGGACAGAGTAGGCAGACGAGGAGGAGGAGTTGCGCTTTATGCAAGAGATGCATTGCAGTGTTTGTGTAATAATGTTATAAAAACAGATGACAGCATAGAGTCTATATGGGTAGAGGTTACGGAGGAAACTGCGAAAAGGGTTTTTTGGGTGTAGTGTATAGGCCTCCAAAACTTATGTAAAGAGGATTCAGCTCCTATATGGGAAGAAAATAAACAAGGCCTTGCAGATATAATCGATTATGCGTGGTGGAGATTTTAATCTTAGGAATATAGAACTGGGATTTAATCATAGGTGACAGCGATGCAGATGAATTGTTAAAATAATCCAGGATAACTTCTTAAGTCAAGCAATCAAGGAGCTTACTAGAGGCGATAATATTCTAGATCTATTGCTGACAAATAGAGACGATTTAGTTACAAATGTGGATGTAGGTGGGAAATTAGATAATAGCGACCATTATGAGATCAGATTTAGCTTAAAATGGGAAGTTGGAAAATTAAGTGGCAATAGGCATCGAACCCCTAATTTCAGAAAGGCCAATTATGCGGGATTAAGAAGACACCTGGAGGCTATCAATAAGAGGTGTGGGATGGAGGAGAAGAAATTTTCCCAGGACAGGGCGTTGACAGCTGGAAAGGCCAATTATGAAGGATTAGGAAGCCACCTGGAGGTAATTGGCGCGGTCAGATATGGTAGTGAGGTCGAGGCTGAGGAGATAATTAGAGCGGTTAGACAGGGAAGTGAGGTCAGGGCTGAGGAAGTAGTTAGAGAGGTTAGAAGGGGAAGTGAGGTCGGAGCGGAGGAGGATTATACCTCATTTGTAAGGAATATAATTGACGGACAGAAAAATAATATTCCTTATAGGGAAATAAGGTCCAGAAAGAGTGATTCAAAATGGATGACCACCAAGTTATAACACAACATTGGAGTAAAAAGAAACATTTATTTATGGTTCAAGGCAGGATTGGTAAACAAAGAACAGTATAACATGATGGCGAGGACAGTGAAGAAATTAACTTGAGTTGCTAAGAAAAATTATGAGATTAAAGCAGCAGAACAGGCGAAAAGGGACCAAAGGGGTTTGATCAGGTTTATAAACAAAGACAAGGGAATTAGTGGGCGTTTAAGGTCAGGGCAGGGTGAGGTCTTAAAACGGATGAGGATAATGATGTAGGAGTCTAAATGATTATTTCTTAAGTGTTTTACGAGAGGAGGATACACAGACGATACCTGATAGTCAACAGATGTTCAAAGGAAGCGATGAGGAGAAACTCAAAGATATTGTGATAACTAGGGAATGGTGGAGGAGGGTATAGAAAGAAATGAAAACATTAAATCGCCAAGGGACCAGATGAAGGTGTATCCCAGGGTATTAAAGGAATGCAAGGAGGTTGTTAGTGAGTCGTTAAGTGCACATTTTTAGGAAATCGGTTGAGATAGGCGATGTGCCATTATTGTGGAGGGAAAAAGGAAATGTTGTTCCCATATTAAGAAGGGAGACAGAGGACTAAAGTCAAATTATCGACCCGTAAAGTCTAACATCAGTGGTGGGTAAATCATTGGAATCTATTATTGCAAAAAAACATTAGAGAGCCTTAGATAAACATCGTTGACAATGATTTACAACATGGATCACAAGGTAGGTCACTCTCACCAATTATTGAGTTTTTATAGGAAAGTTATGAGACGGCAGATAATGATAAGGATTATGATATAATATACTGGATTTAGTAGGCATTGACAAACTACCATACGAGCGACTCTTAAATAGGTTAAGGCTATGAAATAGATGGGAAGGTTCTTCATTGGATCAAGCTTGGCTAAAGTTAATAGGCAACAAGGGCTACAATAATAGACCAATCTGAATGGGGACTGGGACAAGTGGAGTCACAAGGGTGTTTTGGGCCCATTACTATTTTATTTATAGCAACGGACATGGATAAGTGGGAATTAGCAGTGATATCCAGCAAGTTGCTGATGTACTAGTTAGGTAGTATTATTGGATCACAGTCTGACGAAACATATTGACAGGAGACTTAGATAAATGATCATGAAACGAGTGGGCAGTCAGATGGCAGATGGAATTTAATATTGATAAAGTAGCGTTATGAATGTTGGTAGAAAAAAACCTGGTAATAGATACACCATAAGCAATGTATCGCTGAAAAAACAGAAGGTGAAAAAGATCTTGGAGTGAGGGTGAGCCCAGAACTCCGACCTAGGAAACAATGTATGAGGCCAGAAAATAGAGCTAATAGAGTATTAGGATTCATTACCAGAAGTGTTAAAAGTAGAAGTGCGGAAGTTATTCTAAAGCTTTATCTGGCTCTAGTCAGGCCTCACCTAGACTATGCAGTTCAGTTTTGGTCTCACATATTACAGGATGGATATAGTGTTAGAAAAAGTGCAGAGAAGGATGACCAAATTGATATCAAGGGATGCGTAACTTTAGTTATGAGAAGAGAGTGAAGTTATTAAAATTACACTCACTCGAGAAGACGCAGAGTAAGTGGCGATTGATAGAAGTTTTTTTAAGTGGATAAAGGGATTTAATAAAGAAGAGGTAGAAAAGTTCTTACGGCTTTTAACCAGGGTAGAACAAGAAGTAACGGATTCAAGCTGGAAAAGCGTAGAATTAGAAAGGAAATAGGGAAAAACTGGTCACAAATAGGGTGGTGAAATGAATGTAATGTCTCAGTCGACAGGTAGTTAGTGCTAGAGAAAAAGATACTCATTGATTCGATCTTTAAAGGCGAGCTGGATAAGTTCTACTGGATGTGGGACTAAAGGTGGATGTAGGTAGTGTTAGGTGACAGGAACTACCACACACACACGTGTAGGCCCGCGTCCGTCACTTGTGGCTTGCCTTACTTTTCCTATTTTCTTACTGTTCTTATGTGACTAACTAGTCCAGTTACGCCTTGGACGCTAAAGCACACCATGTCTGCGGGTAAACCACGGTGACACAGAATGAGCCCTCGCACTGACAACAGCACACACACTCATTCCTACTTGGTACCCGCAAACCTTTCCAATTCAGATAATAGGAAACCTTCATCACATCTGTGTTTCTGTGACCTTCTTCAGCATACCGCGGCTTCTCACCACAGTACCACACACGCAAAGCCGCATCGGGCAACCACTGAAGCTTTATTCATACCATATAAGGACTGGTAAACGATGTTGTCAACCACCCCCCAACGCGCAGCTTTTTGAAAGCGATGTTAGAACTGTTCGTGTGGTTAGTGACTTGACAGTCTGTCTGTCATGTGACGGTGAGCTTATATTTATGGATGACACAGGTGTATGTGTAGTGACGGTGCTGTGCAGTGATTTGAAGAGGTGTGACAAAGTGCTTATCTAGCAATCGTCTTCGTGACTGTATAGTCCACCTTAAGGTGCGGTCACCTTAGGCCACTTATTAGCCTGGGGACTCTGGGTTGTTTTTCCGCGGGTGTGGCGCCTCGAAGGGCTGAAAACTGCCCATTCGCCACTACCTCGTAAGTGGATCGGTGCGTCAGCATTTGCTTGTGGGCGACTCAGGGCTGGGCAGCAGAAAGATTGTGGGTCTTATAGTATTGACCAGCAGCAAGTTATGAAAATTATATATCTTTTATCCAGATAAGGGTAAGACTCGTAGTGTTATTAGTTTAATTACATTTTTCTGAGATTATCAACGATCAAGAGACTATACAATGTAATTAATCGAAGCTATACCTCCTTGACCTGGTAAACTGTCAAGTATAAACAAAGCCGTCTTGCCGTAACGGCCGTATAAATACAAGGTCTTTCTTTGGTGTTGTTTTAGTCATGCGAGCTGACACCCTGGTGATGTCCTAATAATGCTAACTCACAGCCGGCCATCGAGGTAGGAAGGTCAGGGGGACAGACGTAGGCGGGTGCAGAGTATTGTGAGTTTGTCGCGTGGCTGTCTTTTTTTTTTTACTTCACTCCCGAACTATCTACACCCAAAACACCCTACGACATATACCGAAATAGCCACCGAACCTACCGAAAACCACACCGAACAACACCCATAACCATAAATGACACCTAAACACGATAACCAAAATAGAACTGAAACCATACCGACTATATAAAAATACTACTATCTAATCAATCAACAATCACATTTTTGAATACATATTTTTTTCGTATGTCAATAATACTTCATACTCTTCTAAATATAGTTTTGGTATCAAAAGACATAATGCGAGTATTTAAACAAATCTTATGTCTGTAATTTAAAACTATATTTCGGTATGATCATTTGTGGGGATATTTCCAAGGTATATTTAGGTATAAAGCAGTGGTATATAATCTATCAATAACCGACCATGGGTAAATATTCCGAGTGGTATTGGCAAGGAACGCACAAACAGCGAAAAACCAGCACGGCACTAAAGTCCAAGTAGGCTCGCTCAATTACACAAACACATCACAAATTCCGCTTATTAACAAAGAACAGCTGCACACAAATAACAACAAACAATCAGTGGATACAATCACTAATGCGCGATGAAAGACCTATTCATGTAAACCTGACCAAGGCGATAAGAACAGGTGAATAACTCTATGAGGGGATGAAAAAAATGATACATGCGAACTCTCAATAACGTTAAACGTACATCCATTAAATGCTAAAGACTATACGATTTTCATCTAGCTATCGTTAAAACTGCGTACACATAAATAATATCGAATCCTAGACTCCCATAGTGGGAACACGACCATTCTTGGATGTGCCAGATTTTGCGATTAGGCACTCGCCGCACATTCTTAGTACCAACTCGATCACCTCCCTTGAATTTTCCACGTTAGCGCTAAGGTTTACGCAGTAATACTTTTATATATCGCATCACGTTCATTCTTCGTAACTGTTTGTTTCCTAGTGACCATGAATATCTCAAATGAAACCAGTAAAATCTCACTAACAAATATGCCACTTATGAGGACTGTAGAAATAAAGTGTTCATTCAAACCGCACTATAATGTAGCTGTGAAACCACTCTTATTATCGGGCCCATTTAATCATTTATGCGTGAACATTTTAGATCGCTCAGCGACTGTACACGAAAGAAGACCGTATTCTCTCATTAGTCTTAATCCAATTAGAATATATTTCGTTTTCTGATCAGAATGCGAAATTTACCACACGCCATGGGATACCGATTCTATCGCCTCACAATCTCTCTATGTCGTTAACTAAAAACACCATAACACGCATCAATCGTATCGAAGCATTAACGATAAAAAGATGATTCCTGACATACCAGTGAGAACTATGGGGCATAATCCGTATAATGATACATTCATTCTATCTTTCGTAGACATGTAGTCTTACTCCTATAAATTGCTTAGCTCAATAATAAAAAACTGGTAAATACACTTAAAGAAATTCAATTATGAACTCTGAGAATATGCATCGAACTCTATAAATTCACCTAATTTCGCAATTATGATAAGTATATATTGCGACTGAGAGCCGTTTACTTAACACATTGTACTGAGGACCATGATCAATTCAGAGCGAAGTAATTGTAATTGAGCTATTCCATCTAGCTAATATCTCATTTTCGTAGATAACTCATGCATATTCAACAAGCACCATTCCCACGCATAATTTATTGTTTCGTTATCTACGCGGTATTAATTAATAAATAGACATACTCATCATCCCTGACCATACCGGGTAATTATCCTGGCGCGGCCATGCAAATCAATTTTAATTATGTAGTATGCCTTATTTTTGTAGTTAACCCACCAGCTATGCAGTTTATGCATTAGAATTATGTGGGTAAATCATATACGATAGATCCCGTTACACAAAGACCGAATATATGTCTGTGATTGCAGACTACAAGCATCAAACATATAACAAGGGTTGTAGACACAGCTTACAATTTTCTGACCTCCATCGGCTATTATAGCTAATAGCTATCTAAAAGGTTTTCACAACCGCAAAACTCCAACTGTATTAGGGTTGATGTGTCATGTTGGTGTTCGAATGGTGATCTAAGTTCATGCATATGGTGTCTTGGGAGTTGAAAATAAGGTCGGGGCGAAGGGTACTCGCGTCGATATGCGAGAGACCAGGTTCGATTAGAGATATTACGAGCAGTGGTGGTCCTCTACTATAGCAGTGGGGCTATTTACTGTTTGGTCTTATCCTTGAATTATTACAGTTATAGACACAGAGAGCATTTAACAGTAAGATCCTGTATTTAACGTGTCCGTATTCTATATGTGACTTCCGTGATTTCAAATCACTAGTCAGGGGATAAGGCATTAAAAGGGAGTAGGGTGTTCGCGAAATTTGGTTGGGCGAGAATCCGCACAAGCTTGAGCCCCTCTGATATAACCACTGAATAATACTACTTTGATATCCTTCAACTCCACTGGAGATAGACTACCGCACCCAAAATAGAGTAGGCACGTCCCCAGTGTCAGGAGTAGTCTTTGACCTCGCACACTAGACCTTACATTCCGCAATGATCTTTTGCAAATAACCAAGGATTGGTAAATATTGCGTACATCGTAATGAGGCAGATGTGGCTGTAGCTGTATAACTTACAAACTTGCGAGACTTGCAACTCCTGACAATCAATAGTGCGACTTATACTGATTGACACAATAAGTAACTATATTTAACCAGAACATGTAGAACTCCCCTCATGGACTTTGCTATATTGTGTAATGGCATATTTAAAAACCTAAATAATTGCTGCAGGTATTCGGTTTGTGCGTCTCGTAGCTCGTGTCAGGTGAATAACTATCATGAGCCCATCATTTATCTCGAGGGAACAAACTTGAGCAACTCTATAGAACAGAAAGAGTAGAGCTTTAAGTCCTGTGATCCCGGCAAATCTTGCGGAATAGGGCACTTACACCCGCTGATTAATCGGAAATCACACTCTCGGCATGGAAAATACCGTTTATTGCACAGCTATGTATGATTCTATGTACTTACAGTATATTTGTACCAATGATTTGGTAGTTCATAGTTTTCTTAAGGTCAGTATTGTGGAAATTCGCCGCGTGTGAAATTAATCGCAAGGTTGCGTGGAATGAATCAACGTATGTCTACTGGTGAAGGCTCTGTGCACAGAATAAGATTTGTAATTATACGTGTCATTTAGCGAACCACGGGGGATGGCTATCGCCTGATAGGCAAAATAGATGGAAACGGTGATATAGAAAGATATAGTATAATAGAAAACTAGTTTGAATCTCATCTTCAAGAGATGTACTTGGACAGCATTAACAGGATGGAATGTCGATCTGCATACATGGAAATGATAAGGTCGTAGTCACCAAGAAGTGAAAGCAAGATTACCGTGAGGTGTGTACCTATGCTAGGAACACAACCTCTCGCAATCAAACGATCAATAATACTAATTAATCATATCAAGCAAGGACATACTAAACTTGTGCGTTTGTCATGACTGTCTGTTACTCTGGGAGTGAGAGTGCTGTGAAGTGTGTGGGGAGGTATAATCCAGCTTCTTTCCTGTGTATACAGGAGGGAGCAAAGGTGCGTCTTGCCCCATCACATCTTCCACGAATACGTAGATCGAAGTATTGTGGAGCACTCCCACTTCGGCAACTACCAAGATTACTGATTATGTTTTTGTCGATGACTCGCAAGTAACATCTTACGTGGCTCGAGAGGATCGCTGGAGGTCTTGGTGTGACTCTCGAGGCGCCTGCAAAACGGGGAGGCAAGCCTTTGGGACTTGAGGTCTCCTGGCTTAAGACCAAGGTCCCGGTGTATTGGAATTCTTCCTAGATAAAACGGTACAGTCTGTTCATGGGCGTACTGCTAGAGCTTGAGTCCTGGAACGTTTTACATACCTTGGTAAGCAGGTCCATAAGGGTCAACGGTCACGTCCAGAATCCTACCGGCGGATGGTGACCCATAAGACGCCCAACGCTGTTAATCGACTAGCTGCAAACAGGAGTATGTTTTGCGTTGTCGGTACCATGGCAGGAGGACAAAGATCTGTCTTCAAGTCGCTTGTGAATCCCTGTCTTCTCTAGGTTTGAGACATGCACTAATACGCGACCATCTAACAAGCAACAATCGAATCCAGGAATAGCCCTTCACTGGTCATCAGCACACGTGTTTTATTACGCGCGATCGTGGTAATCGCCTGGATGGTTACGGTGCAAATCAGTGATTGCCCGAGACTGATCGAGGGCCTACTATAACCCTGCACACACAACGACTCCACACGCTAGACACTCCGTCAGCTTAGTCATTCATCAGCGGTTATGAATAGGCAATTTTATATCAGTAATTGCTATATTTTTGGGCACCTTAATAAATACGTTTATTTATTAGCGGGGGACTCTCATCACCTAGTGAAACGACGAAAACTTTCTTTTACGGACTACCCGAAACTTATTATTTTCCTTTAACATTTTTTGTCTTCCCATGTTGGAGGCTTTTGCGTATGTCAGTAACAAATTTAACTACGTTAATGTCCTCATGTAATGCTTCAAATTTAGAAGTGTTACAAGACCTACTAAAGCGTATTTCTCTCTACAAAAAGGGCAAATTGTGCGTCAAGTAGACAGACAAAAGAACCCGTCACAATAGTCCGCACGTCCACTAGACGGCGGAAAAAAGGCTTCGCTCAAACGCTTACCAAACTTATAGTGAAGGAAGTATTTTGAGGGTCTTATCCTAAGCATTTTGTGCCGCTGAATCCAAAAATCGTAGTTGGGTCACTCGTTAGCGGTAAGTTTTCGCGCAATTTGCAATTTGGCAATTTGGCAATAAAATTGGCAATTACAAATTGCAGAATGAGAACCAGACGTCGTAGAGACCTCGTTTTGGACTCAAATTAAAGCTTATTAAGAGTGCATAAATGTTATTGAGTACTCCGTGGTTGTATCTGTTCGGATTACTGATCTCTAATGGAAATTAGAGATAAGTGGAAAAAAATGGAAAAAAATATAAAAGGAATAATTTGGCCTTAAAGCCTGATTCTTAATAATTAAAAACTAATTTTAATTAGTAAAAAAGTAAAATAACAAACAATTGTTCTTAGGACACATTTAATTAACGAATTTGTGCAAGGGTGGGTACAATTATTGCGTAGAACAGGGTATTTAAACTGAAAAATGCTAGGATAAGACCCTCAAAATACTTCCTTCACCTAAGGTGAAGCGAAAGCCTTTTTTCCGCCCGAAGTGACCCGAGTATTAATCCAGAACAAAAAAATTTCAAACAACGAAACCGAGTCTCCTCCGCGTTTTTTTGGAAAATAACAATTAGAACACAAAAAATCCCTTACTTGCGATAGCGAGCGTTCACAAGTTGAAAAAAATCGAATATCTAGTCGTCTACGCCATCGACGTCCTCATGCCCATCTTCCTCGTCGTTAATGCACATCTCGGGGGAGCAATCGCAAAGCTCCGAACAAGGAGTCTGCGGGCGTTGACAGCGGCAGCGATTGGTCGAGCAGTTTGTCTTGCATCCGCACTGCATCCCATCCATGATACTTTGCGGGGCGGGAGGCAGGGTGGAAGGGATAGGCGCCAGGTTTGGTCCGTAGCCGTACTTGGTCGGGTCGAGGGCCCACCAACTCCTTCTTCACAGCCCCCTCCCAGACGACGGCCTGTAGCTGGGCTCGCATAATGTGCTGGGTGGTGGCGTTTGACTGTCGGAGGGGCCAGTGCTGCTCCAACCTTCTTCTTCTGAAGTGCCGTCCACCTCGCCTGCGGCAGAGAGCAGGTATAGCCGTAAATTCTGCTCACGATCGGCACAGCACGTCCAGGCTCTCTTGCGTCAGCGGACCAGGGCTTCGGAGTGTACCCAAAGCGTCGAGGGTTGCCTGGTCGGCCGCCTGGAACACAGGCCAAGTTTGGGCACTTGCCTTTCCTGAAGAGGGCGCAAGTGGTGTCGCAACCAGTCAGAGCATGGAAGGACGTGATCACATCCGCGTGAGAGCCCAGTTCATCGTGGATGAGCTGAACGTTGAAAGTCGTCTTGCCAAGCTGGAGGCACGTGTTGGGAGGTATCTTGGGGAAGTGTCGGAGGAGGAGGACGAGGACGTCAGTGTCCGGAGAAACTACGGTTGCCTCCACATCTTTGTCGAGCATGGAGAGATGATATATCATCTTAGTGTCCGCTTCCTCTTGTTCTGAAGCGAACTTGGCTCCGTCCGGTCCAGAAGTTGCCACGGCTTTGTCGCGCCACGCGCAGACGACGCGTAATCCCCATGAATGGTGCTGGATTTGGGAGGCAATGAGAGAGGTCATAGCAGTCTTGTTGCTTTTGGTGGACAAGATGTTAGCCATGGTCATTCCAGCTTTGATCCTCGTCGCTGCTTGGATGTCGATATCGTATCCTCCACCTCGGGCTCGCTGTTCCCTCGATTTGTCTTTGAGGGACGCGCCGATGTCGTACCTGTCAAAGACAAGGTGCAACTCCCCGTAGCCAACACCCAGTTGGGCAACTCTCTGCAGAGGGATCCAACCAGGTCCTTAAAGTTTGCTGAGCCGGAAACGGGGTGCTGCTGAAGGATAGCCATCCCGTCGAGGACCAGCACGCGAGAGGATGAAGGGGTTTGCGAGGCCGTGGAGACCGCCGCGTTCATCTTCTCCAGAACCCTGAGAAGGGCACTTTTTGCCGTGACCCGCGGGTGGCCTTGGTCGTCAAAGAGGGCAAGAGGGAACAGGGAGAGCTCATAGTTGGAGAGATGGTTGCGAAGGTCCAGACTGCTGTCGAGTTGGAGGGCGAGCAGCAGGCGCCGAGTGAAGTCTGAGGATCCCGTGACAATCACCTGCTTCCCTCCGATTGAAACTTTGGCTTTCGGCTTTGGCGATATAATAAATGAATTTATTTTATTTACGGGTTTATAGCTAATTTCTAAAATTATAGCCAATGAAATTTTACATTTATTTGCGAAATTTCATTACGTATGTCATAAAATACGACCATGAGGGGACAGTCAGAGAAAAGTTACCATTTTCTATTAATCAGACGGTAGTGCCTTTATGAGAACAGATACAGCCAGAAACATTTCATGACTTTTGATGTGAAATTAAGGCCAAAATTATTCCTTTTATATTTTTTATCCATTTTTTTCCACTTATCTCTAATTTCCATTATAGTTCAGTAATGCGAACAGATACAACCACGAAGTACTAATAACATTTTATGCACTCTTAATAAGCTTCAATTTGAGTCCAAAACGAGGTCTCTACGGGCGTCTGGTTCTCATTCTGCAATTTGTAATTGCCAATTTTATTGCCAAATTGCCAAATTGCAAATTGCGCGAAAACTTACCGCTAACGAGTGACCCAACTACGATTTTCGGATTCAGCGGCACAAAATGCTTAGGATAAGACCCTCAAAAAACTTCCTTCACCTAATGTGAAGCGAATCGCCCTAAAGTGACCCTACTATTAGCTTGTTCCCGTGCTGTCCAATATAGATTGGCCACTCACAAACGGTACTGTAAAACCATATATATATTGTAACTCATGCACTTTATTTTTTGCCCATAATATAATCATG
The DNA here is from genome assembly GCA_016584305.1 of Chionoecetes opilio. Lineage (NCBI taxonomy): Eukaryota > Metazoa > Arthropoda > Malacostraca > Decapoda > Majidae > Chionoecetes > Chionoecetes opilio. The sequence continues at coordinate 11,408 of JACEEZ010025820.1, read as the reverse complement.
CCAAAAATTTTCTTCATTTCACAAAATTTCCTTCATCAATAGAAATGTCAAAATCATTCTGGATCAAACTCCGCTCGTGACTTCTAGCACCTAGATAAGAACATCTCTTGCAATTTTTCGTTTGCATCTTTACCTCTATACTTTTCCCAGATGGCTCCACAACTGTCTCAGCTAAAACTGAACTAAAACTGAACCTATAATATCGCCTCGATGTTGCCTCGGGACCCACATAAGTGGAGGTACTTCTGGCATTACACCTCAGCTAAGGGGGAGGAGCTAAGACAGTATTACTCAGATTTCCATGGAATCATTATTGCTTCCACGTAAGAGACCGATCTCGTTGACCAAAGCGCATAAATGAGGTCATTGTCACTGGTATGGAAGTATACTTTCCACACTTTCTTTAATCCAAAAAACATAAACCTTGTTTTAACATAGCTTTTCTCACGTTGTCCAATATAGATAGGCGGCTCAAAGACGGTACTGAAATTATCCATCTCCTGAAACTCATGCTCATTACATTTCTGCCCGTAATCATGCCAAATAATTTTTTCAACTTACCACTAACTATTTTATTCACACATATTTTCAAAATCTTTTTGGATCTAACTCATCTTGTGACTTCTGGCATCTAGCCAAAAACATAATTAACATATTTTGTCTGTATCTTTCTTTCCTATCTTCTCCCAGATGACTCAACAGCTGTCTCATATATTTCTTAAGCTGAAGTTTATTATTATTTTATTTTACGTTGGAACCTATAGCGTCTGTAGGCTTATGGAGAGTTGTGATGCTGGTCGATCTCGCCCGTTAGTGGCGCAGGCTGGATTTTTATAGTGACATCTGTGGTTTTAAGTGAAGATCCTTTTTTTATGTGATGTTTGGATCTTCAGTCAGGCTCATGAAGCCCCTAGAGTTTTACCGTCGTACTCTCAAACGGGGACCAGGGAATTGCTTCATGGGGGTTTTTCTTTCACACCACTCGACGACGGTGTTGACAGTTTCTCCTTGGTGGGACGAACTCGTAACCTTCTGCTCCCCTACCAGGCTCTTAAAAGAGTTGCCCCCGGCAGGATTCGAACTCAGGACATTGAGTTTATCACTCCAGGACGCTAACCACTCGGCCCCCGCCTCCCAAATTTGCTCATATCTTTGCTAAAAAACTCCACTTTGGTTGATGAAGGGCGTGTTCCTACTTATCGTCCGACCTCTGACTATATCTTGCTTGTTATTTAGATCATTCGTGATGATGTTTTCTATGCCCTCTCTGGCCCTGATACACAGAAGTCTTACAGTCCTGACGGAGTCCTTCCTGTTGTCTCAAAAACTGTGCCTGCATCCTGCCTGGTCAAATTTTCACATATTTGTCTACCTTATTTCACATTTCTATATTGCTGAAAGTTTGCTAACAATCTACCTGTTTCTAAGAAAGGTGACCGATATAATCAGAGTATCGTCCGTTTGCTTTGACTTTCTGCCTTTTTAAAGCCTTTGAATCTCTCCTTAATAAGAAGATTATTAAGCATCTATATGCTTAATCTTCTATCTGATTAACAATATGGTTTTCGTAAAGAGCCATCTACTGACGATCTTTTAGCCTTCGTAAATGAATATTTGTCATCAAGTTTTAGGGGTCTCTGTGAAACTTTTGCTGGTGCCCTTGACGTATCAAAAGCTTTTTATAGAGTCTGACACAAATCTTTCATTTCAAAACTACCCTCCATCGGTTTCCATCTTTCTTTTTTCTGCACCTTCATCTCAAACTACTTCATTGTAGTTACTTTAGGCGGTCATTGTTCTTCTCATCACATCAATATGTAGCTCTTACTGAGTACTGAGTGGTGCTCCTGAGGGTTTTGTCCTATCACCCACTCTCTTGCTATTGTTCATTAATATTTTTCTAAGTCTAAGTCAATGACTTATCCCCTCCTACGATGCTGACTCTACCTAGCATTTTTCAACGTCGTTTATTAGACGTCTAACTCAACAGGAATTAAGAGATTCGCGTAGGGATGCCATATAGTGCCTAACTTTTGATCTGTATAAAATTTATGAATTTGGAAATTCAAACCGTGTTTTGTTCAATGCCTCTAAACCCCAATTTTTTAACATTTCAACTCCACATAACCTTCCAGACAACTATGGCCTCGCCTTCAATGACACTCAACTGTCTTTTCCTTCAATGAACATTCTTGGACTAATATTAAATATATACCTGAACTGGAAGTTTCATATCTCATTTCTTGATAAATCAGCTTCTAATAAGTTATGTGACCTGTGTCGTTTGCGTCTATTAGTTTTATCTCCCAGATGATTGCTCTGTACAGGGCCTTATCCTCCACGAATGGAGTATGACTCTCACGTTTGGGTGGGATCCACTCATACAGCTCTCTTAAACAGGGTCAAGTCAAAAGCTTATCATTTAATCACTCCTCTCCTCTGACTGACTGTCTTCAGTCCTAACATCATCGCTGCAATGGTGCTTCTCTTGCTATCTTATTTATATTATTTATTAGTATATGTTATTTACAGGCTAATGCACTTTTTAACTTTCTAAATGCATGCCTCCTCTTTTCCTGTAACCTCGTTTCACAAGACTTTTGATTTATTTTCATCCCCATTTTGTCTACCTCAATAAAGCAAGATTTAACCAGTATCTTCACTTTTTTATCCCTGTCAATGGTAATGGAACTCTCATCCTGTTTCCATGTTTGCACCTTCGTACGGTTTAGTGTATTTTCAAGAGATAAGTTATCAAAATATCTCCCGAACTAAATTATCCATTCCGCTTGTTCTATTATGAACATGAGGGTGGAGTCCAAAGGAAATTGTCTCATCTATCCCCTCCTTTTACTGACTTTCTTCAATATTATTTGGGGAGGCGGTGGCCGAGTGGTTAGCGTCTTAGAATTGTGAACTCAATGTTCGAGTTCGAATCATGCCGGGGGCAACTCTTTCAAGAAACTGGTAGGGGAGAAGAAGGTCCCGAGTTCAGTCCCACCAAGGAGCAACTATCAAATCCATCGTCGAGTGGCTGATAGAAACCAGCATACAGCAATTATCTGGTCTTCGATTGCGAGTGTGACGGAGAAACTCTAGGAGCTGCATGATCCTGACTGAAGATCCGAAGAAAACGGGATCTTCACCTAAGACCACAGGTGTCACTATAAAAATTCAGCCTGCGCCACTAACTAGCGAGATCGACCAACATCAAGACTCTCCATAAGCCTACAGGCGCTATAGGTTCCAATAAAAATAAAAAAAAAAAAAAAAAAAAAAAAAAAAAAAAAAAAAAATATATATATATATTATATATATATATATATATATATATATATATATATATATATATATATATATATATATATATATATATATATATATATATATATATATATATATATATACAAATAAACATTTCAATGCTGCTTCTCTTGCTATTATATACCGTTACTTACATGCTAACTGCTCTTCTGAACTTAATAACTACATTTCCTATTTTCCGCGGCCTCTCTGCACAGATATATTCTTAACTGCACTTCTCATTTTTATTCATATATGTCTATTTAGTAATGCAAGAATTAAGTAGTATATTTACTCTTTCATATCTTTCACTGGTAACTCTGGAACTATATTAATGTTTCTATTTTCAACTTTCCTACCACATAAAAGGTTCAAGTGAGGAGTGTCCAAGACACGATACAAACGAATTCGACCCACTGTCATTCTGAAACCTCTCACATGTTTCTGTATAGGTCTGGCAGTTAACTGGATTTTTATTACATTATTTTTCCCTCGGCCAGTTCCTTATGATGTATAAAGAAATATAAAAAATATATATAAGGCATTAAGAATTTTATGTGGTGTCATATATTATGTGGTGCTCTAAAACTTGACGCAGTGTCTGATTTTATGCCGTGTTAAGACATTTTATGTGTTGCTAGGAAATATGAAGCTAATCAAGTGCAAATGTTCATGCCCATTGGGTGAATAAGTGTAAACTGTAATTGCCTCATGGCAACTCGTCTTTCGTTGCCGTTGATATGCTATCTAGTCGTCACTGAGTGTCTCAGTCAGTCTGGGTTGAAGCCCACGAAAGAGAAGGCCTGTTCGGTGGGAGTAATACGTCACAATAGTAGTTCACTCAGTTCAGGGTTCACAGGGTGGACTTAACTCTGTCCCCTGTAAACAGCTGTGGTTTCTAAGGTTTCTCCGTATCTCACGTTTTAATTTATCATATTTTTTTATAATTATATATCAAGTGTTTTACAAGATTACATGCAGATTAAAGCATTACCCCAGCAAGGTAAGGTATAAATAAAAATATATACATACATTATAAAATTATACATGTTATTAACTAATGCATAATAAAGTATTTGCATCAATAAAAATATTTTCCTTCCTAAATGATGTAAGACATATGCATAATTAAAAGTCTTCTTTCAGAGCGAGGAAAGAAAAACTCTTTTGCAAAGAGAAAACAACCACTTGTCAGACTCATCCTCACTTCTTGGAAAGACAAAACACTAACTCTTGGTCCTTTTCGATAATTCCCTTTACAATTCGGGACATAACACATGAAAGGCATGTTTACCTGAATAAATCCTACCACGCAGAATATATTACATCTGCAAGCCTTGCTTATTTCCGGCCATATAGGAACGGAATCCTCTTTAAATAAATTGGAGGTATGTATACTATACCCAAGACCTTCTTATCAGTTCCTTCCCTAATTTTCACCCAGATAGACTATACACCAGTATTCCTGGCATAAAGTGCAACTCATCCACCTCTCCTGCTTAACCTGTCATTGTGAAATATCTTGTACCCCTATATCTCAATTTCTGGAATAAATACTTTGCCTGTCATATCTAACCATGTTTCTGTTAATGCTATTATATCAAAATCTTCTACACTAGATATTCCTATCAGTACATCTATCTTGTTTAAATTTCTTTTCTACAGTTTGTATAATACACCTTTGAGTTGCTCTTCTTCATCTTGTCAATTTTCCCATTAGCTGTATCTACGTGACTGTCTTTTTTAAACCTGTATTTTTCCTAATCCTACTGTCTAGGATTGCGTGTGTGTGTATTCATTTAGTTGTATTTTACAGGGCCAGAGCAATGCTCGTGTGGCCCCGTCTCCATATCAACATTTTTATCATTCATCCTTAGTGCTTTGTGTAGGCCGAAGCCAGCACCCCGGAGAGCAGGTCACAAACCCCGGATAACACCCGGTACCCATTAACTGCTGGGTGGACAGGGGCTTGGGTTTTAAGGAAACAACCCATATGTTTCCGCTCCGCCCGGGGATCGAACCCGGGACTTCTCGGTTGTGAACCGAGCGTGTTTCCTCTACACTACGGAGTACCCATCTTGTGTGTGTGTGTGTGTGTGTGTGTGTGGGTGTGTGGGTGTGTGTGTGTGGTGTGCGTATGCGTTTGTGTGTGCCTGTATGTGTGTGTGTGTGTGTGTGTGTGTGTGTGTTGTGTGTGTGTGGTGTGTTGTGTGTGTGTGTGTGTGTAAGTATGTAGGTTTGTGTATGTGTGTTTTATGTGTGTGTGTGTGTGTGTGTGTGTGTGTGTGTGTGTGTGTGTGTGTGTGTGTGTGCTTGTGTAAGAAAATTACAGTAAGTAAATTACTGGCTGCTAGCCAGTCAGCAGCAGGCAGTGCATGTTCATTAGGACCCCCGATTCCAGCGGCGGCACCTCTTGAGCCGCTCATAGCCGCACATCAAAGATATATCATTATTAAGCCCGGCAACACCCAATATCCTCGCACTGGGAGATGCAAGCATGCAGGGGCGAGACGGAGGCTGGTGGAGCGTTGAGGTAATGACCGATCACCTCCACAATCATGTTAACTATTAGTATGTTAGTCCGTTACAGCCACCATCTCATCTAACGTGTCCAACCTTCATTCTTACCTCATTTCCAGCTCCATATCTCTTGTTCCTTCAGTCTTCGTCAAGAACAGCAATTTCCTATTCCTAGGCGGGAAGGTACGCATAAATCCATCCATTTTCTTATCCTGAAAACCTTTTTCGGCTCCCTTTAAATTTTGAGAAGTATTTTTTGAATTCCAATATATTTGACTGTTTTTCAACTCCTTTCATTTGTTCCCTGCCATCAATAGTGGGTAAAAAGTCTTTCTCTCTCTTTCAGGTAGATTCTTGAGAAAATACTCGTCTTTCCCTGAACTATTTCTACATTTTTACCATGCACAAACAAAAGTCCTCTTTTTACCATCTCTATCAAATTAACACCTTTTCACTGCTCTTCCCTAAGCATTGTTTTTTGCCTCAGAAGTATTTTCCTCTCATTTTTTTCCCTGCAGCCGATTGCTACCGTGACTCGAACTCCGCGCTTTCCTCATCAACATTACTCTTATGTACTGATGATTTTAGAACATACATAAGAAGATAAGAAAATATGATAGCTACAAGAGGCCGTGAGACCTACACGATGTAGTTCCTGTTACTTAACCTACCTACATTCACCTTTCATCCCCATCCATGAATTTATCTAGCCTCCCTTTAATACCCTTTAGCGGGCACTGGAGATACCATTGATATCCAAAAATCCTCTTAGTACCATAAAATATGGGGGTTTCTAAGACATTCTTACTCCTGTTCATTTTTTTTTTTTATTTGGAAAGTGGGAATCGATTGGGAATGAAGTACCCCGTGCGGTGTCCTCGCCCGGAACGCCGCTAACCATATATGTCCTTTCCGGGTTACTTTCTCCCGTCACAGGGTAGTTTTTGGTCCCCATTTTTATAGTGTTTACATATTATTTTATGCATTTTCAAGATTTGTAATTAGTATAAATATATAATAGAACCCAGCTTATGTCTTTAACTTACAATTAGAGGTTAATCAAATATTTTTGTTAACTGTATATATCAATTTAATGTGAAAAAGTACATACAAAGTTGTACAAATACTACTTATATATATAATAAAATATGTTTACATTACTTACATATCTAGGGTAACTCTCAAGGGGTGTGGAAGGGTGAGATGTAGTTCCTGGTGTCCGAGAGGCAGAGGGCAAGCTGGCAAACAGTGTAAACCCAACGTGACCGATGGATGTCACCCTTCTTGGAACAGTGTTTGCACGTTTGTCTGTTGGTAACGAAGATGGGCAGGTGGGTCTTGGAGTTGTCGAGCCTTTGTCGAGAGATGGTAGTGCGCCTCGTTGTCCTCTCTTGATCCTCTCGATATCAGCAAACTTGCTGATAATCACTGCTAATCCCACTATCCAAGTCGTTGTAAATCAAATCAAAGATAGTATATGGACTCAAACAGACCCTTGTGGAACTCGACTTGTCACCTGCCCCCATTCAGATTTAGAACCATTAATTGTCCCAGAACCCATTGTTTCTATCACTTAGCCAAGCACTGATCCAGCGAAGAACCTTCTCATCTATTCCATGAGCATTAACCTTATTTAATAGTCGCTCGTGTAGTACTTTGTCGAATGCCTTACTAAAGTCCAGGTATATTATATCATAATCCATTATAATTATCTGCCGTCTCATAAACTTTCCTATAAAACTCTATAAATTGGTGAGACATGACCTACCCTTGTGAATTCATGTGTTGTGAATCATTCATCAAATTATGTTTTTCTAAATGCTCTCCAATGATTTTTGCAATAATAGATTCCAATAATTTACCTACCACTGACGTTAGTCTAACAGGTCGATAATTTGACTTTAGTCCTCTGTCTCCCTTCTTAAATATTGGGACTACATTTCACTTCCTCCACAATAACAGCACATCGCCTATCTCAACCGATTACCTACAAAATGTGCACTAACGACTCACTAACAACCTCTTTGCATTTTTTTAATACACTAATCCCAATACACTGGGATACACTTCATCTGGTCCTGGCGACTTAAAATTCTTCATTTTATCTATACCCTCTTCCACCATTTCTCTAGTTATCAACAATATCTTTGAGTTTCTCCTCATCGCTTTCTTTAAACACATGTTCACTATCAGATATTGGCTGTGTATCCTCCTGAGTAAAAACACTTAAGAGATAATCATTTAAATTTTTACACATATTCTCATCCGTATTTGATAAGACCTCACCCTGCTCTAATCTTAACGGCCCCACTAATTCCCTTGTCTTCGTTTTATGTATCTGATAGAACCCCTTAGGGTCGCTTTTTTGCCTGTCCTGTGACTTTAATCTCATAATTGTTCTTAGCTACTCTTGTTAATCTCTTCACTGTCCTCGCCATAACGTTACACTGTTCTTTGCTCACCTGTCCAGCCTTGAACCTTAAGTACATGTTTCTTTTTACTCCAATGTTTTAAACTCGTTGTCATCCCTTTCGAGTCACTCTTCATAGATCTTATCGCCCTATAAGGAATATTCTTTTTCCGTCCTGCAATTAAATTCCTTACAAATAATGTATAATCCTCATCTGCTCCAACCTCACTACCCGCTGTCTCCGCGCTGACCTTGGAACACTCCTTCCCCTCTATCCTACACCCCCAGTTAATCCCCTCCAGATGTCTTCTTAATCCTGCATAATTGCCTTGCCAGCTATCTCCGCACTGACCTTGGAACACTCCTTCCCCTATATCCTACACCTCCAGTTATATCCCCTTCAGGTGTTATCTTAATCCTGCATAAGTAGCTATTCCAGCTGTCACCGCGCTGATCTTGGAACACTCCTTCCCCTCTATCCCACACCCCCAGTTAATCCCCTCCAGGTGTCTTCTTAATCCTATATAATTGGCCTTGCTGAAGTCAGGTACTCTTTGCTTATTAACACTATATATCCCACTTCCCATTTTAAGCAAAACCTGGTTTCATAATGATCGCTGCTAGCTAACTGTTCTCCAACCTCCACCTCTGTAACTCATCTCCCCTGTTTGTCAGTAATAAATCTATAATATTATCTACTCTTGTGGGTCCTTGATTGCTTGGCTTAGGAAGTTATTCTGAAATACATTTAACAATTCCTCTGCGTTGTTGTCTCCTATACTTAATCCCAGTCTATATTCCTCAGATAAAAAATTCCTACACGCATAGTCGATTATATCTGCAAGCCTTGTTTATTTCTTGTCATATAGGAGCTGAATCCTCTTTACATAAGTTTGGAGGCCTATACACTACACCCAAAACCATTTTCTCAGTGTCCCTCCGTAACCTCTACCCATATAGACTGTTTTTATAACATTTTCAACACAACACTGCAATGTATCTCTTGCATAAAACGCAACTCCTCCACCTCGCATGCCTAACCAGTCCTTGTGAAATAACTTATACCCAGCTATCTCAACCTCCGGATCAAATACCTTTCCTGACATATCCAACCATATTTCTGTTAATGCTATTATATCAAAATCCTTTACATATTTTTTCCTCTCAGGAAATATATCTTGTTTAAAATACTCCTACAGTTTGTATAGTAAACCTTCAAGCAACTACTCTTCTTCTTGTCCATTTTCATTTATCTTTAACTAACCTCCTCCTCTCTCTCTTCTTACGAATCACTTTAGGTTCCTGCCTTTGAAGCTCTTCCTAGTGTCACAAGTTTCCTTTACCCCGACCCCAGTGTCTAATCCCCGGTTTTCTATCTTAAAAATCCTGCAGTGCATCTACCTCCCTTTCAAGGGATTCAGACTGGATCTGAACTCCTTTCCTCGAAAGGTGCACCCTGTCCCTGTGGTAGAGGTGGTTCCGCCTGACAAAGAGGTTCCAGTTGTCGACAGAGGCCCAACCATTGGCTTTGCAATGAAATGCCAGCCGGCAATTCAGAGCAATAGCTCTGGAGTATAACAAGTCGTTAACAAAGCGTCTTGGAAGGACACCACACACCACAAGGACACCACCCCTGTCCCTAACCTTATCTACATCTTCCTTAAACCGCCGGAGCAATTTCTCGCTCCTTACACACTGAACATCGTTTCCCCGAGCGCTCAGGCTAGACTTTTTCCCTTGGTCCGCCATGCACTCCACTATCTTATCACTAACATAACCTATCCCTTTCCGTGGGTAACTCACTGACTTCATACGCGCGAGTCCCTCCACAAGTGGATGGATGGACGCTGGTGTGGGCGTCCATCCGTCCATCAGAGGAATAAGTCACCATGACTACGTCCTTCCTACATGTTGTTCCACTTGGAGCTGTAGTCACGTCTTGCTTCATCAATTAGCCAGTAGACAGGATCACCTTGTAGTGTCGTCGAGAAGGGGTTAAGATCACTTTCTCGCCTTGAGACAAAGGGAATAATTGTAACTTATAGGTGCTGTCTTCTGGAACAGGAATCCTCGTGGTATTCTCGCTGTTTATATCTTTATTTGCAATATACCAGACTTTTAATTAAGTTTGGTGGTAAAATCATGTGTGGATTATATGTGGACGAAGAACGACGATATGTGGAGAGTATTGGTGGAACAGCCGTTGTGGAGTGGAGGGGCTGTGGGTGAGGGCTGAGGCAGTTAAGGTTTGGTATGGTCGCGGTCACTTTCAAGTAATATAAACAACGTGACCTTTCTTGCTTTGGCGGGCTCTCAGTACCTTCTCACTCCTTGTTTACTCTCAAAAGTTCGCTCAATGTCTCGTTCCACAATTTATCGTCTTATACCAAAATGTTTTAGTGCGCTTAACCTGGGTTTGATATTACATACATTTATCTGGAATATTTTCATCGCACCATCTGGCACCAGATATGTTACCCCTCTTGGTGTCACTAAAAGTTCAAAGACGTATGGGGTAACATACACTTACGCTTGGCAAGTTGTGGAGAGACGTGGACCCCGAACCGAGGCTAAGTAAAACAGCAGGTTATAATAATGTATGTATTATTCAATTAATCACATATATATATTCACTGAGGATGACGTTGCTTAAATATAAACGTCTTAATCGAGTCTCTGGAAAGAGAGTTCAAAGTGCACTGTCCACCCACATACCACACACCCCTTCAAGTCTATTCACCGCTGAGGTCTATCATCTTCTGTCGTCTGGGCGTCCTTGGTCCCAGCCGCCAGGGCTGGCAGGGCGTGGGCGGTAGGGGATGCCCGCGTTGGTGGTTTGGGGTGTGGTTGTGACTGTGAGGTGGTGCCCTCTGGTGGCTGTAATGAAGACGTGGCATGGAAGGCGACGCATCTTAGGACTATTCTACCTTCAAACATAAAAAACAAGATTAGTATATACTATAGACCATACATATAGACCTATATGCCAACAACCCACATGCAGGGAAGAACCCTCATAGTCGTCGTCAAAGGACAAGCCTCGGAGTCCCCGCCACTTGAAGCATCAGCCCCACAGGGCCCTGTCTGGGCTAGTCATGTGGAACATCTACGTGACGATCTTTTCCGGCAGCTGCCAGCAGTCTCGCACCTTATCGCTGTACCCAGCAGACATTGG
>JACEEZ010025819.1:65000-77102 GCA_016584305.1 Chionoecetes opilio | reverse complement strand
AAAAGGAAAGCAAGAAGATGAAGGAAGAAAGAAGAATGAAAGAAGAAAGATAGAATGGAGAATAAATCGAGAATGAAAAATTTTATATGAATTGGAAAACAGATGAAGTGAAGAAAATGCAGGAATTCCATTGAAAATATCATGAAGAGATTGATTGATTGATTGATTGATTGTTTATTAGGCTTAACATAACATACATAAAGTTGATTATACATTAATAATTATATACAAGCCGCGGTCCATTGAGCCGAGACTCTTTATGGACCTGATGCCTTAGATTTAAAAAAAAATTACAACAATCGTGGGAACAATGTGGGACTTTAGTATCGAATATGTTATAAGATAAGAGTTAAGATATGTTATATGAGATAAGAGGAAGAGAGAGAATGATAAGGATAAAGAGGAATAGATATATAGACAAAGGATAGATAAGTATTGAACAGATCTTTTAGTATTTACGAAGGTTTTTTAAGGAATGGGGAGACCAAATTGAAGGTTGATATTAAGTATAGAACTGGGAGAGAGAGAGAGAGAAGAGAGAGAGGGGGACGAGAGAGGAGGAGAAGAGGAAGAGAGAGAGAGAGAGAGAGAGAGAGAGAGAGAGAGAGAGAGAGAGAGAGAGAGAAACAGACAGACAGGCAGACAGACAGACAGACAAAGTTATACATAAGTAATCAACAAAGTAATCAACAAAGTTATACATAAGTAATCAACAAAGTAATCAACAAAGTTATACATAAACATAGAGAGAGAGAGAGAGAGAGAGAGAGAGAGAGAGAGAGAGAGAGAGAGAGAGAGAGAGAGAGAGAGAGAGAGAGAGAGAGGAGAGGAGAGAGAGAGAGAGAGAAGAAAAAAAGAAAGAGAGAGAGAGAAAAAAAAAAAAAAAGAGAGAGAGAGAGATTATTATTGAAAGACGAAAATAGAGATAGAGATACATTAAACAAAAGAAGATTAAGTAAGAGATAAGATAAGAAAGAAAGAAAGAAAGCATTGAATAGGAGAGCTTAGAGGCAAGAAGGAAACATAAAGATAGAAATAATAACAGACCAAAAAAAAAAACTAAAAAAAAAAAAAAAAGGAAAGTAAGAAAGGTGAAAGAAAGTAATGAAAATAAATCAAGAAAAAAAGGTGGATGGAAATTAAAGAAAGAAAAGAGGAAAGCAGGAAAGAGGAAAGACAACCCTCGTGCAAAACAGGAAGAAGAGTATGAAAGAAGTGAGCAAAGGAAGCAGTGTCGTCATGAAAGAATACATAAAGTTAGTGTTATTTGGATGGCTGCCTCCTCTTATTCTCCCCCTCCTCCTCCTTCTCCTTCTTCTCCTCCTCCTCCTCCTCCTCCTCCTCCTCCTCCTCCTCCTCCTTTTCCTCCTCCTCCTCCTACTCCTCCTCCTCCTCCCCCTCCTCCCCCTTTTCCTCCTCTCCTTCTTCTCCTCCTCCTCCTCCTCCTCCTTCCTCTCTCCTCTCTCCTCCTCCTCCCTCCTCCTCCTCTCCCCTTCCTCCTCCTCCTCCTCCTCCTCCTCCCTCCTCCTCCTCCTCCTCCTCCTCCTTCCTCCCCCTCCTCCTCCTCCTCCTCCAGCCGCTATCACCATTGCTGCAGCTACAAATACTTTACTACCACTACTACTACTACTACTACTACAACTACTACTACTACTACTACAACAACTACTACTACTACTACTACAATACTACTACTACTACTACTACAACTACTACTACTACTACTACTACTACTACTACTACTTATACTACTACTACCCTTTCTACAAATACTACTACTACTACTACTACTACTAAATACTACTACTATACTACTACACTACTACTACTACTACTACTGCATATGCTACTGAATTTTCTGTTTGTCTGGATGTCTATCTGTCTGTCTGTCTGTTTTCTGTCTGTCTGTCTGTTTTCTGGATGTCTGTCTGTCTGTTTGTTTTCTGGATGTCTGTCTGTCTGTCTGTTTTCTGGATGTCTGTCTGTCTGTCTGTCTGTTTTCTGGATGTCTGGATGTCTGTCTGTCTGTCTGTCTGTTTTCTGGATGTCTGTCTATCTGTCTGTTTTCTGAATGTCTGTCTGTTTGTGTGTTTGTCTGTTGTCTGCTTGTATATGTCTGTCTTACTTTCTCTCTCTCTCTCTCTCTCTCTCTCTCTCTCTCTCTCTCTCTCTCTCTCTCTCATCTCTCTCTCTCTCTCTCCTCTCTCTCTCTCTCTCTCTCTCTCTCTTCTCTCTCTCTCTCTCTCTCTCTCTCTCTCTCTCTCTCTCTCTCTCTCTATTTATCTCTCTCTCTCTCTTTTCTCTCGGGATGTGTTTATGACGTGCTTCACATCCCTCTCAGTTGGTTTCCTCTGCCACTGTTGTTGGAGTGGATGAGGAGGAACACAAAGGAAGAACAAACAGCAGCAGACTTGTTGTTCCTCATGAGGATATTTGTGATAAACTTAACTATCTAACCTAAAGTGATAGAGATGATTTGAGTATAGTAAAGGAAGTGGGGAGAGAGAGAGAGAGAGAGAGAGAGAGAGAGAGAGAGAGAGAGAGAGAGAGAGAGAGAGAGAGAGAGAGAGAGAGAGAGAGAGAGAGAGAGAGAGACAGAGAGAGAGAGAGAAGAGAGAGGAGAGAGAGAGAAAGGCTTCAATATTCTTCAATTTCTTTCTCTTTAAACTTCAATTAATTCATAGGTACGTTTCATCCCTCCGTGTTCCCTCAGAATCCCTCACTCCTCCTCCTCCTCCTCCTCCTTCTCCTCCTCCTACTCCTTCTCCTCCTCCTCCTCCTCCTCCTCCTCCTCCTCCTCCACCTCCTCCTCCTCTTCCTCATTCTCATTCTTCTTCGGGCCAGATGAGCTCCCGGCACCGTAATCAGTTTAGGAAGAAATTAGCTCTTGATACTGAAATCTTGAAACTTTTATATCAATTAATGTCAAATGTCATATTGAGGAGGAGGAGGAGGAGGAGGAGGAGGAGGAGGAGGAGGAGGAGGAGGAGGAGGAATACAAAGGAATACAAAGGAAACACAAACAGCAACAGACCGATAGGTCCTTACAAGACTGTTTGCTTTAACTATACTACACTAACTAGATAATAAGAGAGAAAGGATAGGAAGTAGAAGGCTCCTCCTCACCCACCCATCCCTCCAGCCGAAGCTGGTCGGAAATGAAGTGATACCATGCAATATAGAAAAACTGCATGGAATTTATGAGGAAAGTTGAAAGCTGTAATCTATGGCTAACTACTACTAGTTTGTGGGGGTAGGTTTAGTGCTTGATAGATAGGTCATGTATGTGTGTTTTGTAATGGGTGTGAACACAGTGTGGAGGTTTCAAGGGTGGTGCGGCAAGCCTTGCCTGGCGCTTTCTTGGAGGCAGCAGTCAATCAGGCCCCAGCTCCGTTCAATCCACTGCGGATTGTGTACTTTCCATGTAGGACGCGTACACTTCAATGCCTCCTGCAGCAGTGACCCTGGTACCTTAAATCCCGATGGTGGTCACTAACTGTCAGGACCCTAACTGAACCACAGCCCGTCACAGGTCGAGAGTAGTAGTGGTAACCGTTAACTCGGGGCTATCTGTGTGTGGAGGAGGAGGAGGAGGAGGGGGGAGGAGGAGGAGGAGGTAGAGGAGGAGGAGGTGGAGGTGGAGGAGGAGGGGGAGGAGGAGGAGGAGGAGGGGGGGAGGAGGAGGAGGAGGAGGAGGAGAGGAGGAGGAGGAGGAGGAGGAGGAGGAGGAGCAGCAGGAGGAGCAGCAGGAGGAGGAGAAGGAGAAGGAGGAGGAGGAGGAGGAGGAGGAGGGGGGAGGAGGAGGAGGAGGAGGAGGAGGAGGAGAGGAGGAAATAAATGATAGGAATGATAGTAATATATAACCAGTAAGTGAGAAAATAGATCATGAAAGCGAGAAAGAAATGGAATCAGGAAATGACGGAAGAAAGAAATGAGAGAAAGAATAAGAGAAGTAAGGAGAGGGAAGTGAGGATCAAGGGAAAAAGTAAGAGTTTATATGTACATTGCACTTTATGGCCTATCTCCCCCCCTCCCCCCCCAACCCCTCAACCCCTTCCTCCAGCCTCCTCTCTTAACTCTCATCTCCTCAACCCATAAACCTTAAACCCTTGGCGCCACACAACCCTTGCAACCTCACGTTCAACCTCATTCTGTGTCCCCAAAACCCAAAACCTCATGAAGACTGGAGAGGTTAAGGTTACTGGGTTTAAAGGGAGGAAGATTAAGGTAGGAAGGAAGATAAGGAATAGTTTTACACACACACACACACACACACACACACACACACACTACTATATTTGTGTTTCGTCTGGCATCGTTTTTCTGCTCCGTCGCGTTTGTAGTCTCACAAAACCCTCAAGAGGATATTCTCTTGAAACGTGGCTTTCCCGAGGCGTCTTTGGGTGTGTGATGTAGGTCAGGGTGTGTGTGTGTGTGAGTTATTTGTTTTTTGGGTGTAAAGGGTGATGGTATTTTTATATCCTTTATGTCCTAGATTTTTTTTGTAGTAATTTTTTTTTTTTTATTATTATTTATGGACAAGAGTTAAAGTTGATGGTTTGTGAGGCATTATTTTCCCTCTTTTTTTTTTTTTTCTTTTTTTTTTTTTTACGTCATGATATAAATTTTTACTTTTTTCTTCTTTCTTAGTTGGAGTTGGGAACTTTTTGCTGTGTGTTGACGAGGTGAAATGTGTGTGTGTGTGTGTGTGTGTTTGTGTGTGTGTGTGTATGTGTGTATGTGTGTGTGTCATTCACCCCATGGTCTTGTCCACGCGAGCTAGCTCGCGATCGCCAGTTTCACCCTCTCAGTGCGAGCTTGGAGCTCATTATTACCGATCTTTGGGCAATGCTGGGACCTTACACACCACACACCCCCATCCCCTTGCTCAAGGGGGACAGTAACCGCCCGAATTTGTCAAGTGAAAAATCCCCGGGAGCGCGAGGATTCGAACCGCCTCCCACAGAGTGAGAGACCAGAACGTTATCAACCTGACCATCGCGTGTGTGTGTGTGTGTGTGTGTGTGTGGGTGTGTGTGTGTGTGTGTCAGTTATACCTTGAAAAAAAAGTCCTTGATGCATCATTGGAAGGAGAACCAGGAAGACTTAGAAGGAGGAAAAGGAGTAGTAGGAAGAGAAGGAGGAGGAGGAGGAGGAGGAGGAGGAGGAGGAGGAGTAGTAGTAGTAGTAGTAGTAGGAAGAGGAGGAGGAGGAGGAGGAGGAGGAGGAGGAGGAGGAGGAGGAGGAGCCACTCGTTAAGAGTCTGACAAGTGTTGACCTGAGTAGCCAGTATTTGAACTTACGACAAGGAGGAGGATTACAAGGGAGTGAAAAGGAAAATAACAAACAGCAATAGATACACTGCCTTAAAAAGGGTTCCTTACGTGAACTATTGGAGCCACACAACAGGATCTAGTATATTAAAGAAGCGAAGGCAACGTTGGAAGGCTGTCATGTAAATTGAGTTTGTTTCCGATGATCTTAATTTTTTTGTTTTTTTATATTTATGGTGAAGTTGAGAATTGTTGATCAGTCTACGTTAATGTTGTCAAATCGTCTATAAAAATAATCTTATATATGTTTTTTTTTACCTTTCAGTCTCCGTTTGGATTTGACAAGTTAAGTCGTAAGTCCTTGCCTCGTATAATTTGATTTGGCCATCAAGGAAACTTTTCTGCGTTGCATTGTGGCTCTAACTCGTCTATAACTCGTCTATAACTCGGACTATAACTCGTCTATAACTCGTCTATAACTCGTCTATAACTCGTCTATAACTCGTCTATAACTCGTCTATAACTCGTCTATAACTCGTCTATAACTCTGACTATAACTCTGACTATAACTCGTCTATAACTCTGACTGTAACTCTGACTATAACTCGTCTATAACTCTGACTGTAACTCTGACTATAACTCGTCTATAACTCGTCTATAACTCGTCTATAACTCGTCTATAACTCGTCTATAACTCGTCTATAACTCGTCTATAACTCGGACTATAACTCTGACTATACCTCGTCTATAACTCGTCTATAACTCTGACTGTAAACTCTGACTATAAACTCGTCTATAACTCTGACGACTCGACATAATCTCTATACCTCGTCTATAACTCTGACTGTACTCTGACTATAACTCGTCTATAACTCGTCTATAACTCTGACTGTAACTCTGACTATAACTCGTCTATAACTCGTCTATAACTCTGACTGTAACTCTGACTATAACTCGTCTATAACTCGAACTACAACTCGTTTATAACTCGAACTATAACTCGTTTATAACTCGAACTATAACTCGTCTATAACTCGAACTACAACTCGTTTATAACTCGAACTATAACTCGTTTATAACTCGAACTATAACTCGTTTATAACTCGAACTATAACTCGTTTATAACTCGAACTATAACTCGTTTATAACTCGAACTATAACTCGTTTATAACTCGAACTATAACTCGTCTATAACTCGAACTACAACTCGTTTATAACTCGAACTACAACTCGTTTATAACTCGAACTATAACTCGTTTATAACTCGAACTATAACTCGTCTATAACTCGAACTACAACTCGTTTATAACTCGAACTATAACTCGTCTATAACTCTGACTGTAACTCTGACTATAACTCGTCTATAACTCGAACTACAACTCGTTTATAACTCGAACTATAACTCGTCTATAACTCGAACTACAACTCGTTTATAACTCGAACTATAACTCGTCTATAACTCGAACTATAACTCGTCTATAACTCGAACTACAACTCGTTTATAACTCGAACTATAACTCGTCTATAACTCGAACTATAACTCGTCTATAACTCGAACTATAACTCGTCTATAACTCGAACTATAACTCGTCTATAATCGAACTATAACTCGTCTATAACTCGAACTATAACTCGTCTATAACTCGAACTATAACTCGTCTATAACTCGAACTATAACTCGTCTATAACTCGAACTATAACTCGTCTATAACTCGAACTATAACTCGTCTATAACTCAAACTATACCTCGTCTATAACTCGAACTATAACTCGTCTATAACTCGAACTACAACTCGTCTATAACTCGAACTATAACTCGTCTATAAATCGAACTATACCTCGTCTATAACTCGAACTATAACTCGTCTATAACTCGAACTATAACTCGTCTATAACTCGAACTATAACTCGTCTATAACTCGAACTATACCTCGTCTATAACTCGAACTATAACTCGTCTATAACTCGAACTATAACTCGTCTATAACTCGAACTACAGCTCGTCTATAACTCGAACTACAACTCGTCTATAACTCGAACTATAACTCGTCTATAACTCGAACTATACCTCGTCTATAACTCGAACTATAACTCGTCTATAACTCGAACTATACCTCGTCTATAACTCGAACTATAACTCGTCTATAACTTGGACTATAACTCGTCTATAACTCGAACTATAACTCGTCTATAACTTGGACTATAACTCGTCTATAACTCGAACTACAGCTCGTCTATAACTCGAACTACAACTCGTCTATAACTCGAACTATAACTCGTCTATAACTCGAACTATAACTCGTCTATAACTTGGACTATAACTCGTCTATAACTCGAACTATACCTCGTCTATAACTCGAACTATAACTCGTCTATAACTCGAACTACAACTCGTCTATAACTCGAACTACAACTCGTCTATAACTCGAACTACAACTCGTCTATAACTCGAACTACAACTCGTCTATAACTCGTCTATAACTCGAACTACAACTCGTCTATAACTCGAACTATAACTCGTCTATAACTCTAACTACAACTCGTCTATAACTCGAACTACAACTCGTCTATAACTCGTCTATAACTCGAACTACAACTCGTCTATAACTCGAACTATAACTCGTCTATAACTCGAACTACAACTCGTCTATAACTCGAACTACAACTCGTCTATAACTCGGACTATAACTCGTCTATAACTCGAAATATAACTCGTCTATAACTCGAACTACAACTCGTCTATAACTCGTCTATAACTCGAACTACAACTCGTCTATAACTCGTCTATAACTCGAACTACAACTCGTCTATAACTCGAACTACAACTCGACTATAACTCGAACTACAACTCGACTATAACTCGGACTATAACTCGTCTATAACTCGGACTACAACTCGTCTATAACTCGGACAACAAGACTTCACAATATTGAGGTGAATTCCTAGTCCTATAATTTGTTGGACTTGTATTTCAATGCCTTGCTAATAAATCCTATGAATATATTAGTAATTTTTTTAACCACATCCATACAATGCTAATTTGGTTTTGGGTCGCTGGGGATAAAAACACCCAAGATTTTAATATTGTTCAATTCTAGAAAGGAGAAGGAGATAAGGAGATAGGAGAAGGAGATAAGGAGAAGGAGATAGGAGAAGGAGATAAGGAAGGAATAGATGGAGGCGGGTATCATTCCTAAATCTCCTCTTTGAAATGATCTCTGTTCCATCTCTGTCATCATTCCTATCATCTGTAAATCGTCACTCAATCACCTCATCACTACTTACCCCCTCATCTCATACTCATCACCTCTCATACCTCATACCTATCACCAAAAGTATTACTCGTAGCTATAACGTCACCTCATAAGACTTGAACTCATATCCTCATTACCTCATAAATCACTCATGTCACCCTCTCATACCTCAATCCATTCCTTTACATACCCAATTCTACCACAGCAAACCTTACCACACCATCACCACTACCACAACAAACTATACCACACCACCACCACTACCACAACAAACTATACCACAGTGCCACACCATCACCACTACCACAACAAACTATACCACACCACCACCACTACCACAACAAACTATACCACACCACCACCACTACCACAACAAACTTTACCACACCACCACCACTACCACAACAAACTATACCACACCACCACCACTACCACACCACCACCACGACCACAACAAACTATACCACACCACCACCACGACCACAACAAACTACCATACCACCACCACGACCACAACAAACTATACCACACCACCACCACTACCACAGCAAACTTACCACACCACCACCACTACCACAATCCACTATACCACACCACCACCACGATCACAACAAACTATACCACACCACCACGACCACAACAAACTATACCACACCACCACCACTACCACAACAAACTATACCACACCACCACCACGACCACAACAAACTATACCACACCACCACCACGACCACAACAAACTATACCACACCACCACCACTACCACAACAAACTATACCACACCACCACCACGACCACAACAAACTATACCACACCACACCACGTAACACAACAAACTATACCACACCACCACCACTACCACAACAACTATACCACACCACCACCACTACCACAACAAACTATACACACACCACCACGTACCACAACAAACTATACCACACCACCACCACGACCACAACAAACTATACCACACCACCACTACACAACAAACTATACCACACCACCACCACTACCACAACAAACTTTTACCACACCACCACCACGACCACACAAAATACCACACACCACCACTACCACCACACTACCACACCACCACCACACCACAACAAACTATACCACACCACCACCACGACCACAACAAACTATACCACACCAACCACCACGACCACAACAAACTATACCACACCACCACCACTACCACAACAAACTATACCATACCACCACCACGACCACAACAAACTATACCATACCACCACCACTACCACAACAAACTATACCACACCACCACCACACCACAACAAACTATACCACACCACCACACACGACCAACCCAACAAACTATACCACACCACCACCACGACCACAACAAACTATACCACACCACCACGCATCACCACCACAACTACCACACCACCACCACGACACACACACACTAACCACACCACCACCACGACCACAACAAACTTACCACACCACCACCACTACCACAACAAACTATACCACACCACCACCCCTACCACAACAAATACCACACCACCCCCACTACCACACACCACACCACCACCACTACCACAACAAACTATACCACACCACACCACTACCACAACAAATACTCACACCACCACCACTACCACAACAAACTATACCACACCACCACCACTACCACAACAAACTATACCACACCACCACCACTACCACAACACAAACTATACCACACCACCACCACTACACAACACAACTATACCACACCACTACCACACACACCACAACAAACATACCACACCACTACCACTACCACAACAAACTATACCAACCACCACCACTACCACAACAAACTATACCACACCACCACCACTACCACAACAAACTATACCACACCACCACCACTACCACAACAAACTATACCACACCACCCACCACTACCACAACAAACATACCACACCACCACCACTACCACAACAAACTATACCACACCACCACCACTACCACAACAAACTATACCACACCACCACACTACCACCAACATACCACACCACCACCACTACCACCAACAAACTATACCACACACCACCATACCACAACAAACTATACCACCACCACACCACGACCACAACAAACTATACCACACCACTTCCACTACCACAACAAACTATACCACACCCACCACTACCACCAACACTATACCACACCACCACCACTACCACAACAACTATACCACACCACCACCACGACCACAACAAACTATACCACACCCACTTCACTACCACAACAACTATACCACACCACCACCTACCACAACAAACTATACCCACACCCACCACTTACCACCAGCAACTTACCACAACCACCTACCCACACACTATACAACTACCATCCCCACCACACCCACACTATCATACCACCACCACTCACCACAACAACTTACCCCACCACCAACCCACCCTACACACACCACCACTACCAAACAAACTATATACACACCACCAGCTACACACCACACTACCACACCACACCACTAACACATACCACACCACCACCACGACCACAACTAATATTCCACCAACCACCAGCACTACACCACACTCCAGCACCACCACTACCACAACAACTATACAATCCACCACCATTACAGAACAACTATACCAACCACCACCACTCCACAACAAACTATACCACACCACTACCACAAAACATACATCAACCAGTGACCCCAACAAACTTTACATACCACACCCACTCACTCCCACACTCCTACACTCACCACTACCACAACACTACCATCACCACCCCACTACCACTCACTACTCATCCCCTCCTACCACAACAACTACCTACCCCACCACTACCACAACAAACTACCATACCACCACCACTACCACAACAAACTACCATACCACCACCACTACCACAACAAACTACCATACCACCACCACTACCACAACAAACTACCATACCACCACCACTACCACAACAAACTACCATCACACCACTACCACACACTACCATCCACCACCACTACCACACAAACTACTCCACATCACTGACCACAACTAACACTACCATACCACTCATCCACCTCCTATTTCACACTCCATCCCCTCCAACACCTATCCACATCCCATTATTTTTCAACCTCCTTCCACATCTACCTACTACCCTCTCACTCTCACACTCTCCTTATTTTATCCTCTCCCTCCTTCATTTCCCCTTCCAAACTCCACTCTCATAATGGACCCAAGTTAGGTGTGTATTATCCTCCTTTTATCTCCCCTCTTTCCCTTTACGCAGCTTCCGGAGTAATGATCTGTCGTCCTTCCTCTCTCCTCCCTTCCCCTCCTATATTTTCCCCTCTCCACCCCTCCCATCTTTTCCCCTCTCCTCTCCTCCCCTCTTCCCCTCTCCTCTCCCCTTACAAAAACTTTACTATGGGTCTTAAATATACTACGACATCTTTTCCCTGAGGATAAAGCACAGACGCGTATAATACTAGTTTCCGTGTTATGTTTATTATTTTTCTA
Source organism: Chionoecetes opilio (assembly GCA_016584305.1). Classification (NCBI taxonomy): domain Eukaryota; kingdom Metazoa; phylum Arthropoda; class Malacostraca; order Decapoda; family Majidae; genus Chionoecetes; species Chionoecetes opilio. Next base: position 65,057 of record JACEEZ010025819.1, on the reverse strand, counting down.
TAGTTATTTGTGTTTTGGGTGTAAAGGGTGATGGTATTTTGATATCTTTTATGTCCT
>JACEEZ010025819.1:60000-62500 GCA_016584305.1 Chionoecetes opilio | reverse complement strand
GCGGTGGGAAGAGGGTTGGGGGAGGAAAGGAGAGGTAGGGATGTGGTGGGCAAGGTGTGAGTGGCGGGGCAAGGGGTGGGGGAAGGGGACTGAGGTGACATGGGGTTACGGGTGCAGGGAGTGGGGCACAGGTCAGATCATTAGTAGGACTGGATATAGTCAGGAGGTTCTCGTTTTGGATTAGGGTAACATATGATGTTAGTAATACGGGAGAGAAAGAGGAGAGTAGAGAGCGATAAAGAGTAAATGAGAGACGTTAATATTTAATAAGAATGAAGAGTTATACGTTCCAAAGGATAATGTAACATGAGTTAGTGCCTGAGTAAAGAATGGGAGTAAAGGAGTAAATGGAGTAAAGGAGTAAGTAAATAATGGTAGTAAAGGATAAAATGGAGTAGAAGTATGAGTAAAGGAGTAAAATGGAGTAAAGTAATGGAGTAAAAGGAGTAAATGGAGTAAATAATGGAGTAAAGTAGGAGTAAAATGGAGTAAAAATGGAGTAAATAAATGGAGTAAAATGGAGTAAATAATGGGTAAAAAGGAGGGTAAAATGGAGTAAAGGAGTAAAGGGAAAATGGAGTAAATAAGGAGTAAAGGAGTAAAATGGAGGGTAAAGTAAAGGAGTAAAATGGAGTAAATAATGTGAGTAAAGGAGTAAAATGGAGTAATAATGGAGTAAAATGGAGTAAATAAAGGAGTAAAATGGAGTAAATAATGGAGTAAAATGGAGTAAAAGGAGTAAAATAGAGTAAATAATGGAGTAAAGGAGTAAAATGGAGTAAATAAAGGAGTAAAATGGAGTAAATAATGGAGTAAAAGGAGTAAAATGGAGTAAAATGGAGTAAAATGGAAGTAAATGGAGTAAATAATGGAAAGGGACAAGGAATAAAATGGAGTAAAGAAAGGAGTAAAAGGAGTAAATTTATAGGATAAGAGATATAGTAAAAAGAGAGGTGAGTAATAGAAGTAATGGAAGATAAAGGAAAGAGTAAAAGGAAGTAAAAGGGTAATAGAGAGTTAAATAGGAGTAATAAATAGAGGGTAATGGAGAAGGTAAAGGAGTAAAATGGATAAAGATAAAATAGAGATGGAGATAATGGAGTAAAATAGGAGTAAAATTGGGTTATTATAATGGTGAGTAATAATGAGTAAGTAAAGGGATAAATAATGGAGTATAAAAGAGTAAGTATATGTGTATAATATGGAGTGTAAGAGTAAATGGAGTATAAATGGATGAAATTTTAAATTGGAGTAAAAGAAAATATAAAATGGAGTAAATAAAGTAGAGTAAAAATGGGTAAATATGGGGGTAAAGGGAAGTATATAAGAGAATGTAGAGTAATAAATGGATAAAAGGAGGTAAAATGATAAAGGAGTAAAAAGATTGGAGTAAATAATGGAGTAAATTGAGTAAAAGGAGTAAAAGAGTAAAGGTGTAAAGGAGTAAAGGAGTAAAGGAGTAAAGGTGTAAAGGAGTAAAATGGAGTAAATAATGGAGTAAAGGAGTAAATAATGGAGTAAAGGAGTAAATAATGGAGTAAAGGAGTAAATGAGTAAAATGGGGAAGGATAAAGGAGTAAATAGAGAGTAAAGAATGGAGTAAAAGGAGGTAAAAGAGGAGATGAGAAATAATGGAGTAAATAATGGAGCAAATAATGGAGTAAAAGAATGGAGTAAAGGAGTAAAATGGAGTAAATAATGGAGCAAATAATGGAGTAAAGAATGGATTATAGGAGTAAAATGGAGTAAATAATGGAGTAAAGGAGTAAATAATGGAGTAAAGAGTAATGGAGTAAAGGAGTAAAATGGAGTAAAAGGAGTAAATAAATGGAGTAAAGAAATGGAGTAATAAGGAGTAAATAATGGAGTAAAGGAGTAAATAATGGGAGTAAAGGAGTAATAATGGAGTAAAATGGAGAAATAGGAGTAAAATGGAGTAAAGAGTAAATGAGTAAAAGGAGTAAAAAATGGTGAAGTAAATAATGGAGTAAAAGGAGTAAAATGGAGTAAATAAATGGAGTAAGAGTAAAAGGAGTAATAATGAATGAGTAAATAATGGAGTAATGTAAAAGGAGTAAAATGGTAGTAAAATGGAGGTAAAAAGGATGAAAGAAAATGGAGTAAGTAATGGAGTAAAAGGAGTAAAATGGAGTAATAATGGAGTAAAAGGAGTAAAATGGAGTAAATAATGGAGTAAAAGGAGTAAAATGGAGTAAATAATGGAGTAAAGGTAAATGGAGTAAAAATGGTAAGAGTAAAGGAGAAAGATAAGGAGAAAGGAGTAAATATGGAAATAAATGGAGTAAATAATGGAGTAAAATGGAGTAAATAATGGAGTAAAAGGAGTAAAATGGAGTAAATAATGGAGTAAAGGAGTAAAATGGAGTAGAGAATGGAGAAAGGAGTAAAATGGAGTAAATAATGGAGTAAAATGAAGTAAAAGGGAGTAAAATGGAGTAGAGAAGAGGGCAGACAAGAAGGAAGGCAAATAAGGCCACGA
>JACEEZ010025819.1:52500-55000 GCA_016584305.1 Chionoecetes opilio | reverse complement strand
CAGCGTCGAGTGGCCTAAGAACACCCACATGCCCTGCCCATCAACTCTACCTTTGATTGCGAGTGCATCGGAGGACACAGGGGGGCGGCATGAACCTCTAATCACAGGCGTCACTATAAGAATCCTGCCTACGCCACCACGGGCGAGGGCCAACCATCACAGCCCTCAAGTGAACCTCCAGAGCCTACCATCCGAGCCCTGGGTCACCACTGCCTACAGGCGCTATAGGCACAAATGTTAAAAAAAAAAAAAAAAAAAAAAATACACCTATCTATATCACCGACAAGGACATCGCGTCGTAAATGGGAAAATAGAGTGATAAGATTTTTTCCCGCCATTCAGTCAGACTTGAGACCATGTAACCGAGACGCTGAGATGCTCCAAGGACAAACACAAAGACAAGGACATAAAAAAGGCGTCTTGGGGGAAGCCTTAGGGTATTGGAAAGGCTGGGTCAGGTGATGAAGGGCCTGGGAGCGAGAATGGGTCTGGGAGCGAGAATGGGTCTGGGAGTGAGGAGAGAAAATAGGAGACGTGAAAAATGAAGGTAAGGAGGGGGAAAAAAAAGGAAGGAGATGAAGAGGAGGAGGAAAGACGGAGGAAGAGGAAAGGAACAGAGGGAAAAGGAGGAAAGAAAAAGTGGGAGAAGGAGGAAAAGACGCGAAAGAAGGGGAAAGGAAAGGAAGGAAAATTGCGAAAGAAGAACAGGGAAGGAAAAGACGCGAAAAGAAGAAGGGAGGAAAAGATAGAGAAGGAGGAAAGGTGGCGTGTAGAGGAATGACTTAGAGGGGGAAAAGGAAGAGGCATGGGAGGAAATGGAAAAGGAGAAACAGGGAAGATATAAAACTACAACAAGAAAAATAGGAAATGGAACAGAAATAGAACACGAAAAGTAGGAAATGGAACAGAAATAATTTGAACACGAAAAATAGGAAATGGAACTGAAATAGAACACAAAAAATAGAAAATGGAACAGAAATAATTTGAACACGAAAAATAGTAAATGGAACAGAAATAGAACACGAAAAATAGGAAATGGAACAGAAATAATTTGAACACGAAAAATAGGAAATGGAACAGAAATAGAACAAGAAAAATAGGAAATGGAACAGAAATAGAACACGAAAAATAGGAAATGGAACAGAAATAGAACAAGAAAAATAGGAAATGGAACAGAAATAGAACACGAAAAATAGGAAATGGAACAGAAATAGAACAAGAAAAATAGGAAATGGAACAGAAATAGAACAAGAAAAATAGGAAATGGAACAGAAATGGAACACGAAAAATAGGAAATCGAACAGAATTAGAACACGAAAAATAGGAAATGGAACAGAAATAGAACACGAAAAAAAGGAAATGGAACAGAAATAGAACACGAAAAATAGGAAATGGAACAGAAATAGTACTAGAAAAATAGGAAATGGAACAGAAATAGAACACGAAAAAAAGGAAATGGAACAGAATGAACAGAAAAAAAGGAATGGAACAGAATGAACGAAATAGGAAATGGAACAGAAATGGAACACGAAAACTAGGAAATGGAACAGAAATAGAACACGAAAAAAAGGAAATGGAACAGAAATGGAACAAGAAAAATAGGAAATGGAACAGGAAGCAATAGGAGGATGGAAGTTAGTATACCAAACAAGATCTGACCCTTTTTGATTTTTGGTCCGTAAAAAAAGACAAAGTTACAAGAAAACCAAGAAATCAAGAAAAGTTACAAGACAAAAAAAAGAAATCGACAAGAAATTAAGGAGATTGAATACCTTTTATTTTCTTTCGATCACTCGGGCTATAAAAGGAAGGCCAAAGGGCAAAAAAAAAAAAAAAAAAAAGGGCAGCCCATTAATCAACCATTAAGTAACCGAAGCCTCCGAACTCTGCTGCTTCGAACGTCAGAGGAGGCTTCAGGTCACTAAGGCTGCGGGTGGTAAAAAAAAAAGTTCGAGGAGTAGGAGGGGGTAGGGGGGGAAGTAGGGGAGGGGGGGAATAGGGGAGGGGGGGGGAAGTAGAGGGGAGGGGGGAAGGAGTGAGTCAGTGGAGTGATGAACGAGTTGGTTATGTTGGTGAAACTCCACACTGAAACTGACATGCTCTGAGTAGTTATTGATGGAGGAGGAGGAGGAGGAGGAAGAGGAGGAGGAGGAAGAGGAAGAGGAAGAGGAAGAGGTAGAGGAAGGGAAGAGGAGGAGGGAAAGGAAGGAGGTGAGGATAAAAATAAAATAAGTTAGGAAAGAAGTGGAAGTGAAGTGAATTAAATTTCCGTCCTCCACCACTCCTCCTCCTGACTCATCCTCCTCCTCCTCCTCCTCCTCCCCTCCTCCTCCTCTCCTCCTCTCCTCCTTCTAGTTCTTCCTCCCATAATATAATGTCATAACACACACACACAGAATCGCTATATATGTAAACACCTTTGAGAGAGAGAGAGAGAGAGAGAGAGAGAGAGAGAGAGAGAGAGAGAGAGAGAGAGAGAGAGAGAGAGAGAGAGAGAGAG
>JACEEZ010025819.1:35000-50000 GCA_016584305.1 Chionoecetes opilio | reverse complement strand
TTATGGATCTAATGTGTGGGATACCAATAAGGCTGTGCTGGCATATGTTCACACGGCTCGAATGGACGTACAAAAAATTACTAGCTAACAAGTGTGTCTGATAATTATCTTGGTAATTAAATATAATAGTGATAAGAATAATTTTCAATGGCAGAAGTGTTTAGTGACTGACAATAGTACGTAATAGTAGTAGTAGTAGTAGTAGTAGTAGTAGTAGTAGTGGCAATAGTAGTAGTAGTAGTAGTAGTAGTAGTAGTAGTAGTAGTAGTAGTAGTAGTAGTGGCAATAGTAGTGATTGATTACATTTCTTCCCTTGATAACCTTGCTCCTTCTCTCGTTGTCCCAGAGTCGTGCCGCCGTCGAGAGAGGAGGGAGCCCTGCCGCGCCACGGACCCCCACCCCCCCTGTGCCTGCCGCCTGAGGCCCTGGTGCATGCACGAGTGTCGTAAGTACCTTCAACCACTCCCCGGCCGCCCCGCCTTCAGGCACGTCCCTCCGGGGTCTCCTGGGTCGCCGGGGCACGAGTGGATGCAATTTTATTCTGATAAATTTAGTTTACTTACTATTTTTGCAATATTCAGAGTAGAAATTTTTCTTTGAAAGTCTGTGAGAGTAGGAAGAAGAGGGCAAGAAGAGGTGCAGAAACGCATGATTTATATTTTGTCGCCCTTTTTATACTATCAACTATGCTTATTTTTCCAAGAATGATGTGTTGTAGTAAAGAATAGGATGCCGTGTTATAAGTCAGGGAGGCGGTGCGTGTCATGCCTCCACAACACTGCCAGGCCGCCACACTCAGTCGCCTTAAAGCACTGCGCACAGAACGGCTGTACATATGCCGTGCCGTTGGCTTGATATGCCTTGAAAATTCCGTCGAAGTTGCAGAACATTGAAGGTTGTGTCGAGGACGTGGCTCGAATACCAGACTTTAATGATGATAAATGGGAGGCAGAGGCTGGACTTGTGTGTGTGTGTGTGTGTGTGTGTGTGTGTGTGTTGTGTGTGTGTTGTGTGTGTGTGTGTGTGTGTGTGTGTGTGTGTGTTGTGTGTGTGTGTGTGTGTGTGTGTGTGTGTGTATGTGGACAGAAGGATCACGACCGCATCACTCCTGAAGGGCGTCGTGTGCGTATGTACCGGCAGCGTTCTAGACCTGTGTTACGACTGTTCCGGACGTGTTGCCAGTAGGACCATGTGCCGCGGGAAGGGGGGGGGGCATTTCGGGGCAAAAATATGTAGCGCGTGGGGGGGGGGGGTGAGCAAGGGAATAATGGACAGGGGGAGAGAAAGCACGGACGAGGAGAGGAGAACGGGGAGGGTAAACAGAACATCTAGGGGAGGAAGGCAAAGAAGGGGATGGCAAGATCGAAAAAGAGGCAAGACGAATGGAGGAGCATAGACAGGAACAGGAGCATATAAAGAGGAAGAGAAAAGAGAAAAGAGAGACAGTAGGATGCAAGGATACAAATATAGTCAGGGTGGGATAAAGAACAACAAGGTCAGTGACGACGACGAGAAAGAGAGAGAGAGAGAGAGAGAGAGAGAGAGAGAGAGAGAGAGAGAGAGAGAGAGAGAGAGAGAGAGAGAGAGAGAGAGAAGAGAGAGAGAGGAGAGAGAGAGAGAGAGCGAGAGAAAGAGAGAGAGAGAGAGAGAGAGAGAGAGAGAGAGAGAGAGAGAGAGAGGAGAGAGAGAGAGAGAGAGAGAGAAGAATTACAGGACATGGCTAGGGATGGAAGAGACGATGGTGTGTACTCGCCTACTAAGCGTTGTCACCTGTCACTCGCTACACCTCAGTAACTCGTAACAGGTCAATGCCACGGGTACAATTAGTGCAAATGTGGCCCTCGTATGCAGATGTTGCGTCGCCTTTTCCCTCCATCCAGCAGCCCACCCGAAGGCCTTGTGCAGGACGGAGGGAAGGAGTGAGGGAAAGGGGGAAGAGAGGTGGAAGGAGAGTGAATAAGGGGCGTGAATAGATGGGGTCACTGAATTTAAAGTACTTAGAGCAGCGTTTCTTAACCTTTTCCGACCTCAGCACCCCCAGTAGTCAGGTCTAGGAAGTCCAGCACCCCCTATTTCACTCTAACATCTGGTTACAGAGACTACAGTTACTACACTACTACAGGGATAAAGTAAAGTGAAGTGAAGGACTGCTTGATCATTTGTTTTGTTCATTCTCTAAATGTAAAATACCAAGGATGCCAATACTATCGGCAAAAACAATGGAATGATCATCTCCGGCGCTGCCCTCGCCAGTCCAGGGTACGCTACCATCTGATCACACCAGAAGCCAGACAATGGTAATGTACGGAATTTTGTCTGACAACCCTGGTTCACCTGCAGATCAATAAGCTCCTCCTTCAGGTTGTCAGCATCACTCAATTCACTCATGTCTGCCAGGAAGGGATGCTGAATCCATTCTGAAAATTATTGATCCTTGGGAAAGTACTTTGTCATGGTGGTCTCAAGGTGCGAGAGGTGAGCAACAATATTTTCTACAAGCATGGCACTGACTCTTATTCCCCAGTTTCTCGTCTAGGATAGGAAAGCTTCCCACATTCCCTCCCTGGATTCGACGATTCCAGAGTGAAAGCTTCTTCTTGAAGGTTTCTACCCTCTCTGCACAAACAAGATTGTTAGCAAACATGCCTTGCATGGACAAGTTGAGTTCATTCAAATGGCTGAAAATGTCTGCCAGATAGGAGAGAGAGAGGATGAACATTTTGTCCTCAAAGTTTTCAGCAGCTTATTCTCCGATACTCTCGGAGGAATTATGAAATATCATCCTTGAGCTCTGCAATACGGGTCAGGATTTTCCCACGTGAGAGCCACCGCACTTCAGTGTGGAAGAGAAGGAATTTTGATATTCACTTCCCATCTCCTCACAATGTAACTTGAACACCCTGTGTTTGTAGTTTAAAGGACGACCCCGGATGAAATTCACAATCGGGTATACAAAATCAGTTGACTGATGTTGGAAACATCAGTTGATTCATCCAACTGGAGACAGATGTAGATGGGACTGTCCTTAATCTCCTGAACAATCTGTTCCAATATGTCGCAACTCATATCTGAAACTCTCTCTGTGATGACATCGTTGGACAGAGGCACTTCTTTCATCTTCTTGGTTGCTTCTGTTCCCAGAGCCAGTTCTACCATCCGAATGGTGCATGGCTTAACCAGGTTTTTCGGAGCCGAATGCGAAGCCTTAATTCTCCTTGATGCACTGGTATGCCACCTCATAAGAAGCTTGCAGATAGGGTTTCTGCACTGGCTTGAATCCAAGTCAGGGTAGTGTGCCTTTGTGGTCCTATCTAGCCCGCTAAGCCTGCAGTCAATAGTCTGTTCATGTTCTGCAGCTGGACGCTTCACTTGGTGCTCTCGGAGTCTAGCATACTTCAAATTTGAGTTGCAAATAATAAATGGTAGGCCCGGTCTGGTCCTCCACGATCATCCAGGAGTGCAGTGAAGCCATGCGTGACATATTTGTCACTTCATTTACGCGTCTTTACCATTACAGAATAACACAAGCCTATGGACAAAACAAAGAAGCTGTTAGCAAAACAGCACCAATCTAACCTAGACATTTGACCTTCAAAATTAAATTGATTGGTGTTTTGACTTTAGGTAACGTTTCCCCCAAAAAACGACTTCAAAAAATTGAAGCAACTATTCTATGAGTGATGTTAACAGAGAAACAAACAAACAGACACAGACGAACACATAGTATTATTCCACCTTCGGGGTAGAGGTAATGATAATATGTGTACAATTTATAGTCAACCAATTACATTTTTAATAACAACAGCTGAAAGCTATAATGTTTAGGGTAGGCTCAAACATTTTCCAGGCCCATTACATTGGTGCAGATTTGAACAAAAATCATCAATACATTCATCTATAAAAGAAATTAATCGACACGACATCGAGAGAGAGAGAGAGAGAGAGAGAGAGAGAGAGAGAGAGAGAGAGAGAGAGAGAGAGAGAGAGAGAGAGAGAGAGAGAGAGAGAGAGAGAGGAGAGAGAGAGAGAGAGAGAGAGAGAGAGAGAGAGAGAGAGAAAAAAAAAAATGGACAAAGGAAAACGTTACAAGATTCATGAATATACAGTTTGAGAACAACATTGAAAAAAACTATTTATGCATCGTCATATATTTTTACTTACTTCCCAGCTTTGTGTGAGAAAGAGAGATATAGTGTGTGTGTGTGTGTGTGTGTGTGTATGTCTGTGTGTGTGTGTGTGTGTGTGTGTGTGTGTGTGTGTGTGTGTGTGTGTGTGTGTGTGTATTCGTCTAGTTGTATTCATCTAGTTGTATTTTACAGGGCCAGAGCAACGCTCGTATGCCCCGTCTCCATATCAACATTTTTATCATTCATCCTTAAAGGTTAGTGTAGGCCGAAGCCACCACCCCGGGAGGGGGGTCACAAACCCCCGGCTGACACCCGGTACCCATTTACTGCTGGGTGGACAGGGGCTGGGTTTTAAGGAAACAGCCCAAATGTTTCCGCTCTGACCGGGGATCGAACACGGGACTTCTCGGTTGTGAAGTGAGCGTGCTAACCACTACACTACGGAGTACCCTGAGGTGTGTGTGTGTGTGTGTGTGTGTGTGTGGTGTGTGTGTGTGTTGTGTGTATGTTGTGTGTGTTGTGTGTGTATGTGTGTTGTGTGTGTGTTGTCTGTGTGTGTGTGTGTGTGTGTGTGTGTGTGTGTGTCTGTGTGTGTGTGTGTGTTGTGTGTGTGTGTGTGTGTGTGTGTGTGTGTGTGTGTGTGTGTGTGTGTGTGTGTGTGTGTACAAGGTTAAGGGAGGAGCACCACGACTTTAAGGTTCTCTTTTTTTTCTGTCCATATTTTTACCTTCTTTTTTTCTTACTTTTTTCCTGCTTTTCCTTTTCCATGCAGATTATTTGCTTATTTACTTCATATTTTTAGCTGGCTTCTTTTTCTCACAGTTTCTCTTACTTCTTTATTTCCCCACTTGTTAGTCCCTTCCTCTTCCTCTTGGACGTCCAGTCACGCTCCTCTTCTTCTGAAACATTAACTCTTGAATTTTTAGTTTAATCTCGAATTTGGATTTTCATCTTAATTTCCGGTGTGGTATTTAAAAAGGATTTGCAGTTATTCTGGCTGGTTTAAATTATGCCTTTGTTCTGTATTTTTTCTTCTCTTGCGTGAACATTTTTGTTTTTGGCAGAGGTTTATGTAATTTCTTTTTTCAATTTGCAGTCAAGAGTTAGTTTTTACATTGTGTGATTTTAGTATGCCATTTACTTTTATCTATGCTTATGCAGCTGTATTTTTCCTTCCTCGGTCCCTCTCCATCGTTTTATCTTTCTTTATGTATCAATGTGTATTTTTCTATCTATCTATTTGCCCAATCAAATATCCACCTCTCGCCTTCCTTATTTTATTTTCGTATGTAAACTCACTGAACACAATTAGTCTATATTCGTACTACCTTTTCCCTCAATCATATATTTTTTCCTTCACTTATATTTATAGTAATCTCTTTTTTTTCCTCGTTCCTCTCCATAACATGTCAATTTCTTGTTTTCTCGTATTTTCTCTCTTTATACCACTATCCTCCTTTCTTTCCATTTACTAGATTTCTCTTCTTTATCGCGTTTCATCTCTTTTCTTTCTATACGATTTTAGTTTCACATTTTTTCTTCCTCTTCTATGCATAATTCCTTCCTCTTTCTCTGCCTCACACTAATTTATTTTTCGTGATTACTTTCCCACAATTGGAGAGATTTAACGTGTTCCTCGCTATCATCAGGATAATGAGGAATGCTTCGCTGATCGAGAGAGAGAGAGAGAGAGAGAGAGAGAGAGAGAGAGAGAGAGAGAGAGAGAGAGAGAGAGAGAGAGATAATCATAAGTCTCAGGCTAAGTGATATACATTCCTTTGCGTCCTCTTATCTCTTTTTATGCCACCACCACCACCACCACCACCACCACCACCACCACCACCACCACCACCACCACCACCACCACCACCACCACCACCACCACCATTACCACCATCACCACCACCACCACCATTACCACCACCACCACCACCACCACCACCACCACCACCACCACCACCACCACCAACCACTACCACCACCATTACCACCACCCACCACCACACCACCACCACCACCACCACCACACCACCACCATTACCACACCACCACCACCACACACCACCATTACCACCACCACCACCACCACACACCACCCACCACCACCACCATTACCACCACCACCACCACCACCACCACCACACACCATCACCAAACCACCACGCACCAACCCCACCACCACATACTACCAACACACCATATTTTCCTACCAACACCACCACCACCACCACCATTACTCACCACCACCACCACCACACCACCACATATTTTTGATACTCGAAACGCTATGATAATTTTGTCTTCTTCTAATAACTTGTCCTCCTCTGTACATCATCATCTCTTACTTCATCCATCCCTTCCCCCTATCATTTTTCCATCTCATATTTTCTGTTTTCGTTGCATATTTATAGTATTTAATTAATATCCGTACCCATCATTTTTCGCATCTGGTATAATTTACCCCACTAATTTTCTCTCCCCCCCCCCCCCTCTCTCTCTCTCTCTCTCTTCTCTCTCTCTCTCTCTCTCTCTCTCTCTCTCTCTCTCTCTCTCTCTCTCTCTCTCTCTCTCTCTCTCTCTCTCTCTCTCTCTCTCTCTCTCTCTCTCTCTCTTCTCTCTCTCTCTCTCTCTCCTCTCTCTCTCTCTCTCTCTCTCTCTCTCTCTCATTATTCATCTTCTTTGTCCACTAAGTTACTCTTGTGATCAAGATTTAATTCTCCTTTTTTTCTCGTTTTTTTCCATTCATTTTTCATCTCTACGTCCTTGTTAACCTGTTTAGCTACTGTTCGTCCTTATTTCCCTGCTCCAAGTAATTTTTCCTACTCATATATTCATCAAGACTTTTTTGTGTCATTAACAAGTAATCACCGTCGCTCCTTCTACGTAATTTTTTTTCCTAAGTTTGCCTCAAAAATTATAGTGGCTTCAATTTTCTGTGATAAACATCGGCAGCCAATCACATCACAATCACGCGGGACCCCGAGCGAGGCATGTCATTGGCCTGGCTCGTAGACTCGTTCCTCTTCCGCTGCTCGTGATTACCTTGGGTTATATTCCATAGGAGAGCTAGCGAGGGAGCCTTTGTCTGCCCGGAGGTGATGCCAGGGACAGAAGAGGAGCAAGAGGAAGAGGAGCAGGAGGAGGAGGAGGAGGAATACGAAGGTAGAATAGACAGCAGCAGCCAATAGGGCCAAACGGGGCTGCCTGTGTGACTTCTTTCTACCACTATAGTTTCTACAAGTTAGAGACGAGAGAAAAGTAAAGATGAAGGCTCCTCCCCACACACCATTCCCTCCAACCGAGGCCGGCAGGAAAAAAGTGGAGAAAAATAAAACACTGTGCAGTATTAAAAAACTGCGATGGAATTTGATAGGAAAGGCTGAAGAAAAGACATGCTCTAATCTAAAGCTACAGCTAAGAAGAAAAAAATGAAATACCATTCAAAATCACGCAGGGCCGAAGTAATCAAGTTGAGCAGTTGATGCCAAGTGTTTATCTAGTCTGGTCTTAAACGTCTCAACCGTGTTACTATTAACTACTCGTGCTGGAAGGGAGTTCCAAATTTTAACAACTCTATTAAAGAAAGAGTTTTTCGCTTCGTGTGACCTAACTCGCTTATCTTGTATCCATTACTACTATAAACAATAGTAGTGCTTGTCCAATCTATATTCACATTTTTTTTTACGTTGGTGCCTTTAGCGCCTGTAGGCAATTTTTTCTTTTGAGGGCTCAGGTGGTTAGCCCTGCACATTCTGGAGGGTCGTGATGTCGGTCGTCCTCGCCCGTTGGTGGCGCAGGCTGGATTTTTATAGTGACACCTGTGGTCTTAGGTGAAGATCCCGTTTTTCTGAGATGTTCGGATCCTCAGTCAGGCTCATGCTGCACCTGGTGTTCCCTCCGCCGCACTTGTAGTTGCAGTCGAAATAAGAGGAATGCAGCATGCGGGTTTCTTCGGCCACTCGACGATGGATTCAACAGTTGCTCCTTGGTGGGACTTGAACACGGGACCTTCTGCTCACCTACCAGGCTCTTGTCGACCGCATTGAAGATGGTCGAAAGAGTTGCCCTCGGCAGGATTTGAACTCGGGACATCGAGCTTACCACTCCAAGACACTAACCACTCGGCCACCGCCTCCCCATACTTTTACATAGTCGATAATATAAACATAGTCGTTAATGTTAACATTATCTAAGCCATGGCACATTTTAAACAATTCTTTAAGTCTCCTCGGAATCTACGTTTTGACAAACTGAACAAGTTAAGTTCCTTCAATCACTTCGTATGGCTTGTTTCGCAAGGGCGGAATCCTTTTAGTAACTTTTCTTTGTTTTCTCTCCAGCTTGACTATATCTTTTCTACAGTAGGGCGACCAGAACTGATTGCAATATTCAAGATGAGGACGTACGATAGCATTGAAAAGTGTAAGAATGACTTTTTCAGACTTACATTCGAAAGTTCTTCCGATAAAACCGAAGCAGAGTAGAAGGGGAGGAGGAGAGGAGGAAGAATACACAGGAATTCATAGGAATAACAGATACCAGGAAACCTATTGGTCTATAACGAGGATGTCTGCTGAACTACATACTACTAAATATCAAAGTACATGCAAGAGAACAGCAAACACTTGGAAAAGGATACCATTCCCCTAAAAAAGATAGGAACATGGAACATTTCATGTAAAGAAATTAAGGAAAGTATTATGCTAACTAGAACTAACGCTAACACTAAAATAATATTCTGGGGGATGTTGATAATATCATATCTCGCGGGACTATATCAATACCCATTTACTTTACAGTACGCGTCTAGTCTGTTTTTAAATGAAGTTACTGTGCTGGCTTTGACAACATTAGCTGGTAATTTTTTCCACCGATTAACAACTCTGACAATGAAATAATTTTTACGGAGATCTGTGGTGAAACTCTGACCATTCATTTTTAAACCGTTGTTGCTTGTTGTCACTTGAGGAAAAAGCGGTGGTGGTAATATGGTATTGTTAACCGCCACTACAAAGTTAACGTAATGCCACTATGTCAAATCGGCAAAATATTTATATTTACTTTCCCGTCAAAAAAAGGTATCGTTTCAGTATAACAAAAGTATACGAGTGCTGTCCAATCAAAGTGCGGCGTGTTATGTAAAATATCTCCCAACTTTATTTTGTGTTTTTTTTCCATTGTTGTTGATGTGTAACGTACGTGTCATGCCTGCCTGACTACCTTGATATGCGGAAGTGCCCATCGGTTAGGAGTCATTGTAATGGTAGCAGAGGTAGCAACAGTAGTAGTAGTAGTAGTTTTAGTAGTAGTGGTAGTAGTAGTAGTAGTAGTAGTAGTAGTAGTAGTAGTAGTAGTAGTAGTAGTAGTAGTAGTAGTATAGTAATAGGAGGAGGAGGATAAGAAAGAAGTACGAAGAAGAAAATATTGAGGCAATTTTTTCTTGTTTCAATTTTTATTTTTTTATTTTTCCATAAGGCAAGACCGAAATTAACAATATCTCTCCAAGGTCTTGTCTCATTCCCCACTACTCCCTTCCTTCCCACACCACCCCTTCCTTCCCCACACCACTCCCCTTCCTTCTCCCCCAGCACCACCATTGAGGGGCCCCCCCACCATCCCTTCTTCCCCACCCCCCTTTCCTTCCCACACATCCCCTTTCTTCCCAACCCCCCTGTCCTCGTCCATCCACCCTGTTTTCCAACCTCTCCCCTCTCTTCTCCACTCCACTCTCTCTCTCCTTCTCCTCACATCTCCTCCCTTCTCTCATCGTGCTCTCTCTCTCTCTCTCGCTGTAGGGGCACCCTCCCATCTCTCTCTCTCCTCTCGTCTCTCTCTCACCTCCCTTCCTCTCACTGTATGTACCTTCTCTCTTTCTCTCCTTGTTGTGTGGGTATTGTCTGTTTATGTTCTGTCCTTTTTCTGTTTTGACTCCTCAGCGCTGTCATCTTCCTTCTTATACCTCTTTGTCCGCCTCCTCGCCCTCGTTCTCCTCTACCATGCCATCCTTTTTTTCTCTTCCTCTCCGCTCTTTTGAGAATTATACGAAGGCTTACCGCAAATATCAAGTTTTACAGGACTTCGAAACTGCAGGAAAGTTATCCTAAAAGTGGGAATAGATAATTTAGTATTGGCTTTTGAATCCTTTGCAATCCTTCGTAATGATCTTCCGTGCATAGGAGTAAAGAAAAAAATGTGATGAAATAGAGTGGTGCAGAAAGTTTGCACGTGGCCTCACACACAAACCACTCACACAACAAACACACACAACACACACACAACACACACACACACACACACACACACACACACACACACACACACACACACACACACACACACAAAACACACAGCACACACACACACACACACACACACACACACACACACACACACACACACACACACACACACACACACACACACACACACACACACACACACACACACACACACACACACACACACACACACACACACACACACATACACATACACACACAGCACATGAGTGAATGAATTTTTTCCCTTGAAGATGACTTTCAGACAGAGAGAGAGAGAGAGAGAGAGAGAGAGAGAGAGAGAGAGAGAGAGAGAGAGAGAGAGAGAGAGAGAGAGAGAGAGAGAGAGAGCAATAAGAGGCAGCAGGGGCATAAAGGAGTGACGGAGGGGCAGAAGGAGGAAGAAGGCTGACGAACCCGAGAGGGAATCAGAAACCCATAAGACGCGGCTCTGTGTGTTGATGCAGCCTGACGGAGACGCTGCTGGGGAGGAGGAGGAGGAGGAGGAGGAGGAGGAGGAGGAGGAGGAGGAGGACTAGTAAATTCACATCTGCTGTAGGAGAGTTTGGTTTAGCATGATGTAGGGAGAGGAGAGGGTAGCGGTCTGAGGGAAAGGAGGGAAAAGGGAGTATGAAGGAAAGGATTTTTGGAGGGAAGAGGCTTTAGGGCAGCATTTCCCAACCTGGGGGAAATTTCACCGTGGGGGAAATTTTAGGATTCTAAGGGGAAAATTTATCTTGAGGGACATCTCAATTACTAGCATTTAGTCGACAGAAGAAAATAAAATCTTAGAATTTGGCAATTGACTTTTCTTCAAGTATATATAGATATAGAGGATATAGTGTCTCTATACTTGTTTTATTAAGCAAGTTAATTTTGTGTTTTGGCTACTTTTTCCCTTGTCCACATGAAGGGGGAAATCCGGATGGTTGAACTGGTTGAAGGGGAAACAACAGTAAAAAGGTTGGGCACCACTGCCTTAGGGGATATAGGAAAGGAGGGGACTGCAACAATCATTACAGTACAATAAAGGACAATACAGCACAGTGCAGTATAGGACATTTTTTTGGGGTATGTGTGTATCTGTATGTGTGTGTGTGTGTGTGTGTGTGGTGTGTGTGTGTGTCTGTGTGTCTGTGTGTATGTGTGTGTGTGTGTGTGTGTGTGTGTATGTGTGTGTATGTGGTGTGTGTGTGTGTGTGTGTGTGTGTGTGTGTGTGTGTGTGTGTGTCATTCACTCATGGGTCAGATTCGCGATCGCCAGTTTCACCCTCAAGGTGCGAGCTTGGAACTCATTATTACCGATCTTTGGGTAATGCTGGGACCTCACACACCACACACCTCCATACCCTTGCTCAAGGGGGACAGTAACCGCCCGAATTTCTCAGTGGAAAAATCCCCGGGAATGAACGTGGGCAGGGATCGAACGCAGGACCACAGAATGGTGCCAGACGCTCTAACCGTTCCGTGCCGTTCAGGCGGTGTGTGTGTGTGTGTGTGTGTTACATAGCTCTTTCATGATATTGATATGTGTCCTCAAAATATCAATAGGCGTTGAGGAGGAGGAGGAAGAGGAAAAGGAGGAAAAGGAGGAGTTGGTGATGACAGGCGTATTCAGAGAAGACAAAGAGGTGAGTAATCAACCTCTTCTCTCGCTCTCATGTCAAGAATCACCAACTCTGAAGCCTTATGAGTACTCTCCTCCTCCTCCTCCTCCTCCTCCTCCTCCTCCTCCTCCTCCTCCTCCTCCTCCTCCCCCTCCTCCTCCTCAGTATACAGGGCTCTTCTCTCGACACTCCGAGCCCTCCTTGAGGCATCGACAGCGCTTGTAAGGGTCCTTGTGTGGTTGTTTGAGAGAGAGAGAGAGAGAAAGAGCGAGAGAGAGAGAGAGAGAGAGAGAGAGAGAGAGAGAGAGAGAGAGAGAGAGAGAGAGAGAGAGAGAGAGAGAGAGAGAGAGAGAGAGAGAGAGACAGAGACGGTTTGTTTACGTTTTCCATCAAGCAATTGTAGGCAGTCAACCTTGTAGAATATCCACTATCTCTCTCTCTCTCTCTCTCTCTCTCCTCTCTCTCTCTCTCTCTCCGTCTACTCTCTCTCTCTCCTCTCTCTCTCGTTGACTCCCCTTGACATGCAAAACTGTCGTGTTTCTTTCCTATATATTGTGTTTGCTTTAATTTAGAGCTTGCTTCATTTGCTTCATTTTGTTTCACAGTTCTGCATTTTTTATTTTAATATTGTGCTTGTTTTTCTCAATTCTCTTTATTTTGTTTGTGGCCTATAATCTCATACGCCGCGCCGCGCCTCACATAACATACTGCTGTAGCATATCATAGCCCTCCCATACACAATGGATGAGAGAGGAGAGAGGAGAGAGAGAGAGAGAGAGGAGAGGGGGGGGAGAGAGAGAGAGAGAGAGAGAGAAGAGAGAGAGGAGAGCGAGGAGAGAGAGAGAGAGAGAGAGAGAGAGGAGAGAGAGAGGGGAGAGAGAGAGAGAGAGAGAGAGAGAGAGGGGAGAGAGAGAGAGAGTGAGAGAGAGAGAGAGATACCTGGCAGTATTCTTACCGGAAATTATTTTGTGGGACATACATGGGAAGAAAGAACATCTTGATTCCTTATTGCACTCTCTCTCTCTCTCTCTCTCTCTCTCTCTCTCTCTCTCTCTCTCTCTCTCTCTCTCCTCTCTCTCTCTTTTCTCTCTCTCTCTCTCTCTCTCTCTCTCTCTCTCTCTCTCTTTTACTCTCTCTCTCTCTCTCTGGTAACATCTTCCAATTAAAAGTTGTATTGCTTGTAACTTCCCTTTTTTTTCTTTAGTTACGAACGAGCGCAAAGCGCTCGTGAGTCCTCACTCACTCGTATTTTTCCGGGATAAGCGGCCGACCCGACCGACCATTACGCTTGCTTTTCAGGAGCTTATATCTTTGGAATCCCGCTTCCGATTCGACAAGCGGTCTTCGCTGTCTGATAGCCCCCCCCCCCATTCAATCCCTACAGTTTCAGCGTAAAAAAAGGTAAAGGGAGTTTATATGACAGCAGACAAATTTCCTTGCTATCGAGAGTCCGTGTGACTGACCCGCCGCACGTGCGCACGTGCGGCGGTTTTCTACGGGCTCGCTCGTCCTTCGCCGATGAAGGTGTTTTACTGGTAGTATTTACTTTAGTTTCTATATTTTTCTCTCCCTCTTTCTCACCTTCTCCTAATATTGTTGAATTTCTTTCTTGCATGTTTTCTTTGTACTTTTAATGCACGTTAGCCTTTCTCTTCCCTTTGTACTTGTATTTTTTGATTCCTCAATATTTAATTCCTTAACTCTCTTTGTTGTTTTACGCTTTAATTACACCAAATGGCACTTAAGAGCTTTTATTCAATGTATTTCTACGCTAATTCTTGTTTTTTTTTTCTTTTCTTATTTTTTTTATCCTTATCCTCTCGTTGCTTTGCCTTTTGCGTCGTTCATTTCATATATCATTCATTCTTGACTTAATTTTATTCTTTATTCTCTTGCTTTGTCTTAAAAGCTATTTGATTTTTCTTCTTTTCAATCTGCTATCCTTCTTATACTGTTCTTCTTCTCACGCTACTTTTCTCATGTCCTTTTCTGTCGCTTCCCTTTCATCTTTGCTGTTTCATTATTTTTTTATTCTCTCTTTGATGTCATTCATTTCATCCGCTTCTCTTTTTCTTTGCCTTATTTTGTCTCATTTTTATACATCACAAAGAACTGGCCAAGGGCAAAAACAAAAGAGGTAACAAAAAACCCGCTTAGTTGCCAGTCCCTATAAAGAAGACAGTAAGAGAATATAGAATGGGGGCCTTTGGGGGGGTGAGTCAATTTATTTCGGGAGGTGTTTGTTACTCCTCTCACATAACGTTATCTCCTTTTCTTCTCCCTTCATCCTTCCCTTGATTTTACACCCCACTCACGATAATGACAAAAATATGAGAGAATATTAGAAAAACAAAATAATCTGGCAAGAAAAAGCGTAAGAAAACTTGAAAGATATACATAATTAAAATAAGTGAAAGAAAAACCACATTCTTTCCACGTCCGTCGCACCACCACCACCACCACCCCCACCACCACCACCACCACCACCACCACCACCACCACCACCCCCACCCCACCACCACCACCACCACCACCACCACCACCCCTACCACCACCACCACCACCACCACCACCCCCACCCTCACCCTCACCACCACCACCCCCACCCACCACCACCACCCCACCCCACCACCACCACCACCCCACACACCCCCACCCTCACCACCACCACCCCACCACCACCACCCCACCCCACCCACCACCCCACCACCCACCCACCACCCACCCCACCCCACCACCACCACCCCCACCACCACCACCCCCACCCCACCACCACCACCACCACCACCACCCCCCACCACCACCACCCCACCACCACCACCCCCACCCCACCACCACACCACCACCACCACCACCACCACACCACCCACCACCACCACCACCCACACCACCACCACCACCACCACCACCACACCCACCACCCCACCACCACCACCACACCACACCACCAC
The DNA here is from genome assembly GCA_016584305.1 of Chionoecetes opilio. Taxonomy (NCBI): domain Eukaryota; kingdom Metazoa; phylum Arthropoda; class Malacostraca; order Decapoda; family Majidae; genus Chionoecetes; species Chionoecetes opilio. The sequence goes on along the minus strand of JACEEZ010025819.1, from coordinate 35,037 downwards.
ACCCACACCACCACCACCACCACCCCACATCACCACC
>JACEEZ010025819.1:17500-30000 GCA_016584305.1 Chionoecetes opilio | reverse complement strand
AATGAAAACAGATGGATTCTTCCCCCCCTCCCTCACCTCTATTCATTTTATTGGAATAGTAATACCTTTTCCATGTATATTTCTTTATAATGGTAACTAATGCTTTTCACGTGCTCTAAGTACTTGCTAATTAGGTAATTCTGTAATACTGATTCGTTGAAATACGAGGTGATTAACCCCTTCACACCCAGATCTTTTATTTGCTAGATAAAATCGTCTGTTGTTAGCCATGAAATTACGAAAAGTAACTAAATATACCAAATTAGTTAGTGGACAAAGATATTATACAGGTCATTATCCATAAAATGCGGTTTATATTAATTAAAATCGTCTAATAATACCCAAATTACAATTACAATGGAAATTACGTTCTGGGCTTTTTTTTTCACATGAGGGCTGTGATGGTTGGTCCTCGCCCGTTGGTGGCGCAGGCAGGATTCTTATAGTGACGCCTGTGATTAGAGGCTCATGCCGCCCCCCTGTGTCCTCCGATGCACTCGCGGTCGAAGATAGAGTTGATAGGCAGGGCATGTTGGTGTTCTTAGGCCACTCGACGGTGCAGAAAGGTTTTGGGTTTCTTCGGGGATCGAACTCGGGTCACCGAGAACGCCAGTCGGAGACTCTAACAGCTCCGCTACCGCCTCCCCAATGATGGAAAGACCTGAGCCCCATCGAACAAAATAGAGAAAGCCAGAATATGTTTTTACACCTGAATCCCAACAATTCATGCTCTATTTTTGCACACGATGCGTCTTTCTCTGGTGCTCTACGCCGTGCTGATCGAAATGGAAGGATGTGAATGGGTGGGAGAGGCTAGGCTAAATATGCGATCCCTTCGTTTTTCCTGCCTTTCTTTACCCTACGCCTTCTTGGTGTTCTTGCCCATTACGCCATTAATGAAAAGTAATGAGCTTAAGCCTGTTTTCGTGTTCACCTGCCAACCGACTTCCCCTGGTTAACTACAAGGTGTGATGTAGGTTGTTTCAATGTTTACTGCGGTCTCTCTCTCTCTCTCTCTCTCTCTCTCTCTCTCTCTCTCTCTCTCTCTCTCTCTCTCTCTCTCTCTCTCTCTCTCTCTCTCTCTCTCTCTCTCTCTCTCTCTCTCTCTCTCTCTCTCAGACATTACTCCTTATCCAGCAGTATTCAATGAATGTTCAGGTGTTTTCTGTCTTGTGACGTCATTTGCTGATTTGTAAAGGTTTATTGTACAATTATAACATACAATATATATATAATATATATATATATTATATATATATCTATATATATATATATATATATATATATATATATATATATATATATATATATATATATATATATCAAGTACAAGCATGTACAGAAATACACATAATGCAGCAGCAAAAAGTACAAAGCGGGCATCAGCCCGCCGGTGAGCCGGGTGAGGAGAGTATCCCGTCAAGCTACGGGAGGGTCGCGTGGAGGCGTGGTGACGGTGAGTCACCTGCGTCACTGGTCATACGATGAAACGTATGTATTTTTTTTATTGATTGTATATACAGTAAAAATAACATAGTAAATGAACAAACAAAAAATTACATCAAAACATAATAAAAATAAAGTCGTATACAATCAATGCAACTCATGGAGGAGCTGGCCGTGGGTTGTTGACATGGCAAACAGTGGTCAAATTAACTATTGGTTTAATTTTTTACACTTTCTACTCTTCCCTGATCTACCGGTGTGGAACTTCACCCAAACCCCACCCGTCATGGGTACCTCACCCGTCACCCGTCATGGTTTTTTTCCAGGTCTAAGCATATGAGGATTTTTTTTATTCCCTCTTTTCTTTGGCATTAGAGGCTCATTGTAACGTTTCAATTGATTGTCATATTCAGGTGTGTCATCTATGGACTTAGTTATGTACTTATGAACGGTTTTGTTAATGAAACGGGGGTAGAAAAGATAAGAGTAAAATAAGCAAGTTGAAACCAGCTGGTCGAGTTTTGTTTTAGTCACCTCGAAAGACTTGGTTTTCTTCGTTTTCCTTGGAGGTCGAGAGAAAACGGAGCTTTTATCGTATACTATTTATAGTAAAGACTTGTCTGGGCAGAGTTACATCCACAAGCCTCTGTTTATGAAGGGAAGGTGAATACATCATACAACAATACACCTGTACACCCTATTCTAGTCCTTCCTTCTATCACTGATGCATGTAGGTTTGAACTTCCGGGTAGATTTAATTACATAAGACTATTGGTAGCCTATTGATTATAGTAAATATTTTACAGAGTATCAGTACAGCAATCAGTGAAGTGTTTTAGTAAAGATTATTGTGAATTATTTAGAATGATAGTTTTATTATTATTACCATAATTTCTTTAGTATTATTATTAGTATTCAATAATAATATTATTATTTTATTATCGTTATTATTTTTCTAGTTAACGCATTAATCCTTCGTAATATGAGCAACTTCTGTTTTTCTATCTCAACGGTTCTTAACCTGGGGGGCGCGTCCCCTCAGGGGGACTGTGGGTCTATCAAGGGGTTTATCTAGGGGCGTGAACCACGAGAGAAAAAGGGAGAACTGTCAAGTATTTAACTTGAAGCTCGGCCTTCGCTTTAACATGAGTGTCGCGCGCGAGGCTGAGCGAAGAAAGTCGCTACAGAGAAGAGAGTGTGGGTGAAAAACTCTGCGGTTACGTCCTGCCAGATTTCACTAACTTTCTAGACTTTTATCCAATAGTATTTTTTGTTGTTATTAGTACTATTCTTGTTGTTGTTATTATCGTATTGTTATTATCTTTATTACATTATCGTTATCATCCTTATTATTTTTATTATTTTTGTGATTATTATTATTGTTATTATAATAATAATAACTATTATTATTTTGTCAAAATAACCAATATTACTATTATCATTATGAGTATCATTATTATTATCATTGTTATGTTATTATTATAATTATGATTATTATATTATATTATATATAATATATTATTATACGGCCAGAGCGTTATTTACTTTTGATAAAGCTCTTGCTTGCCTTTTCGTTCCCAGTGCTGACCACCCTAATTATTATCAATAGTAATGAAGAAGATAGGGCCATACGCTATGCTGCGCATGGCCTTGGTGCTCATCTCCGTCGCATTAGCTCTTGAGCCTGCTGTGGTAAGTGAGTACCCTTTACCCCTGGCCACTGGGCTAGTGTGACATCCGGGCTACCACAGTTACCTTCTCCAGGTACCCATTTATCATCCATCCTCGAAAGGGTGGATGAACAGCTGTTTGGGCTGCGCGCTGACTGCCCTGGCCGGGATTCGAACCCGGGCCCGCAGATTCGTAGCTAGGCGCGTTAGCCACTACACTACGGAGGCGGATTATTTTTAATGCTTACCCTAATTATTATTATCCCTTCGCTTGAAGCGAAAGCCGCCGCATTTTATCTTGGTTGAAGAAGTGACGGGGGGCATGGAGGCAAGGACCAACTACCAAAGGGGGCGTGGTGGTAAAAAAAAAAAGTTAAGAAACACAGCTCTAACTGTTTGATTGTCTGTCTGTCTGTCTGATTTTTTTTCTCCTCTCTCTCTCGTCTCTCTCTCTCTCTCTCTCTCTCTCTCTCTCTCTCTCTCTCTCTCTCTCTCTCTCTCTCTCTCTCCCTCTCTCTCTCTCTCTCTCTCTCTCTCTCTCTGTATATATATATATATATATATATATATATATATATATATATATATATATATATATATATATATATATATATATATATATAGATATATATATATATATATATATACCTTTTTTTCTTTTCTTTTTTCCCTTCATGGGGTAATACCTCGTTGCTTTAACACGGCGGATGTTCCTCTCATGCTACGTCCAAACCATCGCCATTCCTCCCCATCTCTCCCTCACTCTCCGATCACTATGCGGGCGTGATACGAGCACACCCACGCACTCACAAGCAGCCCGTATCTCATTCCCTCTCCCCTCACTCCAACGCTCACCCTCCTTTCCCCTCTTATGCTCACCGCAATTCCTCGCCTCCTTGCCCCCTCTCCCCTTCATACCCTTGTCGCCCCTTCACTATTCCCCTTTCCTTCCCCACCCCATCCCCTTCACCTCATGGCCCGGAAGAGGGGAAAATATGTGCTAATGACCGGGAAAATGGGAAGCTTTGTGAAATTTCGAACTTTTTTTCACTTTCCTCCAACGAGTCTTATAGAATATTAGGCCAAAGTCAAAAGTTTTCCCAAAAAATTATTTCAAAACTTTGTCACATTTGCTCTTTTGGCAGGCAAAGAGGGAGAGAGAGAGAGAGAGAGAGAGAGAGAGAGAGAGAGAGAGAGAGAGAGAGAGAGAGAGAGAGAGAGAGAGAGAGAGAGAGGAGAGAGAGAGAGAGAGAAAAAAAAATGTTTAAGGAGGAAGTAAATTGAAGGAGAGAGAAGAGAGAGAGAGAGAGAGGAGAGAGAGAGAGAGAGAGAGAGAGAGAGAGAGAGAGAGAGAGAGAGAGAGAGAGAGAGAGAGAGAGAGAGAGAGAGACGGCGCAATTATCTATATTTCACTTTTTTGTAGGACTAAAGAATGGGTAATATCGTTTATTTTATGACCTGATGGATGGCTGACCAGGCTTGCTATGACCTGCCTTACATCCTCACCCTCCTGAAGGTACATATCCAGGGTCCTGCGTGGCTTGCGGGGGATTAAAGCGTAGTTACAAGAACCTAAACAACATGGCCGCTTTAGAGACACACCAAAACTAAAACAAGAGTAAACCCACACAAACAAGGCATATTTTTATCTTAGTTTCTTCTTCAGGGGGTGAAATAAGGGTATATTCTAAATAAGGAATGGGTATTGGTTAATGGGAGTCATGTGGTTAGCGGGGTGTGGCAACCTGCGAGGTGCTGCGCTCTGGTGGCATCTCAAGGCACTCTGGTTATTGATTTTGTCCGCTAGATGGCAGTGGGAAGCCTCCTCACCTCATCCCTCATAAGCCAACCCTCCCTTCCTCCTCTCCTCCACCTCCATCCTTCCCTCCACTTACCTCCTCAGCTTCCCTCTCCTCTTCTCAACCTCCCTTCTTTCTTACCTCCACTTATGTTTTCTTAAGCTTTCCTACTCCCATCTCCTCTTCCTCTTTCTTTCTTATATCTTCTCTCAATCTCTTCTCCACTATAACCTGTCTTTCGCTTCTCCCTCGTTCTTGCGGTTATAATTGGTATGCTAATTTAGGTTTCGCCTGATGAAAATGTTATTATAAAGTTGTTGATAGAGAAACACGTATTTTTGTTTCATGTGTGGGAGGAGGTGTGTGTGTGTGTGTGTGTGTGTGTGTGTGAGAGAGAGAGAGAGAGAGAGAGAGAGAGAGAGAGAGAGAGAGAGAGAGAGAGAGAGAGAGAGAGAGAGAGAGAGAGAGAGAGAGAGAGAGAGTTTTCATGTATTTTCGAGGCATTCCTAAACACGATCAATTGAATTAACATGAGTAAGCAGGTGAAACGGGTCCATGTCCTAAGGCATTATTTGTGTTAAGGGTGGAGGGTAAGCAGGATGACTATAATAAAGAGATAACATGCATAAAACAGCCACACAGCTTCTCACCCCACAGCCTCTCAGCCACACACACAGATAGATAAATATTTATTGACCACAGCATCAAAAATTACATATAATATCATTGATAATTATTAAGCAAAACACATAATGTCTAAAAAAGAAACTTTCCCACAAATATTGAATGACAAACAGCAGTACAACAAAGAATAATTCTATAAACTAATAAACACACAACATTTTTCAAGCAGGTCTACTACATATGGACATCAAAATTAATCAAAATTACAGATCATTTGCCCAAAACTTCCTTGCCTTATACTATTTTAACAACAACCTTCAAGCCCCCAAACTTTAAAGACCGTCAGTCCGTCAGTCCTTTAATCCCTCAGCTTCCTAGACCAATATATTCTCAGTCCATCAGCTTATTAGACCCTCCTTAGTCCCTTCAGCCTTGCAGACCCTTCAACTCTAGACCTACTGCGTTTGAAAGCCATAATTTCAAGCTCCTAATCCTTCACCCACTTACGCTTCTGTCCCTCAGTCCTTCTCCTTACCCCCTTCGGCTTACTACCTAGTCCTCCCTCACCTATCAAGCCCTCAACCCCCTCACCCACCCAGCCCTCACCCCTCTCACCCCTCTCACCCACGCTGCCTTCACCCCTCTCACCCAGCCAGCCCTCAACCCTCTCACGCACCCAGCCCTCACCCCCCTCACCCACCCAGCCCCCACCCCCCTCACCTAGCCAGCCCTCATCCCCCTCACCTATCCCACCCCTCACCGCCCTCACCAACCCAGCCCTCACCCCTTTTACCCACCAAGCCCTCACCCACCCACCCTCACCCACCCTCACCCACCCAACCCTCACCTCCCTTACGTTTCAGTCCCTAGTCCTCCTCACCCCCCTTCACCTTACCCCTTAGTCCCCCCTCACCCACCCAGCCCCGACAGGCTAGGAAGCAGAAGGCCCTTGATGGCAGATTGTTATTATCCGATGGGAAATGCTGTGCCAGGTGTGGAAATGTTTTCACTCCCGCCTGTGTGACGTCAAGATGAATCAGTGAATCTCGAATGAGCGTAACGGATGCAGTCTTCAGCTAGGAATAAACTCCTTTTTTCTTTACCATTTGCAACATTTATAACCTTTCTTTTACAATTTTCACTTTTTTGCAGCATAGTTGAGTTAAGCATAAAACAAATAAACTCTTTTTTTTACCATTTGCAACATTAACCCCTTGAGGCCCAGAACGTAATTTCCATTGTATTTTGGCTACCATTAGACGATTTTTTGTGACTATAAGCAATATTCTTAATAGATATGACCTGTTTAGTATCCTTGTCCACTAGCTAATTTGGTATATTAAGTTACTTTTTGTAATTTTATGGCTCAACAATAGACCATTATTCATAGCAAAGGAAAAATCTGGGTGTTTTTAACAACTTTAACTTTTTTGTAGTGTCGTTGAGTTAATTATTGATGTGTTTTTCGATATATTTTTAACTTTTTTTTTCTTGCATATATGAATTATAATATTCTTATTTTTCCAGCTCCGTTTTTATCCCAGGTGAGTTTACAGTAACGTTGATTATATTACCTGCAGCACAGATACAAGTTATTTAGGTCATTCTACATTTATACTTATCCATGCGTGTGTCTGTTTTTTCCCTCTCTCGCTAATGTGGTGGTGTTGGTGTTGGTAGTGATAGTATGGTGGTGGTGGTGGTGGTGGTGGTGGTAGTAGTGGTAGTGGTGGTGGTAGTGGTAGTAGTAGTGGTGGTGGTGGTGGTGGTGGTGGTGGTGTGGAGATAGTGGTGGTGGTGGTGGTGGTGGTGGTGGTAGTAGTGGTGGTAGTGGTAGTGGTGGTGGAGATAGTGGTGGTGGTGGTGGTGGTGGTAGTGGTGGTAGTGGTAGTGGTGGTGGTAGAGATGGTGGTAGTGGTGGTAGTGGTGGTGGTGGTGGAGATAGTGGTGGTGGTGGTGGTGGTGGTGGTGGAGATAGTGGTGGTGGTGGTGGTGGTGATGGTGGTGGTGGTGGTGGTGGTGGTGATAGTAGTAGTAGTGGTGACATTAAACTGGGAAAAAAATATGTAGAAAGGCAACGTTGAAAATATGCAACGACAATACCATTAATAACAGTAGAATGTGTTTTCACGCGAACGTAATATTTAGCAATTCAAACAAAACTATTTTTTGTATCAAGCTTCGTGTTAATTTCAGTAAAATACACCCGATCATTATTGCGTCACGGGATGAAAAAAAGAAGAAGATGAGTGTATTGGTAGCATGACACTCGAACGCATCTAATTCAGCTTTATTTCTTCCATCATCACTATTTATTTTATTTTACTGTTGCTTCTCAGGAAAAAAAAGTGGTTATGAAGATCACGATAGAACCTTTCACTCACCTCAAAAACTCTCCTTAGAACTTTCACTTTTTTCACCTATTTTTCACCTTTGTACTGTTTCTATAGGTCAGAACGAGTGTGGAAGTATCAAGGAAATGCTGTGCGAACAAAACAAAAATCATAGGCTAGGTTAGGTTAGGTTAGTTTGAGGGTTAGGCTAGGTTAGGTTAGGTTAGGTTAGGGTTATATTGAGGGTTAGGCTATATTAGGCTAGTTTTTTGGTTTGATTTGGTTATTATTTGATGCTTTTACGAATGGAGTGTTTTTTCCCGTAAAAACGTCTAAAATTGTATTATTAGAAATTTGTCATCACTTTTTCGAATTGCAAAAAACACACTTTTTTGAGGTTTGCACAGGAAAAAACTATCTCCATTAGGGAAAGCATCACATAGTAAGCGAAAATAAATCAATTTTTCTGAAAATCTTGCAACAGTCATGAACTAAATTTTTATCCTTTTCACTCACCACCAAAAACTCTCCACAGAATAGTCACCCCTAAACCTCACCATCTGTACCATTAAATGTATCACAGATGACGAAAGTTCACATCTGACGTGCCAAATGTAGCATGAGTGTGCCAGTTTTTACCGCCCGTCAGCCCCGTCACGCACTCAGATCATCACTAGTGAATGAGCTATAGCGTCATTTTGATACGCAGGTGTGGTCAATGGCGTGCAGTCAGTTCGTACACAAGTTGTATCGTACACCAGTAGATTCGTACACCAAAAAATTGTTTCATAGTCTATAACCATAATCGTTTCGTACACTCAGCTCAGAGTTTAACTTGCTTACTAGAATTACGAAACGACACCAGGTGTATACGAAAAAATTCAAAATCAGTGTACGAAACAACTAACAAAACCTGGGTACGAAACAACTTGTGTACGAAACTCCCTGTAACCTGCTCAATATAGCCGAGTAGCCAGGTGGGGCAGGTAGGAGGGCTGGCAGGAAGCGGGTCGTTAGCGCACACCTGTAACACATAGGGTCTCATCAAACGCAATAACGAGTTTAGGGAAAGAAGGTAATATGGGAACCAGTATCGGAAGTAAGATAATAGAATAACCTAACTTAAACTTGCTATAGAAAGATAAGGATAATCATCTTTATCATGGGGGGGGGGGGGGGGACACGGGACATTTCTGAAGTGAAGGAAAATGAAGGAAGGGAAACTAGAGGAGGAGGAGGAGGGTGTAGGCAGAAGAGAGAGCAATATGGATAAAAAGTGAGGTGATGAAAGAGAGAAGAGGAGAGAAATAAGAAGGAAGGAGAAATAGGAGGCAGAATAAGAAAGAAAGATGATAGGAGCAAGAGGAAGGAGGAGGAGGAGGAGGGAAAAAGTAAGGCGCAAGGGTAAAAGGTCAGGAAAAGGTGTAAACATTGATTTATTTCATGTAAAAAAATGTTGCAGTGGGGGGGGAGGGGGGGGGGGAGCTACGGGTATGTTTTTTTCCTCTTTTTTTTTTACCCACATTGTATAGTCCTTTCTTTTTCTGTTCCTTTCTTTCCTTTTCTATTTCTATTATTTCCAGCCCATTTTAAATATAATTCCAAAACAAATGGATCACTTTTCATTATTCTCTCTCTCTCTCTCTCTCTCCTCTCTCTCTCTCCTCTCTCTCTCTCTCTCTCTCTCTTCTCGTTCTCTCCTCTCTCTCCTCTCCTCTCTCCTCTCTCTCCTCTCTCTCTCTCTCTCCTCCTCTCTCGTCTCTCTCTCTCTCTCTCTCTCTCTCTCTCTCTCTCTCTCTCTCTCTCTCTTTTCAGCAATTTATATTAGCTAAATTGCTACCTAAAGAGAGAGAGAGATAATGATGAAAAAGTTATTTGTTTTGGAATGATAATTATAATACTTTAGAAATAATATCAATAGAAAAGGAAAGACAGTAGTATGGGAACAAGTATTGGAAGTAAGATAATAGAAAAACAACCAAACCTTACTAAAGAAAGCTAAAGATAATGCTGATATTGCTAGAGAGAGAAATAATGATGAGAAATTATCCATTGGTTTTAGAATTATATTTAGAACAAGCAGCGTGACCCTGTATGGGCCAGGCGGCGGCCCTGTAAATAAGTAAATGAGTCAATGAGTGAGGCAGTGCGTCAAGGTGGATCGCCAAGAGGCGTGGTGGTGGAGGGTGACCTCCGCTGAGTCACAGGGTCACGCTGTTTATTATATATTCTTCTATTAGGAGAATTTCCCTTTATATTTTTATATGTTTGTATATAAAAATAATAACGGTAATAATGATGATGATAATAATAGGAGAAATATATAAATCAGGGAAATTCTCCTAATAGAAGAGTGAACAGCGTGACCCTGTGGCTCCTCCACCACCGTGCCTTTTGACGACCCACCTTGGCGCGGTCCGTCACTCATTTACTCGTAACATATAATTTCAAATAATAATGAAAAACTGTGTTGACCTCCGATTCATCCGCCTCGTGCTGGTGACCCCCGCGGCGCTGGGGGTGCCCTCCTGCGGGTGGGCGTGGTGCTGCAGGGAGACGAGCTCCGGCGGGCAATGCGGGAGTGGCGGGCGCCCCCACACCACCCTCTTGGGCAAGGTGCGGGGCACCTGGGGCCGCCTCCCTGCTGGCCTCCCCCCCGGGACCCCCCTGGCCGAGTGCGGTTTTCCCCCCCCGGTGACGCGGGGCGGGGAATGCTCCCCTTGCGGGTGGGCCGGGAGGGCTTTGGCCTCCTAAAAAAGGGGAAAGGTCAAAAGGGCGTACAGGACAAAGGAATTTGTCTCGGGTTTCGTGATTTGCTTTGTGTGGGGGTGGTAGTTGTGCTTCGTCCCCTTATGGCACTGAGACAGGGGGGCCGCCGCGAGGAAAAAACAACATAGGACTGGCAAAAATCAGCTGGCAGGGGGAAACACCCCGGGGCCGCGAGGACAAAGCGCATAGGTTGGCTAAGGATCAGCTTTTCCAGGGGGCGCGCCATGTCTGCGGGCACTCTATTGGCCCTCCCACTTGGCAAAGCCATTATCGCGCGGTTCCCGGCATGAGCCCTGAGGGGCCGCCCACCTGGCTGGTCCCCTGGAATTTTTTCCTTCACCTCACCGCTGAAGAAGTGTTACAGGCCACGCAAGGCACTGATGCCCTTGCCCGCCCGCTCAGCGCTAAGTGATCGCCTCACTTTCCCTTATTTCCGCACCCTTTGAGTGACAGCCTTCATCGCTCATTGACCGCAAAACCAAAGGGGGACAACCTTCTATATGGGTGACCCCCAAATTTACCCCCTGCCGGTTGCAAAGGGCCCGGGGAGGAGACCCAAACGGTCCCCTCCTTTTTTTACTAGCAAAATTTCTCTAAATTGGTCGACTATTATCGTCGTCCCGAGGGAACCCAAAACAAAGTGACGGAGGTTCCCTCTGCGCGACATAAATAATAGTCGACCCAAATTTTTAAAAATATTTTATCCCCGCATCCCAACCACCCCTGATGCTTAGAAAACCTGGCGGGACGGGTTTCCCCGCATCCACAACCACCCCTGATGCAAATAAATACTTGGACGGGACAGTTGCCCCCATCCCAACCACCCCGATGCAATAGAAAACTTGGACGGGACGAGTTGCCCCGCATCCACAACCCCCACTGATGCAAAAGAATCTTGGACGGGCGAATTGCCCCCCATCCACAACCCCCCCTGATCAAAAAATACTTGGGCGGGACGATTCCCCCCCATCCCAACCCCCCACTATGCAATAGAATCCTGGCGGGACGATTGCCCCCCCATCCCCACCACCCCCCTGTGCAAAAGAATACCTGGGACGGGCGAGTTGCCCCGCTCCAAACCCCCCACCCTGTGAATAAAAACCTGGCGGGACAGTTGCCCCGCATCCACAACCACCCACTGATCAATAAAACCTGACGGGACAGTTTCCCCGCTCCCAACCACCCCCTGATCAAAAGAATTCTTCGGGGGCAGTTTTCCCCCCCATCCCAAAACCCCTGTTCAATGATATCCCGGGCGGGGGCGAGTTGCCCCCGCATTTCCCCAAACCCCCCGTGCAATAGAAAACCCCCCCGGGCGGGGCGAGTTGCCCCGCATCCACTACCAAACCCCTATGCAATAGAATACTTGGACGGGGCCCAGTTGCCCCGCATCCACTACCAAACCCCTGTGCAATAGAATCTTTGGACGGGGCGAGTTGCCCCGCATCCACTACCAAACCCCTGTCAATAAAACTTGGACGGGGGCGAGTTGCCCCCTCCACAACCCCCACTGAGCAAAAAAAAAAAAAAAAAAAAACATACCTCCCAAACATCTGATGGCCTGATTATAAACCAACTCTTCCCCCCCCATCAGGTGGGCCCGATTATACACCTTTTTTTTCCCCCCTCAAATGGCCCCATCAGCACTTTCCAATATTTCTGTAAACGAAATTTTCTGCAGGTACTTATGTTTTTTAGTTTTCCTAACTATTAGTCCGGTGTAGTATGGGAAATAGTCGTAGGCTGTCAAACCATAGCCATTAGTGGGTGGGGCCAAAGCCTGTTTTTGTGAGAGATAGCATAGATAGAACAGACATCGGCTTCCTAATGAGCCATAGCTAACAATTTGAATTCATTTT
>JACEEZ010025819.1:10000-12500 GCA_016584305.1 Chionoecetes opilio | reverse complement strand
AAGGACCCACTACCAACAGTGAAGGGGGGGCATGGAGGCAAGGACCCACTACTAACAGTGAAGGGGGGGCATGGAGGCAAGGACCCACTACTAACAGTGAAGGGGGGCATGGAGGCAAGGACCCACTACTAACAGTGAAGGGGGGGTATGGAGGCAAGGACCCACTACTAACAGTGAAGGGGGGCATGGAGGCAAGGACCCACTACTAACAGTGAAGGGGGGGTATGGAGGCAAGGACCCACTACTAGGGGGGGGCATGGAGGCAAGGACCCACTACTAACAGTGAAGGGGGGGTATGGAGGCAAGGACCCACTACTAGAGGGGGGCATGGAGGCAAGGACCCACTACTAACAGTCAAGGGGGGGCATGGAGGCAAGGACCCCACTACATAGGGGGGCATGGAGGCAAGGACCCACTACTAACAGTGAAGGGGGGGCATGGAGGCAAGGACCCACTACTAGGGGGGGGCATGGAGGCAAGGACCCACTACTAACAGTGAAGGGGGGGCATGGAGGCAAGGACCCACTACTAGGGGGGGGCATGGAGGCAAGGACCCACTACTAGGAGGGGGGCATGGAGGCAAGGACCCACTACTAACAGTGAAGGGGGGGCATGGAGGCAAGGACCCACTACTAACAGTGAAGGGGGGGCATGGAGGCAAGGACCCACTACTACAGTGAGGGGGGGGGGGGGGGCATGGAGGCAAGGACCCACTACTCAGGAAGGGGGGGCATGGAGGCAAGGACCCACTACTAACAGTGAAGGGGGGGCATGGAGGCAAGGACCCACTACTAACAGTGAAGGGGGGGCATGGAGGCAAGGACCCACTACTAACAGTGAAGGGGGGGCATGGAGGCAAGGACCCACTACTAACAGTGAAGGGGGGGTATGGAGGCAAGGACCCACTACTAACAGTGAAGGGGGGGCATGGAGGCAAGGACCCACTACTAACAGTGAAGGGGGGGATGGAGGCAAGGACTCACTACTAGTAAGGGGGGGGGATGGAGGCAAGGACCCACTACTAACAGTGAAGGGGGGGTATGGAGGCAAGGACCCACTACTAACAGTGAAGGGGGGCATGGAGGCAAGGACCCACTACTAAGGGGAAGGGGGGCATGGAGGCAAGGACCCACTACCAACAGTGAAGGGGGGCATGGGGGCAAGGACCCACTACTAACAGTGAAGGGGGGGATGGAGGCAAGGACCCACTACTAACAGTGAAGGGGGGGCATGGAGGCAAGGACCCACTACTAACAGTGAAGGGGGGGCATGGAGGCAAGGACCCACTACTAACAGTGAAGGGGGGGCATGGAGGCAAGGACCCACTACTAACAGTGAAGGGGGGGGGTATGGAGGCAAGGACCCACTACTAACAGTGAAGGGGGGGCATGGAGGCAAGGACCCACTACTAACTGAGGGGGGGCATGGAGGCAAGGACCCACTACTAACGTGAGGGGCATGAGGAGGTAGGGGGGGCATGGAGGCAAGGACCCACTACTAACAGTGAAGGGGGGGTCATGGAGGCAAGGACCCACACTACTAAGGGGGGGGCATGGAGGCAAGGACCCACTACTAACAGTGAAGGGGGGTATGGAGGCAAGGACCCACTACTAACAGTGAAGGGGGGGCATGGAGGCAAGGGCCCACTACTAACAGTCAAGGGGGGCATGGAGGCAAGGACCCACTACTAACAGTCAAGGGGGGGCATGGAGGCAAGGACCCACTACTAACAGTGAAGGGGGGATGGAGGCAAGGACCCACTACTAACAGTGAAGGAGGGGGCATGGAGGCAAGGGGGGGGCATGGAGGCAAGGACCCATCTAAAATGAGGGGGGGTATGGAGGCAAGGACCCACTACCCAACAGTGAAGGGGGGGTCATGGAGGCAAGGACCCACTACTAACAGTGAAGGGGGGGTATGGAGGCAAGGACCCACTACTAACAGTCAAGGGGGGCATGGAGGCAAGGACCCACTACTAACAGTGAAGGGGGGCATGGAGGCAAGGACCCACTACTAACAGTGAAGGGGGGCATGGAGGCAAGGACCCACTACTAACAGTAAGGGGGGCATGGAGGCAAGGACCCACTACTAACAGTCAAGGGGGGCATGGAGGCAAGGACCCACTACTAACAGTGAAGGGGGGGGGGCATGGAGGCAAGGACCCACTACTAACAGTGAAGGGGGGCATGGAGGCAAGGACCCACTACTAACAGTGAAGGGGGGCATGGAGGCAAGGACCCACTACTAACAGTGAAGGGGGGCATGGAGGCAAGGACCCACTACTAACAGTGAAGGGGGGCATGGAGGCAAGGACCCACTACTAAAAGGTGGTAAAAAGATTAAGAAACACTGATTCATATTATCAATTTTCTTCTTCTAATTCCAGTTATTACTCTTTCCATTCATTTAATTATTTCTCCATGTATTTCTTCTCCGTAATGCAATGTAGTTATGGTGGATAGAGGGCGGACAAAAAAGAAGGTAGGAAGCGAAAACGTGA
>JACEEZ010025819.1:2500-7500 GCA_016584305.1 Chionoecetes opilio | reverse complement strand
ACAGACAGGCAGGCAGGCAGGCAGGCAGGCAGGCAGGCAGGCAGGCAGGCAGGCAGGCAGGCAGGCAGGCAGGCAGGCAGGCAGGCAGGCAGCTAGTCATGATCCCCTGCAAGTAATTATGATATTTAGAGAATAGTAATAATAATAATAATAATAATAATAATAATAATAATTATAATGATAAAAATAATAATAATAATGGTGGTAATGATAATGACAATGTAATGTATAACAGTGACAATGATAATGATAATGATATCAATTATAACAATGATAATGGCAGTCATAGCAATAGTTGTAATGATGTAGCTGATGTTGATGATAATAGAAATAATGGTAATGATAGTAATAAAGATGATGATAATAATAATAATGATCATAATAAATATTGTAATAATATTAACAAACATATGTATTTTTTAGGGTTTTATGGTACACTCTCAGAAATAGGGGGTATATTAAGGGTAGAATTGTTACATCGCACCATCACTACCCTTTTTAAACCCTATGTCCAGGCTGGAGGTAGATGCTGCCGATTATACCCTTCATCTACCCTTTATCTACCCTTTTTAGACGAGAGGGTTGGAAAAGGGTATATTTGCGTCGATCCGAAAAGGTATATTTGTAAGGGTAGAAAAAGGGTAGCAGTATTTCATCACTACAAATACCCTTTTTCTACCCTTTTCCTACCCTTTTTTTCTAAGAGTGTACTATGTCTTGAATGAATACAATTTAACGATGTCTATTCAGGTTATACCATACTTCTATTGGCTCCTTTTCCGCGGCCTTGTCCATTGAGGCGTAATCACATTCAAGAGGTGTAATCAATAGTCAGTCTCTTATTATATTATGTTACTATTGAAGACTCCAGATGATGAAGCTTATAGTCTATTTTTTTTATTATGGTCAAAATGCAGTAAGGAAGCCACGCCCCCTGCCTCCCCTTCTATTCTACGTGGCAGCTGATTGGTGCATTCCTCGTATCATCACTACCAATCACAATATCTTCACTACTTAACAGCGCGTAACCACTAGACAGAGCAATCTTCACTACAGAGGGATTTTTGATTTTGTCACCCTTTGTAGTGAAGATTGCTCTGTCCAGTGGTCACGTGCTGTTAAGTAGTGAAGATATTGTGATTGGTAGTGATGATACGAGGAATGCACCAATCAGCTGCCCCGTAGAATAGAAGGGGAGGCAGGGGGCGTGGCTTCCTGGCTGCATTTTGACGATAATAAAAAAAATGGACTATAGTGGTCCCTCTTTGGCCATCAGTTCTCCCTGTGACACACCCAAACACTGACTCCTTTTCCCTTCATCTCTTCACGTACTGTCACACTTTTTTCTCTCTCTTCCGTATTCTCTTCTCTTCTCTTTCGTTGATTAATTTTCTCCGTAGGTCCTGTAGCTTCGGTTTGTAGGTATAGAGTTTCAACGGTGATTTTGATAGACATGTAGATTCACTTTCATACCTTGTCGCTGTCTGGGTCTTGTTCACGTCATTTGGTTCAGTTACGATGTAGATTTATGCCGTACCGAGTGTGTAAATACTATTGATTGCGACCAGGAATTACGTATTAGAGTGAGAGAGAGAGAGAGAGAGAGAGAGAGAGAGAGAGAGAGAGAGAGAGAGAGAGAGAGAGAGAGAGAGAGAGAGAGAGAGAGAGAAAAAAAAAGACAGACAGACCGAGAGACCGAGAGAGATAGACAAACAGAAAGAGAGAGAGAAATAGAGAGAGAGACATACATAGAGAGACAGAGAGAGAGAAGAGAGAGAGAGAGAGAGAGAGAGAGAGAGAGAGAGAGAGAGAGAGAGAGAGAGAGAGAGAGAGAGAGAGAGAGAGAGAGAGAGAGACAAAGAGAGAGACAAAACTAATAATCAGGTTTATTTCTCTGGCCTCCCTTCCACCCTCACTCGGCCACGTCCAAGTCACACACCTGTACACACGCGCCCCCTTACCTGCCTGATTGCCGCCTTGCCCCGGGCTTTAAGGATGACGTGCGGGAGCGTGAAGGACGTAGGGCGCGGGGCGTAGGGAACCGGGGGGGCGGAGAGCGGGGGGGCGTAGGGAACAGGGGTGCGGAAGGGGCGTAGAGGTGTAGGAGGGAGCGGGGAGAGACGGACTTTATGCAGCGTGTCAGAAAAGTTGATCCATAAGAGTGGCTCCAGGATGCCCCTTTTGTCCCACCGTCCCCCCTCGTCTCCCCCTTGGCTAGTAGGCTCAGCGGCATGTCTGCTTCAAAGGCGTGAGATTAGTGGGGGTGGGGAGGGGCGGGGAAGGGGAAAATAGGCGTAGAGCAAAGTGGTGAGTGGCCATGATGTGTGCGTGTGTGCGTGTGTGTGTGTGTGTGTTGGGGTGAAGGAGTGGTGGTGAGGTTGTGAGGTTGTCAGCTGGGAAGGCAGATGACGGGAGGCTGTAATTCACGGGAGTAATGTATGCACACCCAGCTGCTGCTGCTGCTGCTGCCGTGACTGCTGTTGCTGTTGTTGCTACTGACGTAAAATATATGGCTTGTCTTTTATCATTGGGGCAAAATGTGACTAGAAACGTTATGGGAAGAAGAAATAACTAGAAGTATATTTTCAAAAGGATGTGAGTAGAAGCGCCCGACATGCCAGAGACCCGAGGTGCAGGACAGGTTGTAGCGCCGCTGGAAGGTTGGGAATCGGCGTCTGCGCATGGGGAGGCGGGTGGGCCGGGAGCGGCAGCAGCGAGCAGGGCAGGGAGCGAGCGTCTGCCAGCCTCCCTCCTCAGTATCGTCACGAAAATACACACACAGCCACACGCCGTCCCAACAGCAGGCCCACACGCGCACAGGCAACCCTCTTTCTTCCCTCTCCTCGACTTTTTATCGGACCTGAGGCCACCTGTTCGTATTCCGTGGCTCGTGGAGTGATTGCAAAGCCAGGCAAGGGAGGCAAGTGAGGGAGTAGGGGCCTGCGGAGGGGATGCGAGATGCTGGGGCAAGATGACGAGGGTCGAGGCCGTATATTGTGCCAGTGGAAGACATGACAACCACTTGGAGGAGCGTGTCTGTCCCCTCCCACCTGCCGGAGAGCTAGTACGTGCCCGGGGGAATATTCTCCTGCTCAAGGACGAGTGTTGAAAAACGGCCTCCCCCCCTTCCCCACCCCCTCGAATGCTATAGTCTATACGCAGGTGGTTCAGCCTTTGCCGTAAAGACCCTGGGTCGTGTGAAGTGACTGCGTGGCGGCCGCGGGCGTGGGGCGGGATGTAGAGTGTACCGGTGGCGGACAATAAAGCTACACTGCTGCCGCCCTGACGCAGATGTGGTCCGCCGTGCCCCCAGCCATGAACGCTGCGCCTGTGGCGGAGGCTGGCGGTTGTAGCGAGTGTTATAGTTGTAGGTGTGATCAATCAGACAAATCCTTGCGGGCCGGCGCCCCTGAGGTGCCCACCAGCCCCGGGGGGAGGCGTCGCCCCGCCCCCCGCTGCAGGTCTCCCACGGCGCCTCGGGCCGCGACCCTGCTTCTGCTACTGCTGTTGCAGCTTCTGCTCATGACTAACCTCGGTGTGAGCATGACCAACCCCGAGTCCTTGCCCTCAGACCTGCAGTGTGACTTCGAGGTGGAGGACAGTTGTGGTTGGAAGTGGAAGTCTGACGAGGAAGTGAACTTCGTCCGCACAACGGGTCGCCAGCTGGAGGAGGAGATCTACAAGTATCCGGCGGGCGACATGTCGGGAGTCAGGAAGGACGCGGGGGGCAACCCTGATGGTGAGTACTGATTGTGACGTCACTGTGTGTGTGTGGTGTGTGTGTGTGTGTGTGTGTGTGTGTGTGGTAGTGTGTGCAGGAGAGAGAGAGGAGGGAGTAGAGAGGAGAGAGAAGAGAGAGAGAGAGAAGAGAGAGAGAGAGAGAGATAAAGAGATAAAGCGCGCCCGCGTGCCAGCACCTCCAGAACCCGGTGGAGGCGGTGTCCTCCCAGGTCACGGGAACAGGTGGTGACGTCACGTGCAGTGCCGGAATGACGTCACGGGGCATCGGTGACGCAAGGAGGCTGGCCGCCGCGCACACCCCGACGCGCCCCCCTCAGGGGAACACCTCTTTTTTCATTGTATGACGTCACGGCGCTCTGCATAGAGTGGGGGAGGGGGGGGTGGGGTAGACTGGGGTCAGTGGGTGTACAAGACGGGGGAGGGGGGGATAAAAGGGCTGTGTTGTGGGGTGATTGAGAACGAGGGGTGATGGGAGGGTGCCAGGTAGGGGGTAGGATGGAGGGGAAGGTGAGGCGGGGGATGAGGTATAAGAGTGTAAGAGAAAATTAATAGAAGTTAGATCTACATAGATGGAGGTAGGGGGGCAGGGGTATAATGAGAGAGGGGACAACAACAACAACAACAATAATAAATAATAACAATATTACTCATAAAGAAACGATCAGTTGTTACCTGACAATATCATCACCACCACCACGACAGCTACTCCATCGACCATCACTCATTGACTAACCCACTAATTACCATATGCCAGGTATTTAAACTCCCCAGTACCTTTGCCCTCCCCTTAAATACCTACCCGTTCCCCTTAGCTTCTTATCGCTTTCTTCCACCGCCCCTCACTCCCTACCCCCTCCCTATCGCAGCCCCCCCTTGCCCCCTTGCCCCTGACAGTTGGCACCCTGCAGACTGCCCTGACGAGATGGTGTCCCTCTTGTCTCCTTGCCTCCCACGCGGTCCATCAAGCAGACGCGGGATTGTGTCTGCTTAGTCTCCTGCTGACGCTGCTGTACTACTTCTTGTTTCTTATTGTATTTCTTGTATGTTTTGATGCTGTTACGACTATTAGTGACTGTTCTATGCTTGTTATTGTGGTTGCTACTTGTTGTCATGCTACTTGTATTACAGCTACTACTATAGGTATTTATGTTGCTTCCGCTGCTGTTGTTGCTACTACTATTATTACTACTACTGTTACTACTACTACTACTACTACTACTACTACTACTACTACTACTACTACTACTACTACTACTACT
>JACEEZ010025817.1:280191-343645 GCA_016584305.1 Chionoecetes opilio | reverse complement strand
CCCCGACATATTATGATGCACGAAATCCAGTCCCTCTCTCCGACCAGCATGTAGATCGGGCTGATAGAGGTTGCTCCAGATAGATAATGATGAGGATTATGATATTGCAACGAACCGCCCCCCCCCCCTTACCTTCACTTCGCTATCCTCATCAGCTAGGCTCCTCTACACCTACTCCGGGCTGCTCTCTTGAGATGCAGGGAAGCAGGCAAGTGCTTAAGACAGAGGGGGGACGCGTAGCTCGTAAACAGGGCTCGTGCTAGGAATTGAGGACTTACCAGGCTGGGTTCTCCTTCTCTGGCTGCTCACACACTAAGGGGGGGAAGGGTTTAGGCAAACACAAGGAGTCCTTTCACGGTGTTATATTGAAGTAACACACAGTACAAGCTTCAAGGTCACTCACTACAAAGTACATGTACGTCATCTACCTCCGACCTCTTCATAGGCCGTCGCAAGGAGAGACGCTACAACAGTCACCCCCCCTTCCCCAGTACCTCTCACAGGCACACCACAGTGGCCGCCTCGTCAGGCGCCACAATCCACCGCGGCCGCCACAAGCCAGGCGCCGCAATCCTACCACACAACCTTACCTCCTCGCAAGCACAGCCTTGCGACTATCCACTGTGGCCGCCTCCTTCTGCTGCGTTGCCATCAGGTGCGCGGACAGGCACACCACAGTCCACAGGAGCAATTCCTCTCCCAGGAAGTCTCCTGTGCCTCCCTACATGCCAGGAGTCGTCTCTCCACTCCACTGGCCACGTAGATCCCCTCCGTCAGCGACTGCCTCGCCGGCAGCTCGCTAGACCCACCGCGACACACCACAGTGCCACCCAAAGGCGCTACACCACCCTAGCCGCCTCGTCCAGCCTCGTGGTCTCCTTGGATCTCGGCCTCAGCCAGCCAGCCACAACAACACCGCATGGCTTCTCCCTCGAACTTGAACCCGAGTTGTCTCAGGAGCACGTTCGTAACAATATTAGGCCTCTTCCATTTGCGACATTTGAAGAACCAGTTCACGGAACCCAAGAGTTCAGGCGTTCCATTTGCGCACGAAAACCTGGGTCCGAGGCAAAGCGCGTAGTGACTCAGCAAAACCCTTGAACTTTCTCTACTCACATTGAGAGGTCGGTAGCTTAGGTAGTTTTCAGTTCATAACAAACAATGGTCGCCTTGGGCCCTATTTCTCTTATCGTGAAGGGTTTTCCGCATGCACGAGTCGGAGAGGATGTCAGACGGCATAAAAGAGGCATACATGGCTGGTGGAGCCATGCGTTCCCGCGATCTTAAACGTGATATGATCCCTTCACATAGCAGCTAGCTGAGTTATATCTCTCGTTATCTCTCGTTATCTCTCTCTCTCTCGTTATCTCTCGTTATCTCTCGCTATCTCTCTCTCTTGTTATCTCTCTCTCGTTATATCTCGCTATCTCTCTCTCTCTTGTTATCTCTCTCGTTATCTCTCGTTATCTCTCTCTCGTTATCTCTCTCATTATCTCTCTCGATATCTCTCGTTATCTCTCTCTCTCTCGTTATCTCTCTCCCTCTCGTTATCTTTCTCTCTCGTTATCTCTCTCTCTCTCTCTCTCTCTCTCTCTCTCTCTCTCTCTCTCTCTCTCTCTCTCTCTCTCTCTCTCTCTCTCTCTCTCTCTCTCTCTCTCTCTCTCTCTCTCTCTCTCTCTCTCTCTCTCTCTCTCTCTCTCTCGTTATCTCTCTCTCTCGTTATCTCTCTCTCTCGTTATCTCTCTCTCTCGTTATCTCTCTCTCGCTCTCGTTATCTCTCTCTCTCTCTCGTTATCTAGTTATCTTCTCTCTCTCTCTCTCTCTCTCTCTCTCTCTCTCTCTCTCTCTCTCTCTCTCTCTCTCTCTCTCTCTCTCTCTCTCTCTCTATTCCCTCTCTCTCTCCTCTCTCTTCTCTCTCTCTCTCTCTCTCTCTCTCTCCTCTCTCTCTCTCTCTCTTCTCTCTCTCTCTCTCTCTCTCTCTCTTAAATTCCCTCGCCAGCTGAATATGTTTGTAAACAAAAAACGGGGTTTTTGCGTTCCATTTGTGACACGTGAACCCAACCCTGAACCCAGAACCCAACCCTGAACTGAAAGAACTGGTTCATGCAACTTGGGCACAAATGGAAGAGGCCTATAGTATACCTGGGGCGGTATTACCAAAGCGTGCATCATAGTTATGACAGAAGTATCATAGCTCCTGAATATCATAAATTAATGTTATACGCCATATATATGTTTAGCGAAAAATTTATCATAGTCGACTGCTAAATATAGCGTCATTGTTTCTTTAAAATGGTAATATAAATTTTTTTAAATCAGCCTTTGACCACGTTTTATGGATTTATACTTTTTCCCCTATGTCAATAACATGTTTAGGACAGTGAGTGACACAGAGAGTAATGTAGTAATTCATTCCGGAAAATAAGGCATATATAAATGTACCGTTGAGCAGTATCTGTGTAAACACGGGACAGAGTTGCCAGATGGCGAGTTTTTCGCTCTAAAGGCTGTCTACAAAGTTAGTGAGGAACAATATGCCCTCGCACGGTCTACCCGGTATTTCCTAATCAGTTGTGCATCACTCAGCTCACTCAGCACATCGCTATGTGGGCGAATATTCCTTCACTGAGGCTGTTATTGTATCTCGGTCATGTTGCCTGTGTGACCGTATTACATAGCCGCGGGACCGTATATCATATCCGGGTTAGAACACCGTGAACCCAGTCCTTGCCTTGCCACCCGCGCGGTTTATGATACTTACTACCCTACTTATGATACTTTCCAGCCAGTTATGACTAAAATTAGTCATTTGGTCCAGCTACGTATGATATACGTTCTTAGCTATGATCACTTTGGTAATACCGCTTCTGGACTTTGATAAGGCATTCGACAATGTACCGCATGGAACACTCTTAAATAAGATTAAGGTACATGGAGTAGATGGGAAGGTTCTCCGTTGGATTAGATCTTTGCTAAGTGATAGGCAACAACGGGTTACTATTAATGGGTCTAAATCAGAAGGCAGGTAACAAGTGGTTTCCACAGGCGTCTGTTTTGAGACCATTACTATTTTTTATTTACATCAACGATTTATATAGTGGGATTAGCGATGATATCACCAAGTTTGCTGATGATACTGAGATAGGTAGGATTATTAGATCACAGTCACAGTCACAGTCACATATATAGTCACAGTAAACGGGTTTGCAAGGAGACTTAGATAAGTTAAGCGAGTGGGTAGTCAGGTGGCAGATGGAATTTAATATTGACTAGTGTAGCGTAATAAATGTTGGTAGAGAAAAACCTGGTAATAGGTACACTATACGCAATGTATCACTGAAAAAATCAGAGGAGGAGAAAGATTTGGGTGTGCAGGTAAACTCAGACCTCCGTCCTAGGAAACAACGTATTGAGGCTAGAAATCGAGCTAATAGGGTTTTAGGATTCATTGCCAGGAGTGTTCAAAATAGAAGTGCTGAGGTTATTCTAAGGCTTTACTTGGCTCTAGTCAGACCTCACCTAGACTATGCGTTACAGTTTTGGTTCCCGTATTACAGGATGGATATAGCATTGTTAGAATCACTCCAGAGAAGGATGACTGAAATGATACAGGGGATGCGTAACGTTAGTTATGAGAGGAGATTGAAACTATTAAATTTACACTCACTCGAGAGGCGTAGAGTAAAGAGCGATCTGATACAAATTTTAAGTGGTTAAAGGGATACAATAAAGGAGATGTATGAAAAGTTCTTAAGGCTAGTAATTAGGATATAACAAGAAGTAACGGATTCAAACTGTGAGGGCTGGGAACGTGGAGAATGAGGAATAGGAAGGAGAGAAAGATAAATAAGGGAATAGAAGGAGATAATGAGGGAGGAGAGAATCTCTTGATAACAGTAGTAGATAGAGAGAGAGGCACAATGTTTTCGCCTATTCCACAGTTCCTTATCTACCAGCGAGGGGAGATATTGCTGACATGGGTATAACCTTTGGCCTGTACCTCCCACCACACGCCTCGCCTGCCTCCTTGAAGAGAGGACAGAGGGGAGAGTCTTTCTGGCTTTGTGTGTGGGCAGACGTGCTTCACGGCGCGCAGTGATAAGTGACTACGAGACTAGTATTGTCTAAGTGCAGCGAGCGAGTTACCTCCTTCAACACCCCAAGGTACACGCGCTCAAGTATGTGGCTGAGACCCACACTGCCGCGCCCTTCCTTACCCGACGCCCCCAACGCCCACCACTCCGCTTGTCCCCCTGGGCAGGTGGTACTCAGCTCTCCGCTGCTACGACGCCCTACTAGAGCACCTGCCCCTGTGGCCTTGCCCCTGTGGCCTTCCCCCTGGGCCCCTGAGATGACGGGGCTACGGCGGGGCAACCAAGGAGCGCCCCGCATAGCCCCAGGGGCGAGAAGTGCAACTCTACGAGGCCATGACGTCCCTGCAACACAACCCGCCCCTGTGGCTTTTCTCCTGGGCCCCAGGGACCACGAGGCTACGGCGGGGCAACCAAGGAGCGCTCCGCATTGCCCCTGGGGGCGGGAAAGTGCAACTATACGATGCCACGACGTCCTACAACACTACCTGCCCCTGTGGCTTTTCTCCTGGGCCCCAGGGACTACGGGGCCACGGCGGGGCGAACAAGGAGCGCTCCGCATTGTCCCTGGGGGCAGGTAAGTGCAACTATACGATGCCGCGACGTCCTACAACACTACCTGCCCCTGTGGCTTCCCTTCAGGGCCCTCGGGGGACCACTTGACACTGGGGCGAGACACTAGCGGCGGGCTAGGGGCAGAGGTGAAACTCTACGCTGCTACGACGCTCTACTAGACACGCTGCTACGACGCCCTGCTAGACACCTGCACCTGAGGCTTCCCCTGGGTTACCCCCTGGGACCCCGGGGCATGGCGAGACACACGCAGCAGGGTTTGAGGACCCCTTGAGTACCACGTACTGGCCCACCAGGAGGCTACGCAGCAGATGGTGATGTATTAATAATACGTACAGTGCATGACAGGGGCAGGCGATTAAGGATGCCCCCGGGATAACTGTAAGTGAGTCAGGGACCTCGAGGGGGACAGGGAGGGTCGCCCCCCCGGCAATGCCGGGGCGTTTACCAGCCTGGGGATGCAAACTCCCCGTATCTCCGACGCCACGGGCACTGCCCCGTTTACCTTCAGTACCTGGAGATATGCCCAACCTGGCACCCTTCAGGTAGGGATGCCGGGGTTAATTGTCATGCCACGTCAGCGACCGATTGGATAGAACCGTAGCGGGTTGGGGGGCCGCTAAACAGGAGCTTCAACCCCCCGTTGAGCCCCCCGCACAACTCCCTCCAAAGGGCGGCGGGGCTTAACACAAACTGCTAATACGTAGATCTAAAAAAGAAATAGGAAGAAACTGGTTCACAAATAGGTGGGTAAATGATTGGAATGGACTCAGTCATCAGGTAGTTAGTGCGGAGTCAATAGGGATCATTAAAAAGAGGTTAGACAATTTCATGGATGGGGATCAAAAGTGGATGCATGTAGGTAGTGTTAAGTAACAGGAACTACCACGTGTAGGTCTCACGGCCTCTTTTAGTTTCCTTATTTTCTTACGTTCTTATGTTCTTATTTTTAAAGCTGAATGCTTTCCTCAAACGTTTGCTAAAAATTCCACTCTGGTTGATGTAGGCCTTGTTCCTACCTTTTCTCCACTTTCTGACTATATTATGCCTTTTAGTAAGATCCTTCGTAGTCATGTTTTCTTTGACCTTTCTGGCCTTGATCCTCGGAAGGTTTACGGTCGTAACGGAGTCCCTCCTACTGTTTTCCAAAACTGTGTGTCTGTGCTTGCATCCTGCCTGGTCAAACTATTCCGTCTTTGTCTATCTACTTCTAGCTTTCCTTCTTACTGGAAGTTTGCTCACATTCAACCTATTCCTAAGAAGGGTGACGGTTATAATCCTTCAAACTACCGTCCTATAGATTTGACTACCTGCCATTCTAAGCATTTGAATCTATATTTAATAAGAAGATTCTTAAGCATCTATCTGTTTACAATTTTCTATCTGATAGCCAGTACGGTTTCCGTAAAGGGCGATCTACTGGTGATCTTCAGCCTTCCTAACTGAATCTTGGTCATCCTCCTTTAGGGGTTTCGGTGAAACTTTTGCTGTTGCCCTTGCAATACCAAAAGCTTTTGATAGAATCTGGCAAAAATCTTTAATTTCTAAACTACCCTTATTCGGCTTCTATCCTTCTCTCTGCACCTTCATCTTAATTTTCCTTTCTAACCGTTATATTGTAGCTACTGTAGACGGTCATTGTTCTTCTCCTAAGTCTATCAATAGTGGTGTTCCTCAGGGTTATGTCCTATCACCCACTCTCTTTCTATTACTCATTAATGATCTTCTAAGTCTAACTCAATGCCCTATCCACTACTACGCTGATTATTCTACCCTGCATTTTTCAACGTCGTTCATTTGACGTCCAACTCAACATGAACTAAGTGATTCACGGAGATATGCCACAGAGCGCCTAACTTCTGATCTTTCTATAATTTCTGATTGGGGCAAAGCAAATCTTGTTTTGTTCAATGCCTCAAAAATCCAAATTTCTTCACCTATCAACTCGACATAACCTTCCAGGCAACTATCCTCTCTTCTTCAACGACACTCAATGTCTCCCTCTTCTACAATGAACATATTATGAGTATCTTTTACTAAAAATCTGAACTGGAAATCTCACATCTCATCTCTTGTTAAAACAGCTTCTATGAAGTTAGGTGTCCTGTGGCATCTGCGTCCATTTTTTTCACCCTCCCAGCTGCTTGCTCTGTACAGGGGCCTTATCCGCTCATGTTTGGAGTACGCCTCTCATGTTTGGGGAGGATCCACTCATACAGCTCTCCTAAACAGGGTCGAGTCACAAGCTTTTCGTCTCATCAACTCCTCTCCTCTGACTGACTGTCTTCAATCTTTAAATTACCGCCGCAATATTGCTTCTCTTGCTATCTTCTACCGTTATGTTCATGCTCACTGCTCTTCTGAACTTGCTAACTGCATGCCTCCCTCCCCTCCCGCGGTTTCGCTGCACAAGACTTTCTACTCTTTCTCATCCCTATTCTGTCCATCTCCCTAATGCAAGAATTAACCAGTGTCTTCACTCTTCATCCCCTTCACTGGTACACTCTGGAACTCTCTTTCTGTTTCTATTTTTCCTCCTTTCTACGACTTAAATCTTTTCAAGAGAGGAGCAACAAGACACCTCCCAAACTAAATTGGGCCCCCCTTTTGTATATTTTCTTATTGTCTCCTTTGTAGGGACTGGTAACTAAGCGGGCTTTTTGTTACTTTTTGTTTTGTTTTGCCCTTGGCCAGTCCTTTGTGATGGAAAAAGAAAAGAAGAAAAAAAGAAGGAAACAGGAAAGGGACTGTTGTCAGTGATCACAGACACCTGGGTTTCGGTGAGGGAAAGAAGATGAGATTTAAAGGAGGGGGGGTGATGCTCCACAGATTGGAAGTTAGATCTAAGACCGCGATCTAAGCTTGGTAGTTTCAGTGCCTATTGATGTTTACTAATAAGGTAAATGATCTTGAAGCCCCGAAATAACTATTGCAATAAATTTTTCATCCCAAAAACTGTTCGAATACATAAGTACCTCTTGTTTTTAGTCTTGCTGGTTGAAAATGGCGCTGTATTCAATTTTTCCCCCGTCCGCCAGCAGCGATCTTTAATATCTATTTACGGGTACTATAACCAGTTATAGTAACCAGAAATCTCTTGACTAACAATGCTTTGCTTGAAACTTAGACATCAAAGTATTGAAAAAAATAATGGCAGGTATAAAGAAGGGGAGGGGATGGGGGGTTCTAGTAGCTCGTGGTCTAGAGGAAAGGGGTGACTGATGGGCGGACAGGGTTGACAGATAATGGACTATATTCAAGATATTTTTGCGATCCGTTGCACCGCGCGGCGACATACAAGAATCACCGTGTACGCTCGACGTGTTGCGTTGTCCATGCACTACGCTCTGCCCTTATTTCCATCATATTTCTTCCCAGACCATTACAGGTGAGTTTTCAACATAACCGAGAGTAACATACATACACTGTGAATGCACATATATCATATTTAAGGTCAAATTAGGAGCAGGAGGCCTTATGTGGCTGTGATAGCTGTGAGGAGGCCGTGCACCACCACAACCGCCCGGTGGTGGTGGTGGTGGTGGTCGCTTATTGCCTGGTGGTGGGACGCGCCAAGTGTACTCACAAGCATCACTCAGGCCCATTTTTTCTACATCGTCTTAGACAAGTGGCGAACACTAACAAAACTATTATTTCAAAGGCTGAAATGATATATTAGGCTGGTAAAAGGCTGTTGTACGTCTGCACATCTCTCCACGCGCCGGGCAGTTGACGACGATTCTTGTATATCTCAAGCGTGAGGTTACGACGGTCGGCAAAATCCACCGGCCGGGACTCGACGAGCCTTCTTGAATAAAGCCCAATATGAGAATGTGGGCGTCTGTTTGGTTCACTAAGTTATAAACAGTGAGATTCCTGTGCGTGAGTAAGAGTTTCATCAACAAAGTATGTAATTCCCTTAAAATCGTCCAGAAAACTCCTTACATAATTATATCATTTTCATTTGCGTGTTCCCTTGTGATTAAAGCGAGGAAGACATCGTTGGTTAAGTAGCGTTAAGGAGTAAGTTCTGGGACAAAATCTCCGAGGCAGCGGGAGTGTATCCTGGACCTAAACACCATAGAAATAAAAGACTCGCCTTGACTTTGACCAAAACCTGACAGGAATATATATATATGTTGTGTTTTCCGCCTCCGCGGAAGTCACCTCCGTGGTGTAGTGGCTAGCGTGGCTGGCTACGAATCTGCGGACCCTGGTTCGAATCCGGTCCATGGCAAGTCAGTGACCAGCCAAACCAGCTGTTCTTCCTCCCTTTCGGGGTTGATAAATGGGTACCTGGGGAAACCTGGGGCAGGTAACTGGGGTAACCCGGATGTTACACTAGCCCTGTGTCCCGGGGTAACGGGTCCTCACCCACCACAAGCTCTAAGTCTAAGGGATAATGACACGGAGATGAGCACCGATGGCCACGCGCAGCATAGCGTATGCCCCCAACTTTACCTTATCTTTTTTTTCCGCCTCCAATTTCCTCTATCTTCCTAACTCGTCTCTGTAATCATAGTATCCGAGGACTTGTGTCACTCTTGTGATAATGAGTAACGTCACTATTTGTTTAGTCATTTCATTACTTTACTAGCCTGTTAAGGTGGCTCAGTGGTGGGTTCACTTACACTGTCCCGTGTTTGAACCCCACTCGCTGTCTGATAGTCTTGAGTTCATTCCGCCGTGATGGCAATCTGCATCGTCAACAACCTCGCTTTTAGTAAGAAACGAACGAATTGTCTTGATAGGATCCAATTAAAAAATAAGTATCTTAGTCCCAATACCTCATTAATGTAATTATTCATAACTTCCTTCACTTCACTAAAGCGGAGATTATGAGGCGAGCAGCGTTTTGAATATCATGGAGGAAATCATCACCTTTGTCAACACACCGTTACGTAGACCTGCACCGTGACCTTGGGCATGGGGATGTTGTGAGGGGACGCCAGGGGAGGGGCCACACACACAGCTCACAACACGGGTTGGCTCCGCCCTGATGATGAGACGGAGAGATAGTAGAACAGAGGAAAGCGTGTAATTGTTTTGTTCTTACCACAGTGGATTGACAAATGGGTTCGGTAGAAATATTTCGTTTCCTTTATATTCTCTCTTTTTTTATTTTTTTTATTAATCATTCTATTATTTTTCTGATGTTGTCTTCTCTTCTTACTGTAATTATTATTATCAATGATATTACTATCATCAATGTCATTGTTATCATTATTATTACTATCATTATTGCTACCATAATTATCATCATTCGCCCACCCATTCAGGGTATGCTGATAGAATCATCACTCTCAGAAGAACAAGAAAGAAAAATTACTCAAGAAACAAAGGTGAAATAACAAAAGAAATGCAACAAAGAACATCATAACAATTTCAACATGCTTTTTATCTCATCAGGATACATAACTTAATTGCTTTGAGGTATATATCATATTTCTTCCTTCTATTATCACTCTTCTCCTCCTCCTCCTCCTCCTCCTCTCTATAGATATATTTTCATCCTCACTTCCAATCTTTCTAATTTCTCTCATCTAGCGCTCTCAGTAGCCTCTACCTCTTTCATCTTATCATCATCTTGAGAATTTCCCACATCTCTTATTTTTTGTTACCTGTTGTAAGTTTTCACACGCTTTCGTTGCAATGTATACGTAAAATATTATGTTTATTAAAAAATAAACATAATATTTTACGTATACATTGCAACGAAAGCGTGTGAAAACTTACCTCAGTCGACTAGAGATGAGGCATCCTTTAGAGTTTAGATATTCCCACGTCAGAGGCACTGGTGCTGTTGCTACGAGGCAGATAGAGGTAAATTAGGCGTCAAAGCTTGGATTTATATAAGAAAGTTACGTTGGATTTCATAGGAAGTGTAGGTAACAGAACCGTCGACCTATGTCAAAATTACCTTTTATTATTATATATCTAAGTTACAAATATGAGAGAAAGGATCGTACAATATAAGGCTTGGTGTTGAGGATTGTTCAGGCCAGGCCAGGTGAGAGTTATCGTGGGAGAGGAGTGTGGGAGGCGCCGTGTACTGGAAGGAGGTGATGGGGAAGGAGGGGGGTGCAGCGGCGGCTCAACCCGGATCTAGGTCAGGAAGCTCTGGGATAACTTTCTCTGCGTTGGGTTACTTTGCCGGCGACTTCATGGACCTAACGCAACTCCAAACCTCCTCCACCCCCCCACCCCCACAATAACACATGCGTACTAGAGATGTATCGGATATTCGCATCCGCATCCGCGCTTGTGATAAATTAAACATCCGCATTTGCATCCGCATCCGCGTTTATGATTATATAAATATCCGCATCTGAATCCGCATCTGCACTACACACAAAGAGGATGTGGTGGATATACAATACATTACAAAGCTTGCAAATTTGAAGAAAATGGATGCACGTTTTTAATTATCTACTAAAATATTCTACCTCGCATTAATTTCTTTCAATTCTACATAGCAATGTGTCAAGAGTTAAACGTAAGGGCAGGAGGAGGAAAGAAATTTAAATCGTGATTGTGTAGCCTACTGTATACACCAATATACAGTCACAGTGTTCTGTTTCTTTGAGTCCAATAGAAAGTTAGCAACTTTGCTTGGAAAATATTTAGTTTCTAATTTCATTCTTAAAAATGTTTGTTCATGCATTTCCATGTAGTTCTCATTATTACAGTTTGTTCTGGCGTGGTGGCGCTTTGTATAGTCAATAACCTTGTAGTTGGTACTTGCAAAGTGTCTAGATAGGATCAAAGTATCTTATCTCATTATTACAAACAACTTTTCTTTGTAACATTTTCGTTGCAAATGAAAAAGAATGCATAGGTATGTAAGGCCTACAGGGAGGGTTAGGTTAGGTGGTTAACTTAGAAGGTGAATGCTGGGTCTCATATACCCCATATTGTGCAAAAATAAGCCACATCTGCATCCGCATCCGAAAGGATATTGTCATCAGACATCCGCATTTGCAACCGCATCCGCAAAAAAAATTGAATATCCGCATCAACATCTGCATCCGCGATTTTAAAAAGGTTATATCCGCATCAGCATCCGCACATCCAATTTTTTTGACATCCGAAACATCTCAAATACGTATATGCACTCACTAAAGAACCTGCTTTAATTAAAGTCAAGTCATTAAGAATAATGCATTGTACCTAAGTGATAAATATGGTTATCTAAGATCATCGTTCGTCTGTCTATTGCAGTGCCTGAAATCCAAGAGAAAGATGTTGATTATGAGACTGCAAAATCACAAGTATCAAAACTATCGAAATAGTGTGTATTAGATTATTGGGACGTTGATAACAATGATAGAAGTAATACTATAAATTACAACAGTAATGATGATGATAAAATGATAATGATAAGAACAATAGTAATAGTAATGGTGATAATCATAATGATAATTGTCATAATAACAATGATAACATATTTTCTAAAATCTTGTTTAATTGTAATGTTCTACTAAGGTGGAAGAAGCCGGTAGGTTAGGTGCCAGTGTTCCCTTGTAATGCTAAAATCCTACGAAAACGCCGAGCAGGAGAGTACCTATAAAGCCCAAGGCAAAAAGGCATTGAAATTGGGGTTTTGAACGAATTTCTCTGGCTTTTGGTCACCCTACACGTTTAGAAGAGGGCTTTATGTATATAAATATAAATAAAAACTTTTAATGACAACAACTATTCCCCCATCCATTAAGTTTTCACAATATTATAATCACTTGTCTTTGCCTTGACTGCAGTTATTACCCAGCGTCAGGACTGCGGCACAACTGCCTGCTGAGCGACATGGAGTACCGCGACCTGACTGGCTACAGCCTCGTCCAGGATAGGAACTCAGACATTTACGAGCGACGCCTGTACGACCGCGAGTGTGCCGTGGGTAAGTGTCCTGGTGGGGGAGGGGGGGGGAGAGAGAGAGAGAGAGAGAGAGAGAGAGAGAGAGAGAGAGAGAGAGAGAGAGAGAGAGAGAGAGAGAGAGAGAGAGAGAGAGAGAGAGAGAGAGAGAGAGAGAGAGAGAGAGAGAGAGAGAGAGAGAGAGAGAATTAATCAGCAGAATAGTCTAAGGAAAAGACATTTGAGTTAGCAACATTTCATTACCAAAACACACATGATGTATCCCATGTAAACCCAACATGGAGAGGCTTGTAGGCCAGCTAGCTTCGTAATGGTTCAACAGTCCATTGTTTGCCGTCCAGTCAGTCCTTGTGGTATAGCAACACACTTTCCTCTGCCAGACATCACCAGCCCGACCAACCCAGGAGATGGTGGAATGTCGACCGTGTCGGGGCTGAGATGCTACCGGGAGCCCTGCAGACTGGACAGGCAGGGAGGCTACTTCTTCTGCGAGACTGACCCTTCTGGGGCGTGGGACTACTGTTGTCGACCGCGTGAGCAGTGTGGTCACTCCGAAGGGTATCCTTTGGCCTGGTGAGTCTTAACTTTTATCCATCAGTAAAAGTATACGAGTAGGTCTCTTTTTTTTTCTTTCATCGTTGTCTGTCATTACTATTGTTTCACATAACTACGAGATAAATGTCAAAGGTCAAGAAGTTTTAGTGACCGTCAGGGTCATTCAGACACCCTGGATATGCTGCAATGGCTCTGGAATGGCAATATTACCTTCTTTTTTATCATTTGTCACCTCTGTGATTAGTGCCTGGAAAGTCACATCCACCATCACTTCCTGCACAGGTGTTACGTTGGATCGATAGGTCGTGACCAATGGCGCCCATGCAACGAGAACGTTCGAGGCCGAGACTTCCTGAAGGATAGACTCCTCCCTGGTGCTGCCTTCAGTAACTCCACCACAACTACAGACGCCCCGACCTCCACTGAGCACCCCGGTGGCACCGAACACTCTTTAGAGGTGCTCGACATGTTTTAGGCTCCGGCAGGTTTTCAAAGTTGCCTCGTCTGGAGTCGCTTTAGGTTTTGATACCATTGCTTCCTCACTACCCATGTTTCTAGATTGTCTTTTCAACTTTTATCGACACAGTGCACACCCATGCATGCATGCCATTGGCATCGCATGCCAACACGTCACCGACAGACACATCGCCACTGCAGTAACGCGCGAGAACTCAGGTTTCCACGATTTTCTCCCTCCCTCTCCACCTCAGCCCTCGTGACCTTGGCGCGCCCCACAGCAAAACTTAACACCAAGTATTTCAGTCATTGTCAACCGGAATAAAAACAAAATGTGAAGAAATGTCGTTCAGTAATCAGTTCAGTGACTGGTACACTGCAATTTGCACCTTGCCGTTAAATTTCATTCCTCCTATGTGGAGGAGCAAATGCATTCATAAATCTTATTCTTTTTTTATGAGAGCTGATAAGAGTAAGAACGTAACGGGATTGATCAGTGGAAAAGAAAGTCTTGAGCAGCTCGGTACGTGCCTCTTAATACACATACCACACGATTTTTTTTTAGAAGTTATAGCCTGTAACCACGATGTATTCTTCTTTTTATACAATCTATTTTTCCTCGGTGTAATTATTAGGTTTTTTTCTACAATGTTTACAGTGCACACACACACACACACACACACACACACACGCACACACACACACAACTAGAACAACCCCCATTTTTTGCTTAGCACCGGGCAGGTTCCATCCGTTTCCTCGATATAACATAACGGTACACCAACTCCGATTCAGGTGTTGCTAGTGGTTTGATGCCTCGCGCCGCTCCCAACTTTCTATTTCCAGTCACTGCAGTGGAATTTCAGCGGGACGATTTTGTATTATTATTTATGTGCTTAGGTTACTTATGGTATGAGAATGACTTTCAGGGGATCTTTGATGTGAGTATATTATCATTCCGTGAACACCCCCCCCCCCTTTAAAAAATTTAAAAATTACCCTTTGTATAATTCAGTGGATAGTTACCTTGAACAGCCATTTTTCATTCATGCGATCAAGTGCTTTCAATAATTAACTGGCAAATCAATTGAATTGAGAATTCCTGCAAGTCGTCATCTTCCCCAGGTTGTCACGGGCAGCAGCCAGGGAATGCCTCAGGAAGTTGTTTTGGAGTACATTTAAAAGGGAGAAACAAGATAACACTGCCATTTACGTATTTGTAAAGAAACGCAGAGGCGACAGGAACTTGTGTTCCAGCCCCCTCTCTGGACCCAGTGACCTCCTTGTCGGCGGTGGGTCAGGTGGTTGAAGTATTTGGTCCTTACAGGGTATTCAGACCCGCTTTACGTCCTCCCTTCTTGCAGGCGGTGCCTCTGCACTTAAGAACAATCAGTACTGAAAACTTGCTCCAAAGTCCTTGCCGATTGAGAATCTTCCCTGCTGCCAGGACGCAGGACACACGATAGGTCGGGACGATCTCTCTCCGCCAAGAAAGTATTGGAAGAAAGCGCAAATACAACACAACCGGAAATTTATTTAAAGAGTTTCTCCTCAAAGTCTACAAGAATGACTCAGTCGCCTGAGGGACGAGACATACATCTTGTTTCCGTAATCATTAACCCCCTCCTGTCAGTGAGGCTTATTCATCCACCAAGACGCACGCCTCATCACGCCTTACTGACAGGCGTGTGCTCAAAATGCCACTCGACATGGACTGGTGTTCACGCAAAGTGCACGCCTATCTCAAGCGCTATGATGACTCTGATTGAGTAGCAAAAAGAGAGTCGCACGCTCCAGTGTTATAATAAGACTTGTCGCCATGCTGCTTCATATCTTCATCACCACCATTCGCACATCGGCGAGGCTGAGCACCCCACGAGAAAGTCGTCGTGGCTTTATAAAAAAAAAAAGAATTCGTGTAAGATAAAATCTGATTACTTATGAACATTTTTACAAATACATTTAACAGCTTTATTTAGTAGTAGGTTTGCTATACTAGGTTTTAGTTGGTGAGTGTTTTGCAATCATACAACGCATTGGTAATCCATTGCTATCCTTTGAGACTTTAAAGTAATGACGTATTGTGCGAGCATTTGAAGGAACCTGAATCTGGGAGCACGACGCAAAAACTGGGAAGGTTAGCGCTCCTTGATCCACGCGCCTTCGTGTAGGCTACATTGAGCTCTCTAACACGTAGGAAGCAAGCGAATTGGCGTGCGTTCTTGATTGACAAGTGTGGAAGGATTCTTGAATGGAATCCATAGGTCAAGATTTCAATGGTCCACCTGTGGCTATTAAGGCTTTGTTCAGAAATAATATTCATCATTATTATTTGCACATATTTTTGCTGCCTCCAAAGACCACAGTGGAAGTGATGCGCATGAATTCTCTAGACATAGTAGTGCGGTTGGGCTGAGGGTGGTGGTGGGAGTGGTATGTGACGAATACTCTACCAGGTAGGACCGCGGCTCTTGTCCCTCCCTATCGACTAGTCTGAGTTGCTATGAATCAGGCACCACAAGCCTGATACGCATACGCATGAACTGA
Source organism: Chionoecetes opilio (assembly GCA_016584305.1). Lineage (NCBI taxonomy): Eukaryota > Metazoa > Arthropoda > Malacostraca > Decapoda > Majidae > Chionoecetes > Chionoecetes opilio. The sequence continues at coordinate 327,551 of JACEEZ010025817.1, read as the reverse complement.
ACAACGCTTGTATGTATTGCACGTTTTTTCCTATGTCAGGTTAAAGGTGGAGAGTATTCTTGCCATGCTGAGGGACATTGCTTACTAACTATCAGGATCACTAAGCGCAAGGATCCTCTGCACTCTACTGTCAATAACACTAAAGTCGCCAGGGCAATGTTTCTTTTCGATTTACATACGTTAGGTGGCGTTCAAACTTGCATTTTTTTTATCCATGATTTCACTCAGGAAAGTTAAAAGGGGCTATCTGGCGAGTCTGTGTTATTTTAGGTCTTCATTTGTGTCATATTATGGTTATAAATGAACAAATTACCAAACAATCAGCCGAGTGGCGACCTTGGTAACGGCTACACTATGGTCGCCAGCTAGTGTTTTGATCCAACACTTTAATTCGCCACTCGTAAAGAATTCAAGGAAATTAAAGGCAAAGTAAATGATGTTTAAAGATCCAATTTCCTTTTTTAACTCGAAAACAAATTCTATCTAAGTTTGAAAGGTCTGGCAAGTCTTATTACTCCTATGTCCTCCCGCTGCCGTCTATCGTCGCGAGAAGAAAAAACGAGTAGCGAAATTTGAAACAGTTTATACCTGCAGATACGAAGCATAAAACACTACAACAGGGTAGATTATACAGTCATGATATAAACTACTGTGCATGCCTCTTCAATGGCACACACAAATCAGTAGTGATGCTAAAATTCATAATATATGACGCCTGGCGACATTAGTGCAGTGGCGACTATAGTGTTATTGACGGTACAGCTAACTCACTTGATAATTAAGATGGATTTATCTCATAGAAGATGATGATGGCACGTAGTATTAGTGAGATTTTTATAGTCCTTATAATTATAGCAATTAATCATGGTATGAATGTTAGTGATGTATGTGGTATTGATGCTATTGAATACCTTTACGAATATTTAACAAATGTATCGTGATAAAGTTCATTTGTTCTATAGTAATAAAATATTTTAGAGAACAATTTTCATTAAAGGTTATTTCAGTGTTGCACTAACTTTCCTGTTTGTATGAATACCATTGCACTTACTATGAAAAAAAGGTCCTTAATATGAAAAAAGGAACTTACTATGAAAAAAAGGTCCTTAATATGAAAAAAGGAACTTACTATGAAAAAAAGGTCCTTAATATGAAAAAAGGAACTTACTATGAAAAAGAGGTCCTTAATATGAAAAAAGGTCCTTAATATGAAAAAAGGTCCTTAAATTATGAAGTAAACGGGGCCTTCTGATGCACTTTTTTTCAGCGTGAAGAAATGGCGGCCAAAAACAAGACAAATTAGTTGAAAATGAAAAAAAATAACGTGAGTGCCGCTCTCCTCAACCAAAAAAAAGTGATGATTTCTAGCAAAGTTCTTGATTTGGCTTCAGGGGGGGGCATTTCACGTGAATATTGCTTAAAAATTCGATTGAGAGAAAACCTTATGGGAGGCACTAAAGAAAGAGTAGAAATAAAATGGTGTATCTATACTGTAGAACAAGCCAAAAATAAGGCCACAATTTGCATTGTTTTTATCTTATAGAAAGGTCCTCCCGGGGGATTTAAATGTTCCAGCTGACTCCCTTGTCTTCTGCTTACCTTTATTAGTATTTTTTTTTCTTGCTAAAACCGTAAATTTATGCATTTGGTTTTCATTTAATGAACATTGTGCTGTCTGGTAGGTAGGTAATGAATGGGAGGAGCCAGTGACTGCCAGTCAAGTTATCACTCTCTGAGCTGCCATCTCTAAAAGAGAAATGTCACTCCCAAGGACACGTATGAAGAAGCAGAATAAAGGCGAAGGTAATGAAGACGACCCAGAGGGTGAAGAATACCAACCATGGTTTATAAATGCTACATACGTGTATTACAATAAATTTAGCATGTACAGAGCGGGGCACTAAATACATTGAATGTACTTAAATACAAAATACTAAATACATGGGAGAAGTGCATCTAAATACCAAATACTAAATATATTTTACGAATGTATTTAAATACTAAATACTAAATACATCAATTGTATTTAAATACATTTGTAAATACATTTTGAATGCACACAAATTTTAACATGTATTCAGTAATTCATGATTAACAATATGAAATGATTGATAAATGATAAAGGATACTTTCCTATTGTATATTTCCGTTTTTAGAACAAAACAAAAACAAAACCTCACCTTGCTATTTAACTTAATCTACATATCTAAAAAAAAAAAAATTTAAACAAGATTTCCTTAGGATTGCCTTAGATTTTGCGTTTCTTTGGAAATTTCCTTCTCAGGCCTAAATTTCCTTAAAATAAAGAAATTTCCTTGAAAGTGGAAACACTGGTTCACTGTAACATCAGGGTTGCCAGATAGTTGGGCGGGTTTATAGCCAAATTAACTGATAAAAAAGTATATATTTTTTTATAATAAGTATTTATATACAATGTATTTGAATACTCATTCAAGTATTTAAATACTGTATTTAAATACGCAAAAACCAATGTATTTATAAATACAGTTCTAAATACATAAATGTATTTAAATACGTATTTAAATACAAATGTATTTAAATACTGGCCAGCTCTGCATATGTATATCTCTATCTATTTTGGTGCCTGCATGTAGTATGTGAATACACATCAAATTTCTATCAAAATAAATGGCATATTCTCATTGTTGTTCTTCTTCCTATTCTTCTTCTTCTTATTTTTTATATTATTATTGTTGTTATTATTATTATTATTAATATTATTGTTATTATTATTATTATTATTATTATTATTATTATTATTATTATTATTATTATTATTATTATTATTATTATTATTATTATTATTACTGTCATTACTATTGAACATCTCACTCAATGAAAGTGGTGTAACCATTATTATGTTCCGTCTAGTTTTTGCTCGCAGATTAAAGTAATCGTCCAGACCCATTTTTTCTTTGCCTAATTATGTTGAATGTTCCTTCAAAACACCGAATCCACCAAAAATAATTTATTTCCAGGCCTTATTTCCGTAAAAAGACGACTTTTGTAAAAAGCGCGCGAAAAAAACTTTATTCATCCCAACAGCCCCGCGAATATTATTGATGACGTCAGAGGAGGTGCTCAAATGTAAACAACAGTCGTCTGCATTTGTGACACCCGTCATATCGACCAGCAAATGTAAATGATGAGCGATTGTAGTTCGGTGTCAGACAGTGAATCTGTCGTTGTGACAGATGTAGAGTATGATGCTCAATCTGAGACTGAAGTAGATGATGCTGGTCGCGTATATGTGGAAAACCAACCGCCGAATGTGATACATGTTCGAGCCAGAATACAAAGCCCGCTATGGTGTGTGGCAAAAAAGAGAAAGAGAAAGATATATAGTATAGAGAGAGAGCAAGGTGAAATATACGATGAGATATAAGCAAAAACACTAAGAAACCATTAAAAATGCATGTTTGAAGGAGGAAGAGGAGGGGGAGGAAGAAGAAAGGGAAGAGGAGGAGGGGGAGGATGACTCAGGACAATAATGACCTCGTGATGTTAGTAGACGATTTAGCAAAGAGGAGAGAGGGAAGGAGGGAGAGAGCCGACTGGCGAACAGATGTTAGCGGAACCTGAGAATCAGGAGGACCTGGCACCTCTCCAAAACATGGATTGGTAAGTAAGGGAAACTATAATGTTTGCGTGGGAATCACAATAAAGGTACTTTCGAATTCGAAATTACGATCGCCAGCAGTACAAACACGGCAACAAAAGAGTGGGCGGATAAAGTTAAGGGTGGACGAAAGATATTGTGGAGGGTTGCACGCGAGAAGCGCGCCAGCGAAGCGAGTGCACCCCGCTCTGCCCTTATTCCATCATATTTCTTCCCAGACCATTACAGGTGAGTTTTCAACATAACCGAGAGTAACATACACACACAGTGAATGCACACGTGTCACATTTAAGGTAAAATTAGGTCCATGAGGCCTTATATTGGTATGATAACTGGTGACGAGGGAGGGCGGTGGTGGTGGTGGTGGTCAGCCATTGTCTAGTGGCGACTGGCGGGACGTTCAAATATACTCACAAGCCACACACAAGCGAGTCCAAGGTGGCATCAGTATTTTGACTGTTTTACACATATCTAGTACCTTTTACTAGCCTAATTTATCATTTCTGCCATTAAAATAATGTCTTTGTTAGTGTTCGCCACTTGTCTGAGGCGTTGATGTAGAAAAAATGGGCCTCTGTAAGTTTGCAGAGCTCTCCACTCGCCAGGTATTTGAAAAGCCGGGACTCGACGAGCATTCTTGAATATAGCCCATAGAGACGGCAGTGGCTCAACCCACTGTTTGTGGCCCTCGGCAAGTAACCAAAAAATAGCGGTTTATGGAATTGTCGCCGATAAGAACTCTCGCCGAAACGCCAACCGAGAACTCTCGCCGACAATGGAACACTCGCCGACGTGGAAATTTTAGGCGACAGTTCCACTGGTAAGGACCCCCCCGCTCGTTCACTAACCCGATACCTAACCCGGAAATTAGTCAACTGGCCAACATAACCTAACCTAATAACCTAACTCAAGATAAAAAACTAGAACTGTTGCCAGAAATAGGAACACTCGCCGACGTGAAAAAATTGGAACACCCGCCGACGTCGGCGAGAATTCCTATCCGCGACAGTTCCAGGTACCGTATTGCCCAGTGTGGACGGGCTTAAATTACAGACATCGACGTTGTTGTCAATGCAGTCTACTAAACTGCAACCTCAAAAATCACACTAAGTAAGAAACTATAGGTGTGGCGGCATGCATGTTTGTTCAGTAATAAAGATTTGTTATATTACCTGTCAAAAGTTTCGAGTTTTCTTTTCAATAAATAAGTATGTTTTATTTTTTAGGTACCTACTTCAAATTTTCACAATAACAAACTTATGATTATATTGACGTTTTTAATAAAGCCTGCAATTTCTGTGAGAAGTGTTCTGATTACTACTCCTTCTGGAAGTTTACAATATACATTTAATATAATCAGTGTTATCAGTGTGTAAAATAGATCAATTATTACGCACATTCATAGTAAAGGCAATATGAGGCCCTCATCACACATTACCCATGCATCTAATAATAATAATAATATAATTTTATTCACACCCGAAGGCATACAAGCAAAAAACAACAATATATGGACGAGGGAATGAACTTAAGTACTAAAGCAAATAATTGATAATAGCTATATAATAGCTATATAATGTGGCCCAATCACCCAAAACGGTTGAGCACCACTGCTCTATATCAGAGGTTCTCAAACTTTTTGGCCTGCGACCCCTCCAAATAATTTTGAAAGGCTTGCGACCCCCCCCCCCCCTTACCAAAGCATTTCTGACAATCTGACATATTTACATTTTTTGTCATTTTTTTCTCTCTCTCTTACACACACACACACACACACACACACACACACACACACACATAGGTAGAGACGTATTGCTCCGTATCATAACATTCTAAGGATAATATATTTGGTAAAACATTATGAATACTTAAAGGATACCGTAATCAGTGCAACTTATATCATATATTCTTGCTTTAGACGCATCAAAAAAATAAGTCTAACCTAAATAAAGTTTAGACGTGATGTGGATTTGTAATGCATTAACAAGGGTCGGGCAGCGATGATACAAGTAGCCTACGTATTGTATAGCTACTGGACGTGTGAGCGTGGTGGTGAGGGCTTGACGGAAAGGGGAGGGAGGCCAAAGGATCAACTCTGTTCTCAGAGTCAGATTATGTAACTGTACTTTTTTATTAGCAGTTTATTAAAGCCTAGGAAGGTATGATAATTTTGTTTTATACGGATGATATATATAAAATAATACTAATAAATTATGAATATTGTGCATTTTGCACATTCTAGAAATCTCGCGACCCCTCAGAAGACTTTCGCGACCCCTCGAGGGGTCGCGCCCTCAGTTTGAGAACCCATTAAGTATGATCATGTAAAGGGTAGCCACTTCCACTGAATGATAACACAAGCCGCTCGGGACCACTGAGAATTTCAATAATTATAATCTATCACTGTCATATCAAAATCATATCACTGTCAAGTCCTCTTTATGGTCCTTAACAACCTGTATATCGTATGCATAAGATGCGTCCAGCTATATAGAGGCAATGGCGCTGATCTATGGAATTGTCACGTTAAGGACGTTGCCTTAGGTGCCGATATTGCTTTGTAACGTCTCGCTTGTTATGGGATCTTGTTTACTTGATAAGCTTTGAGGTGAGAGAACTGATAACTGCCCTAGTCTGTGGGACCATATGGAGGCCTCGCTGGGACCCTCACGGTCATGGTTATATGGTGGCTGGAGGGGCATGACGACCACAGCAGGTGAGTGCTGCTTATTAAAGGGGTGGCTGACCTCATACGTGGGTAGGGAGGGAGGAAGGGAGGGGCAGTGCCATGTTTTTGTTCCTCTCCATGATGCTTATTAATTATTTATAATAAACATTTAAGAAACTTTAAAAATACGAACTCAGGATCAAATGTCAAGAAATACGCTTAAGTAATATTTTACATATCTTGTATAAGCCAAATTTGTGTATGTCTTAATTAAAGGCATGTTTCAGGTTTTGAATCGTCACATTTCAGGTGTGCTACATCCTTCGTCACACCGTCACCTTTCCTCCTCAGTCGCACTCACCTCGCCTTCGGATTAATATTCCGGGGCAGCACCTGGCTCTGCCCGCAGGTGAGCCTACACCTACCTAATCTGGGCTGGGTTCCCGTTACACGCCAACTAGACGGCCCGGTTTGATTTTACCAACTTGTTTTCTCTGAATGTTACGTATCGAAGCTATCTAGTTAGAATGTGACCTTCCCTTCTAAGGTGACGGTTGCTTGCGACCCCTGTTTATAGTATAGGTAAAGCGGAGATCTGTCCTCCCCGTCATTCAATTTGAATCTTACGATTCGACAGCACAATATCAATTAGATAATATAATGATTAACTGCCTATATAATTTCAAATTCATAATACTGATTGTCAAGCGACTGCAAAGTTTCATCTGTATCAGTTGTCTAATGTTTTGGTGCTATTCAGTCACGGTTGGCAACGGTATTGCAGCACAACGTTAGTGTTCCGCAAACTTTTCAGTGACATGGATTATGAGGGAGTTGTTGCTTCACGCTCAAGAAATGTTAAGCCCGCGGTACTGCCAAACTCCAACTCTGTGACCACAGGGCCTTGCCATGTTTGGCTGCATTTTAATGTCTCTAAGAAAGCATGAAGACAATAATTCATCACGTTAAACCCTGTAGTTGAGACTAGAGTACCTTGAATATATACTTTTATCAAGCTACCCTAGTTGAGACTGAGCACATCGGTCTGAAGGGTGCTCTCCTCAGCCCAAATCTAGGGCACTCGTACAGCGGCGTGGCGACCTTACCCCACCTTCCGCGACCCTCCCTTCCACGACAAAACGTTGCACTCTCTTGTGTTCCATCCTCTTGTTCTATCTTCCCATGCTTATCTTGATTTTTGTTTTGTTACGTTTACCAAGTGGGATCCTGTTGATTTATTGTACCACGCTATATCATACGAGTTGATCTAGTAATTTATAACTGTGTGGTATAGGTAAGTGACATATAAGTCAAGGTGTACACATAGTGAGAGCCTCACGTAGGATATAAGGAGGGCCGCCCCTCGCCCGGCCGGAAGAGAAAGCGTCCTAGTATGAGTGAACACCGGCGTTGCCAACTGTAATCATATTCTCTGTCTCTCTTATTGTAATCTCCGGTGATAGACTATCTTGTAGGTTACTGTTTTCGAAGATATATTATATTCATCTAGTGACTAAAGCTTCTCGTGGAAGGCTTAACACATACATTTTCGATTGCTGTTCAACTCACGATGATTGCCGCAATGCCTGCGTGTCCTGCGATGTGATTGGTCGACGAGACGCGGGGCTGGATGGCTGCCACATGAGCTGGAGCTTTGGTGCGACCATCCTCTAGGTCAGATCCTCCGCCGCCACTGTCAAGGCCACGCGCTTGCATCCACTCTCCGTTCCTGCAAAAGTGGGAATTTTGATCGCCCGCCATATAAACAAAAGAAAAAGTTACCTTGAATAACGAACTGACTATCTGAGTAGAGTATTCCAGTGGCCCGATCGAAGCGAAATATGTAACGTTTATTCATTGTGTATCTCGCACTGAACAGTGAATAGAGCAGATATGGGGCTGTTGAGGCAGTTAGTGATTACTGTGCTGGTGATTGGCGTATCGTCTGCCACAACGGATCAACCTCCTCAAACCACCGCCAGTTCAACTCCTGTACCGGTCCCTTCCTCCACTCCTCTTTCCTCGACATCATCCTCGACAACCAAGGCTCCTGCTGAACCCGAGGAGACAACTGAAGGCTTCGTGGTGCCGAGTGCATCGATCAGGCAGGTGGAGACCCCCGCTGTGATCGAGGAGGTCTCTTATGACTGGTCAGACAGCGCCGAGGGTGGTGATGCACCAATAGACACTCGTGACGCGGAAAATTATGAAGATGACAGTGGGCACGCCGACTACCCCGATGACTATTACTATGGCGATGACTACGCCTATGCGGACTATCAGATGCATACAACTAGCGACACGGACCCTCCCACGCAGGAGGACTTCGAGGACAACGCTCCCGAGTCTCTTCACGACGAAAAGAACATCATTATCAATAGAGATAATTTAATACCCATTATGAAAACCCTCATTTTGGCTTGTACTGGCAAAGAGAATCCCACGTACGCCGAGCTTTTGAAGGCAGGGGGCATCACAGCGTTCAAGACGAGTCTCAAGCACTTGGGAGACAAAAAGCTGGGAGTCGACCTTATGGCGTTAGCGAAAAAACTTACAACTCTACTAGACAGCGACGAAAGGGAGGCGAATGAAGAGGAAGATTTCTTAAGCGAAATGGCTCAAGATTTTCTTGCGTCCCATCGCTTCAAGTTGGTCCTTCCGGAAAGTATTCTGTTGCACGAGACGGAGCTCAAGGAGCTGTTATCCAAGCGTGTGGAGTCCGAGGTTGAAGGTCGATCAGCCTCCGCCGACGAGAGTCAGCTGACCATCTTCATGCCTCGCGCGGACCCTGGCGTCACCACTTTACTGTGTAAGTATCAATATGAGCAGATTGGCTTGGTTTGCGATATGAATGAAGAACTTTTAATACACATTGTTATTACCATTATGAAATTATGTCTATATGGATCTTTTTATCTGCTCTCTCTCTCTCTCTCTCTCTCTCTCTCTCTCTTTCTCTCTCTCTCTCTCTCTCTCTCTCTCTCTCTCTCTCTCTCTCTCTCTCTCTCTCTCTCTCTCTCTCTCTCTCTCTCTCTCTCTCTCTCTCTCTCTCTCTCTCTCTCTCTCTCTCTCTCTCTCTCTATTCACACACACACACACATACACATACCGTCCCGATGGTCCAGTTGATAGCATGCTTGCCTGCCATTCCGTGGTAGCCGGTTCGAATCCTCACTGCTCACGGAGATTTTTCACTGACAAATTCGGGCTATTACTGTTCCCCTTGAGCAAGGGGATGGTTGTGTATGTTTTGTGAGGTTCCAGCATTGCCCAAAGATCGGTAATAATAAGCTCTAAGCTCGCACCGGGAGGGTGAAACTGGCGATCGCGAGCCAGCTCGCGTGGACAAGACCATGGGTGAATAACACCGACCCGATTAGTGGAGCAGCTTAGCTAAAAAATATAAAGGAATTGTACATTTTGTGATAAAAAAAAACATGCAATTTGGTACACATATTGCCAAAGCCATTAACCCCTTCACGCCCAGATCTTTCCTTTGCTATAATATGAAACTGTCTGTTGTCGAGCCATAAAATTAAGAAAAGTCACTTAATATACCAAATTAGTTACTGAACAAGGGTATTAAACAGGTCATATCTATAAAATATTGCTTATATTAACTAAAAAATCGTCTAATGGTACCCAAATTTCAATGGAAATTACGTTCTGGGCCTCAAGGGGTTAAGAACAAAAATGGATATGTAGGCATCATGAATTTTCATTGGCTTTTCTATTTGAATTTTCATGGCAGCCATTTTTCAAAATAGCCACCAGCAACAACTGTTTTCTTATGAGTGATGGATATAATCTGATATTGAGGACATAATTAGTTGAATATATTTACCATACATAGTTCTTTGTATTTCTTTTTTGGATAATACACTCAATTTGGGGAGACAGTAGCAGAGTGGTTAGCGTCACCGTATGGCGTTCTCGAAGACCCGAGTTCGATCCCAAGTATGACCTATAAATCCACTTATAATATTTATGCACCGTCGAGTGGCCTAAGAACACCCACATGCTGCCCATAACTCTACCTTCAATTGTGAGTGCATCAGAGGACACAGGGGGGCGGCATGAGCCTTTAATTACAGGCGTCACTATAAAAATCCTGCCTGCTCCACCACGGGCGAGGGCCAACCATCACAGCCCTCATGTGAGCCTCCAGGGCCTACCATCCGATCCCTGGAGGTCACTGCCTACAGGCGCTATAGGCATAGATGTAAATATATATATATATATATATATATATATATATATATATATATATATATATATATATATATATATATATTCATGTCATTTAAATTTCAAGATGGCCGCCATTTTTCAGATAATATATGACGTACTTTTTTTCTTATTTTTACATATGCCTATAGCGCCTGTAGGCAGTGTGCCCTCCAGGGCTCGGATGGTAGGCCCTGGAGGTTCACTTGAGGGCTGTGATGGTTGGCCCTCGCCAGTGGTGGCACAGACAAGATTTTTATAGTGACGCCTGTGATTAGAGGCTCATGCCGCCCTCCTGTGCACTCACAATGGAAGGTAGAGTTAATGGGCAGCATGTGGGTGTTCTTAGGCCACTCGACGGTGCAGAAAGACTAAGTGGATTTATGGTTTTCATCGGTAATCGAACTCGGGTCAACGAGAACGCCACTCGGAGACGTTAACCACTCTGCTACTGCCTCCCCTAAACCTGGTCAGATATGGACGATCTCAGTGTCAAATTATAAATTTTTCTTGATGCAGAATTTGAATTAGGAACTTTATAATTTTTCAGAAGCTTCCTTCTATCTTACAATACTCAAATTGATTGTAAAGATTCAGACTTGGCTGCACCAAGCTTCAAACGGTAGAGGAACTTCATCTGTTTGTGTTTGACAATAGTTGTCATAAGCCCGGTGCTGCAAAACATTCAGAGCTGCTGCTGTGATTTGATGGGCTCTCCTGCTGAGAGATACATGGGCTGCTTTGAGGAAGGAGTCAGCTGTCCCTGGGGATGAGATGTCAGCTTGCACTAGTGCTTCAACCCAACTACTTCCTTTCAACCAGTTCCCCAACATATTCAGTCCCGCCATCTCAATATGCAGCCCATCAAACATAACTACCAGCTTGTCTTCACCATATTTATCTGGCCATTTAAACTGGATTTGTTTTGCCAGGGCATACAATGGTTGGTCAAATGTGACCACAGGACTCTGGCCAGGATTCAAGTGTTTCACGGCTTTGCTTATGACATCAAATGAATGCTTGATCATGGCCACAGTGTGAGCACTTTCCTGAAACAGTGGAAGGGGAACAGTGGAACATGTGGTACACACATAAGAACATAAGAACATAAGCAAATAAGGAAGCTACAAGAGGCCGTGAGACCTACACGAGGTAGTTCCTGTAAAGTATAGAAAGTACAAAAGGTATACATGCATACTAAAGTATAAAGGTACGAGTTCCTAGTGGCTGTCGGCTAGCATAGAAGGCAGCACAGGAGGTATTCAATTAATCATCTGCGCTGGTTTTGTTTTCAATGATCTCCCTTGCATTATCTAACCACTGGTACTCTTCCTTGGTATGCTAGCTGGAGCCATCTCTAATGAGTGATTCTACCCTGGTTTCTGGGACCTGTGAGACCTTGATATTGCTAGCAATAGGGGGGACCTCAGTGTAGTATCCTGGCAAGCTGTCAGTAGTCTTGAAACAACCTCCCTCAGGCCCACCAAGTAAAAGAATGCTTCGGTCACTCCCTTCACCAGCAAAAGAGGTATGCTGGATCAGAGAAATTGCCATGCCATAGAAAGAATCCCAAGCTAATGTTGAACTGGGATTATGATCAATATTGTCAACAGCAGCAGTGGTAAACACGTGACTGTGCAGGGCATACCACTTGCTCTCTTTGAAACTGCAGACGTTGTTCCCAATATGAGTTGAGAGCTGAAGATCATAGGATATACTCAAGCCCAGATATAACATTCTAACTACAAGTTCCTTTTTACGTGTGTGGGCATGCAGTATCAGTCCTATGTATAAAGAGACTGGTGTCTCCTGTGTAGTACTGTGTCTGACAAAAGCTGTTGTGTCTGTTGCCCGCTTGTGCTTGACACTATTGAATTTTAGCAACTGAGCAATCACATAATCTGCAGGAGATGTTGCTTCTTCCATCTGGTCTTTGATGCTGGGTCCCTCTAGGACCATGTTTACAAGGGTAAGCAACAGCTGTGGCACATAATCCTCTTGGCATCTTTCGGGGAAACTATTAAAGGGTTTGGCCTCACCAAATATGTGACAGCGGACAATCTGTACAGCACGTGCAATGTGCACAGCATCTTTGTTGTTGTCCTGCTCACAGACTTTGGCAAGAGTAGTGCCGACCTCGTCTTCAAAGGCCATCAGGACGTTTCTTCCCTTTGTGTATGCTTGCTTATCAGGGAACTCGGCAAGAATCCTCTCTTTCAGCCGTGTAGAGTGAACTCTGTTATCAACCTCTACTCCTAGCTGTTCCATTCGTGACTTGCAGAGCTGGGCAAGCTCAGCTAGCTTGAATAAAGATGCTGTCCCATCATGTTGTCTGGTCTCTTCTAGGGCTATATATAGAGGGTAACGCCATTCATTGGCCCTATGTTAAACGCTACTGGGCGCCATCTTAGCGCCAAGGCCTCTTCGTTCACTCTAGACCCGGGGAAGTTCTCAAGGCATTACCCTGCAGTATATCATGTTATACATGTATAAAGGATATACTGTTATCTTCGGAAATGCTTGTTCTATAAGATTATCACATAAAACATAGTAAAACACATTAAATAAAGGTCATTATGAGACTCTGAAGAAATATGATGAACTTAACATTCACTTAAAACTCGTAGTCATGTAAAACTTTGTGGGACAGCTTATAAGATGGAAGATATCAATAGAAGCAGAATTTTATTAGCTTTTCATTGCTATATTTCGTTTTCTGATACATACAGTAGTACCATGCAAACATTAGCATTAACTAAATAAATCGCGGCGGCGTCGACCGCTCTCTCTCTCTCTCTCTCTCTCTCTCTCTCTCTCTCTCTCTCTCTCTCTCTCTCTCTCTCTCTCTCTCTCTTCTCTCTCTCTCTCTCTCTCTCTCTCTCTTCTCTCTCTCTCTCTCTTCTCTCTCTCTCTCTCTCTCTCTCTCTCTCTCTCTCTCTCTCTCTCTCTCTCTCTCTCTCTCTCATTCTCTCTTCTCTCTTTCTCTCTCTATCTCTCTCTATCTCTCTCTCTCTCTCTCCTCTTATCTCTCTCTCTCTCCTCTCTCCTCTCTCTCTCTCCCTCTCTCTCTCTCTCTCTCTCTCCTCTCTCTCTCCTCTTCTCTCTCCTCTCTCTCTCTCTCTCTCTCTCTCTCTCTCTAAATATATATATAGAAATATATATATATATATAACTGCACTACCACTAAACCACAATCAGCACATTAAATTAGTTACTGACTACAGAAAGCATGGCATTATAAGTCAGTGTGTTTAGCTGACACTGAACCCCATGCTGAGTTCCACAGCAATGATGTCACCAGTGTGCCCCGGCTGTGCTTCGACATCCATTCTTATTACATTTCCATTCATACAATATTTATTTTCATTTTGAAGGCATGGGGATTTATGAGTTTATTGGATCAAAATTGTAATTCCAATAAAATAGAGACTACCTCGATTTTATTGGAATTACAATTTTGATGCCGGCCATGGCCACCATCTTGAAAGAAACGGTGGTCATATTAAATTGTGAGGGAGAAGAAAGCTTCTGACCAATTCCAAAGTTCGAAATTTGAATTCTGCATCATAACAAATGAATGATTTGACACCGAGATCACCCATATCAGACACGCATACTAATTACAGCTGCCATCTGGAAAAATGCCATCTTAAATTTTGTATGACTTGCATGTACTATCCAAAATGCAATTACCAAGAAGTAGTATGTATGGAAAATAAATTAAACTAATTATGTCCTCAATATCATTTTATTTCCATCACTCATAAGAATATAATTGTTGCTGACAGTCATTTTGAAAAATGGCTGCCATGGGCGCCATATTGAAAATTCATGATGCCCTACATATCCAATTGTGTGGGTAATGGCTTTGGCTATAGGTGTACCAAATTTCATGCTTTTATCACCAAATGCACAATTATTTTGCTTATCCGCCCCACTAGATGATCCAGTGGATAAGAGCACGGCGCTCCATTTTGTGGTTAGCCGGTTTGAATCACCGCTCGCTCTCTTGGGGATTTTTCACTGACAAATTCGGGCGGTTATTGTCACCCTTGAGCAAGGGGATGGGTGTGTGTGGTATGTGAGTGGTCCCAGCATTACCCTAAGATCGGTCACTATGAGCTCCAAGCTCGATCCGGGAGGGTGAAACTGGCGATCGTGGGTCCAGCTCGCGGGGTGAAGACCGTGGGTAGATTACGCACTAACATATCACCTTCCATGCTCCAAATATAGACACAAAGTTCAACCTCATGTTTATCAATGTTACACATTCAAGCGTATAAATAGCTGAAAAATTATATCTTGTCCTGTCAGCACTTCTTGATATATTTTGTTCCCTATGAAACCAGATCTTTTGTTTATATCTATGTGACAGAGGAATAATTCATAGTTTCTCTTACATATTTCTGCACCTCTGCCCACAGCTTTCAGTCCTGTTCCGTGGATTGCTCTCTTCACCGGCCTCCTCTCGCTTCCCTACTTTTTGTCTGACGACTCTCCATTACCTGTGGCCCGCGCTGATCGGCCTACCCGCCATCCCTTCCGTCAACTGCGCCCTCCTGGTTTACCTTTCATACGCCAGCAACAGCTGCGAAGGGATGAAACGGACATTCCGGCACAAAACCAGCCACTTGACCAGGAATTTTTCGAATATAAGAAAAAATATGCTCAGTGGTATCACCAGTGGTACCTGAAGCACAAAGAATACTACGACAAGAACTATCCTTTTAACAGTCAAGGTCAACTTCAAGTCCGCCCCTCCCCTATTCCTCCGGGGGTTCGTCCGCCTCTCAGACCCGGAGGAGCCGCAGGAGGACCCAGCATCCCTCGTCGGAAGCCTAAACCTCCTCCACAAAGACGTCGTAAGCCAGCTGTACAGAATGCACCACCGCAGCCCAGAGTCCCTTCAAAGCGTCGCAGGGTTCGTCCAGGACGCCTGCCCTCTCAGCGTATACCTCCTGCTGCTCGTCCTCAAGGAGAAGGGGCACGTAACACAGGACATAGCTCGGTCAACGCAGTTTCAAAGCCTCATCCAAACACGTTTGGGACATTCCAGAACGAAGGCACCCGTAACCATGGCGACTCTCACTTCCGGGTATTCCACGGCCAAGAGCTCCCTTCCCTGGCAAGCGTGCCAAGGCCTTCAAATATTCCTAGTCCACAACCTGTGTACATTCCGACAACAAACGCCCCCCCGACCACGGAAACTGGCTTTAAGCCCATCATTAAACCAGACGCCCCAGTGTCAGATGAAGCAGTTGGAGTGCGGACTCAGACGGTTGGTGAGTCCGTCCTTGTTCCTAAACAGGTGAAGCCAATCTTCAGACCCCCAAAGCAGGATGACTTGTCCGTGAAGAACAAGCCGCCCCCTGTACCGAAGAAGAAGCCAGGAACAAACCCCACCATCCAGCTGGCCTCAGGCGGCTTCAAACCCATCTCTTGGCCGGTCGTGTCCCCCGAGACCACGACCCGCAAGGTGTCTGGCGTCACATCCAGTGAGTAAGATGAAATTTACACCACATTCATTATAATATTTTTTACGTACATGATATCAGAGTAAATTCTTACCACTATTTCATACCAGAATACTTAAGGAATGTATCAGGTTATCTCCAAAAAATGTTTGTCAGCGCAGATATGTATAGGTTTGGTACAGATTTCTATCCCTAATGTCCACAGTCTCCAAACCCTAAGAGTGTGTTGCTCTTGTCTCAGGCATATTCAAAACTACGCTAAGAACTACTCCAACAAAACCCACGACTCCCCGGCCAGCAGTTTTCGTGAGGACGGAGAAGAGCGTAAGAGTAGTGACGTCATCGTCCGTTGTCACACACCCAACTCACCAGTTACATCAGATACAGGCGCTAGGAAAACAGAATCGCCAACACGAGCCTCAATCATTCCCTCAAAGTCTGCAAGTGGTGAGTCAGAGCGTTTAAGGGCAAGTAATAACCCCAAGTGGACTTGGAGCAGCAGCACAACGCAGCCAGCGTCCCCAGCATGTCACTTATCTTTTTAGAATATTTCAGCACTTTGGCTTCATAATTCTACTCATGTGAGATGAAAAAGTGAGTAACATATTTTTGTAAGTTATAAACAATTAAATTTACTTGAAAATGACATCTTTGTTGTCCATGGACGGCGAATTTACAGGCTGAGGAAAGCCAGCCGACGGCTGTCGTAAAGGCCGTGCCTGTAGAGCCACAGTTCCTGAGGAGCCAACACCAGGCACCGGCTGCCGCCCCTGGACCAAGTGTTCTCAGCCGTGGCACCGTTAGAACCAACGCACCCGCCAACATAAGGGTGGTGGACCACCGTCGACCCCAGGTGGGTTCGTTAGTACGTTAAATTTTTTCATTGTAAAATTGTACCTCTGAATAACATCAAAATGCCATTTTGTGTGATAGGTACTTGTTTGTGCATAAGAGAGCGTTATGATCTCACAACAGTATATTTCTTCCGTGACAGGGCTTTGGTCTTGGGCCTAAACCATACGGAGTGACAGACCCATCGACCACCCCTACCACTACCACCACCCCGACTCCCTCCTCCACCACCACCGCCGCCACCATTCCTGTCTTTGCCCTGGACCCCTTCTACGGGTCTAGACTCTCCCGCATCGACGTCATCTTCCATCAGTTGAAAGTTGAGGGAGAAGGGTGCAGGGAGCAGGTCAGTACAGTGTCACATTATACTTTAAGCTTCATTATGGCTACATTTTTTCCTTGAATAGTGCCAACCTCATCCCTAAATTCATTTATGAATGTGAATTGCTAGCAGACACTCAGAGAGAGAAGCAGCATCATGCTGCGCTGAGGAGTGAGTTTCCCATGCTAACAGGCTTTTCTCACAGGTGGTGTGCAACATCTACAAAAATCCAGAGGCGTTCACCCCCTTCAGCGACTTCCTCTCCCGCCAGCTGACAGTGTGAGTCACTATACCCTGAATTATTCCTTTTTGTCTTGGTTTTTTTACGTGATAGGTGACAAGCTGTCGCATATTTGAACAAAATTGAAAAATTGTCCTTTGATTTTATGGACCGGTCAATCAGTTATCAAGTAACCAATACAAACAGATATTTACTCATTGAGGTTCTGAAGACAGTATCCCTAATCTGACATCCTGCCTTGCAGAACTCTGGATGAGCTAAGAAGACCTAAGGTGTCTGACGAGAGAATCCTGCGGTTCTTCCGGTACCTGAAGGCAGCGCGAGATGGCCAGGACGGGGCAAATTGTCTTGCCCGATACTCAGATTGCCCCCAAGACACCAACGCACTCTCCCACAAGCCCATCGTAAGCACCTACCAGAAAGTGTCTCGCCTCATGGACGCTTCCTCAAGCTAAGGTCCGCATTTCCTACCATCGATGTGAACTCCTGAGCTACAGAGTGCCACAGACACAAAGATAAGAGTGAAAAAAAAAAGTTTCTGACTGGCGTTAATTCCCATGACAAAATATCATGAAGACACAAATACGGATCGCTGATCAGTTTGTCGGAAGTAGCAAACAAAAGACATTGTTTACAAAGCTGCTCCTCGCTTGTTTCAAAACACATGAAACGCTGTTTATGTTCACGTATTTAAGAACGTCTCCTCTTGTCTTACAAAAACCAGTGAACGTATTAGGGGGAAAGGAGAAAACTGGGAGCATTCAGTCAGTAAATCCCGCCGGTTCAATGACTCTAGTTTTTTGGTACGCTGACCCAGAGAGGTGCAGCTGGTCTAGCGATGCTACCTGGTGCTCCCGTTTTACTTCTCACCTCTGTCAAGTCCTGATACTTCCCAGTCTCATTTATCCCAGAACATGATACCCGGCATTAAATGATACTCAAACTTGTGACACAATTCCCAAGGCGCAAATAAGCTAGAAAATGTATCGTCTTTTGTAACAACATGTGAATCTTAGGACTTGGAGAGGGAGTGGAAGAATACTAAGACGGTCACCCCACGTGACCAACTTTTCTTCACACACACACCACACACACACACACACACACAACACACACACACCACACGCACACCCCACACACACACACACCACCACACAACACACACACACACAACACACCACACACCAAATAGATGTAGATGCCTCGAATGGACAGGAAGAGGAGGTAACTTTAGCAAGAAGTGTGCATCATTTGGAGGAAAATTAGAGACATGCAGATATGGAGACAGGATCACACAAGTATAGCTCAGGTCTTGTATGCTACAGCAAGGTAAATACAACTAGGTTTACACACACAACACACACCACACACACACACACACACACACACACACACACACACACACACACACACACACACACATGTGTTTGTCATGGTCTGCGTCAGTAAACATTGGCTGTCGCGTATGTTGTACCGTCACACTCTCACCTCAGTCTTTGTCAATGTGAGGGAGCGCCGGTGACCCTGCATCTTCAAGTATTCTCTTCCTCTCCCTGTCATGTGTACATGCGGGGCCGCTGATTGGCACATTGGTCCTTGGTGCCTGTTGCCAAATCTGCTCAAGTGTTGTTTTCTCGATGTTTATCTGCTTTCTCTGACACGTCATGCCCCCTCCACACACACACATACAAACAAACACACACACACACACACACACACACACACACACACAAGATACACACACACACACACACACACACACACACACACACACACTGCCATCTCGTCACAAGGCCAAACATGACCTTGATAACTCAGGTTTTTCTCTCTTTGTGTTTCGTGTTATCTTTTGGACGTCAACATTCGTGTCTCACTCGCTTGTTCTAGAAATAAGTCATCGCTCTTATTCTTTGATCACCTCTTTATTTATCATTTAAGTTATTTATATATTTATTAATTTATCTATGTTTAATTTTAGAGAAAAGGAAAAGGTTAAATCGTTTTTGTTGTTGCAGAACACAAGGATGCAGACTCGTGGATCAAAGTTTTAATCATTATTCAATAAAGTTACGAGTGTGTGATTGTCTTTTTATTTGTTGTTTTCTTAGAAATCACCTACGTCAAGGCTCTTCAAGGAAGGTGTGGGCTGATTGTAGGTCACTGTGTCAGTGGCCCGCAGTCTTTCTCCTCTCTTGCGGTGGTTGACCCCGGCCTCGCATCCTCCTCCCACCAACATATCCATTGTGAAGGCATTTTCACAAAGGTGATTGTTCGCTAATTAAAAGTAATTCTCGATTACAAGCAAATAAAGTTTGGTAAACACTCGCCGCACTTGCCTGTGTGCTGCAAATGACGTTTTTACACTCGGCAGGCTATTGTTTAGCATTTTGTTGCCCTTACCTTGACCTCTCAAATCTGAGCCAATGTGGGTCAGGTGGGTAGATAGCTCCGTGGAGAGGACTTTCTTCCTGCCGTGTGGAGGTCCAAAAGCCGGGTTAGGTCCGGTTAGTCGGAGTGTGTGCACTTTCTCCCAACACTTCACTGGGCTCTCACCCGCCCCTCGCAGTCTCCGGCACGTCCGCACACCGGAACGAGACTAATGGAATTAATGACCTATGGCAATGTTAAAGCTTCGCCAACCGCCACACTGATCGCTGTTACACTAATTCAACAATATTTTTCCTTAAAAGTGACTGCTGGTCAATATCAAGTATTTCCCCTGATATGTAGCTTAAGTCAGACATCATATTATACAAGTAAGTCAAGTTTCGTTGTCTGAACATAGTATAGACACTTATCTGTATTATAGCTTGGCTGAAAAGATGTTGGCGTTTTTCTTCGCTGTATACACAAAACTTTCTATTTGCTGAGTATATTGGTATAGTTCGTGAACCATCGCGCCCCATTGTTGATGCTTCTCATTGTTAACTACTTTGATTCTGCACTGCAAAACGGGGTCACACCGACAAAAATGAGGGTCGTGTCAGTTTATGAACCTTTGGACATG
Organism: Chionoecetes opilio; assembly: GCA_016584305.1. Classification (NCBI taxonomy): domain Eukaryota; kingdom Metazoa; phylum Arthropoda; class Malacostraca; order Decapoda; family Majidae; genus Chionoecetes; species Chionoecetes opilio. The sequence continues at coordinate 307,120 of JACEEZ010025817.1, read as the reverse complement.
AAAACGTGGCTTTGTTTACATGTTCATTGTTGGAATCCCTTTTAAAGATCGTTGGGCCTCGTTGACACTTTTTGTCGTCATGGGATTCTGCCGCGGTGCTCACCTCCCTGATGCCTCATGTGAAAATGAGTTAGTACACATGGATTTTTAACATTTTTTATAATGGTTTCCAGAGAAAGTAATAACATTTTTTAGCTATATGGTGTCTAGTTTTATATACGCATTGGAAGACTATTCGGTGTCTTACTTACTTATCTGTGTTATTAGAGACGAAAAAACAACACGGAGCAGATGACGTTCAAGTGAGAGATCGCCACACAATTCCACGAACGGGCAAACAATCATTTTTATATAAAAATCCAGGTCAGTGCTGTTCATAACTATGTCAAACGAGAGGGTGTTACTGAGATGATAAGAAAAGCAGGCACCTCACTGTGTGTGTATCCACTCACGGTCTTGTCCACGCGAGTTGGACTCGCGATCGCCAGTATTACCCTCCCGGAAAAAGCTTGGAACTCGTTGTCAATCTTTAGGTAATGCTGGGACCTCGCACACCACACACACCCCATCCCCTTGCTCAAGGGTGACAGTAACCGTCCCACAATTGTCAGTGAAAAATCTCCGGACGCAAGCGGGGATCGAACGCACGACCAAGGAATGGCCTGATATGCGCTCTAATTCACTTGACCACGCAGGTGGTGTGTCTGTGTGTGTGTGTGTGTGTGTGTGTGTGTATGTGTATTTACCTAGTTGTATTTACTTAGTTGTATATAACAGGTCCTTAGCTACACTTTATGGTCCCGTCTCCATATCTATATTTTTTATTTTTGTCTCAGACTTTTTATTACATTCCTTAAGGCCCGTTCACATCTTAACGACTCTCGACGGCGACCAGTCACGGCTTGCTGAGTCATGCTGTGGTCGGCACCGGTCGTCATGTGGGATGGCGTCAGGCCCCGACAGTCGTCGTGGGAGTCGTGATGGGGCGCGAGGGGGGTCCCGACTGTGTGGTGCATGCTCTTTATACTCGGGGCGGGTCTACGACTTAAACATTTAACGGAAAAAGTTGGCTCCGTTCTGGGACTCGTCGCCGAAGGGTCCGAGTCTGGCGCTGACCATTCGGGGCCGTACTGCGACCAGTCGGGGCCGTGCTGCGACTAATCCTAATCGCCATGAAATTTCTGTAAATTTAGCGTGGGAAAGACGGGGACGGGGAGAGAGAGAGAGAGAGAGAGAGAGAGAGAGAGAGAGAGAGAGAGAGAGAGAGAGAGAGAGAGAGAGAGAGAGAGAGAGAGAGAGAGAGACGAAAAACGGAAATTATTGAGATATTTATTGATGTTATCATTATTATTATTATTATTATTTTAATCATTATTATTATTATTATTATCGTCATCATTATTCACTATAAATAGAACAGTATCTTTAGCGCAGTATCTTTAGCACAATATACTGCTTTCGCAGAATCTTTAGTGCCTTGGCGATTATTATCACCATGTCGTAGTTATTGTGTTCAATTAATAATATTTAGAGGCACATAAGTATTTATGGCCTAGTCAAGTTGGGCAGGTGTGTGGACCGACATCGTTGGTGTGACCGACATCGGTGGTGTGGTTCACTACACAAGCGAAGGTTGAAAAGTGGTGTGGGGGATGGGCCAGAGCGCAGCCCACATCTTCCACCACCCGGCGTCAGTCGCAGCACGGCTGGGAACATTTGCAGCATGACGGAAACCGTGGGTTTGCGTCGTGTTGCAACTGTCGGCAAATATCGCCCCATGACGCCAACTCAAAGTTGACCTTTAAATTTTCAAATACTCCTATAATTTGCGACTATAGCCGACAATCGCAGACTAGACGCCGATTAATCGCCTAGCTACGGCAAACCGTCGGCTAACTGCGCCGACTACGGTCGGTGGAGGGGCTTGCCATATCCGGTGTCAGACGCAGCACGGCTGGGAACAGTCGCCGCATGACGGCAATCGTGGTTGCCGTCGTGCTGCTACTGTCGTCGCATGACAGCAACCCAATATTGCCGGTTAAATTCGTTTCATCTCGCGACGGTCCGCGACTATCACCGACAATCGCGGATTTGTCGCCGACTAGTCGCCTAACTACGGCAACCCGAGCCAATCACGCCGATTTTGGAGCTTCAGTCCCCCTAAAATCGGCTGCAGTCGGCACCGACTGGATGACTCAGCAAGTCATGACCGGTCGCCGACGCGAGTCGTGGAGATGTGAACGGGCCTTTAGTGGTCGTTGGCCAGCTGGTGTGCGAAAGGTTGTCAACGCGTGAAATACTGTAGACCCCTCCATACATCTCTCTTATTTCGCTGGTTTTACAGCTTAACTGCTGCCCTGATACATGTTACAGGTGACATCATGTCACTAGCTTTCCATAAGAACACTTACATGTAATGATGCGCATGCTTACTCAAAAGCTTAGAATATCCACGTCAAAAAATATATGTGAATAGTCAGGCTGTGTTAACAGGAGTTTGATTTGTATCAGGTATAATTATTATCCTTTGTCTGGATACCAGTGCATCTAACTACTCTCATTAAATAACGAGTGTCTCAGAGTACCCTGTAACATGTTTCAGGGCAGCGGTAAAGCTGCAAAACATGCACATAAAAAAGGAAAAAGCTTTTCGTAACTTTCGTAAGTTACCTAAGTTTACTCTTTGATTTGCAGGTTTTACAACATTACTGCTGCCCTGAAACATGTTACAGGGTACTACTCTGAGACGCTTATTATTTAATGAGAATAGTTAGATGCACTGGTATCCAATCAAAGGATAATAATTATACCTGATAAGAACCATACTCCTGTTCCCACAGCCTTCCTGATTCACTTTTACTTTTGACGTGGATAGTTGAAGCTTTTGAGTAACTATGTAACTTGTAAATGTTCTCCTGGAAACCTAGTGTCTTGATGTCGTCTGTAACATATATCAGGGCAGAAGTTAAGCTGTAAAACCAGTGAAATAAGGAGGAAACAAGATGAAGGGAGGGATATACAGTATTTCGAGCGTTGACAACTTTTCGCACCGGGTTTGGAGATCATGGGTTTGCACCCGTTTAGCTCTCCGCCGCGGCAGGTGCCAGGCCACCACCCCGGGAGGCGGGACACAACCCCAGGCACCAGGTATCACCCGGTACCCATTCACTGCTGGATGGACAAGGGCTCGGGTTTTAAGGAGACCGCCCATCTTTCTCCGCATCGCCCGGGGATCGAACCCGAGATTTATCGGTTGTGAACCGAGCGTGCTATCCACTACACTACGGAGCACATGTGTGTGTGTGTGTGTGTTTGTGTGTGCGTGTGTGTGTGTATTCACCTAATCGAATTTGTCAACTTGAAGCATACAGGGGCTGAACTATAATCGTATGGTCCTGTAACCGTATTTATATGCATTTAATTTTTCCTTAAAGTGTGTGTGTGTGTGTGTGTTGTGTGTGTGTGTGTGTGTGGTGTGTGTGTGTGTGTGTGTGTGTGTGTGTGTGTGTGTGTGTGTGTGTGTGTGAATAGAATAGAATAGAATAGAATAGAATAGAATAGAATTTATTATTGCTCAGACTTTATAAATAAAGTATGGAGCACAGCTCCTATAAAATACAATACATTGGCAGGACATTTCAAACGATACCAATAAGATAAGTGTGCATACATGCACATACAGATAAGTACTACGTCACTAAAAGTTAGGGAAATCCAATGTCAATTTCCAAACTAAGTGACACCTAGAAAAATATAAATAAAATAACGTGTGTGTGTGTGTGTGGTGTGTGTGTGTGTGTGGGGGTTGTGTGTGTGTGTGTGTGTGTGTGGTGTGTTGTGTGTGTGTGTGTGTGTGTGTGTGTGTGTGTGTGTGTGTGTGTGTGTGGGGTGTGGTGTTTGTGTGTGGGTGTGTGTGCGTGTGTGTGCGTGTGTGTGTGTGTGTGTGCGTGTGTGTGTGTGTGTGTGTGTGTGTGTGTGTGTGCGTGCGCACCACAGATGTGTCTATCTACTTCCACCTTTCCTTCTTGCTGGAAGTTTGCTCACATCCAACCTGTTCCTAAGAAGGGTGACCGTTCTAATCCTTCAAACTGCCGTCCTATAGCTTTGACTTCCTGCCTTTCTAACGGTTTTTAATCTATACTTGATAAGAAGATTCTTAAGCATCTATCTGCTCACAATCTTCTATCTGATCGTCAGTACGGTTTTTGTAAAGGGCGATCTACTGGCGATCTTCTAGCTTTCCTAACTGAATCTTGGTCATCCTCTTTTAGGGGTTTCGGTGAAACTTTTGCTGTTGCCCTTGACACATCAAAAGCTTTTGATAGAGTCTGGCACAAATCTTTAATTTCCAAACTACCATCATTACTATTACCCTCATTACCCTCTTGAGGATTACCCTCAAACTACCGTTTCTATCCTTCTCTCTGTACCTTCATCTTAAGTTTCCTTTCAAACCGTTCTATTGCAGCTACTGTAGACGGACATTGTTCTTCTCCTAAATCTATCAATAGTGGTGTTTCCCAGGGCTCTGTCCTATCACCCACTCTCTTTCTATTATTCATTAATGATCTCCTATGCCTAACTCAAAGCCCTACCCACTCCTACGCTGATGATTCTACCCTGCATTTTTCAACGTCTTTTATTAGACGTCCAACTCAACAGGAACTAAGTGATTCACGGAGAGATACCACCGAGCGCCTAATTTCTGATCTTTCTATAATTTCTGATTGGGGCAAAGCAAACCTTGTTTTGTTCAATGCCTCAAAAACCCAATTTCTTCACCTATCTACTCGACAAAACCTACCAGATAACTATCCCCTCTTCTTCAATGACACTCAACTATCTCCTTCTTCTACAATTCTTCTAGGACTATCCTTTACTAAAAATCTGAACTGGAAACCTCACATCTCTTCTCTTGCTAAAACAGCTTCTAAGAAGTTAGGTGTCCTGTGGCGTCTGCGTCCTTTTTTTTCTCCCTCCCAGTTGCTTGCTCTGTACAAGGGCCATATCTGCCCATGTATGGAGTATGTCTCACATGTTTGGGGAGGATCCACTCATACAGCTCTCCTAAACAGGGTTGCGTTAAAAGCTTTACGTCTCATCAACTCCCCTCCTCTGACTCAATCAATCAATCATTGGGGGCATACGCCGGGGGGCGCGTCGCCTCGCCCACCCTACGACGCCACTCCCGGGGGTCACCACGCGCGAGTTCCCATGCAGGCTCCTTTCCCATACCAAGCAGCTCTCGACAAGAACTGTCCTCTGACTGACTGTCTTCAATCTTTAAATCACCGCCGGAATGTTGCTTCTCTTGTTCTCTTCTACCGTTATTTTCATGGTCACTGCTCTTCTGAACTTGCTAACTGCATGCCTCCCCCCCCTCCCGCGGCCTCGCTGCACAAGACTTTCTACTCATTCTCATCCCTATTATGTCCATCTTCCTAATGCAAGAGTTAATCAGTATCTTTACTCTTTCATCACTTTCACTGGTAAACTCTGGAACTCTCTTCCTGTTTCTATTTTTCCACTTTCCTACGACTTAAATCTTTTCAAGAGAGGAGTAACAAGACACCTCCCGAACTAAATTGGGACACCCCTCTTTTTTTTCTCTTACTGTCTTCTTTATAGGGACTGGCAACTAAGCGGGCTTTGTGTTACCTTTTTGTGTTGTGCCCTTGGCCAGTCCCTTGTGATGTAAAAAAAAAAAAAAAAAAAAAAAAAACAACCTGCCGGATATTTCAATAATACGAGAATTCTTAAGTCACATCTGGACGAGCCACTTTCCGGCATCATTTATATCAAACAAGGCGACGTGACGTGTGCTGTCGCCGTGTGAACAAGACAAAAATAAGACACAAACAGCTGCACGACTGAACTACTGCTGCTTCATCTTTGGAATATAGGGAGACTGCCTAACAGGCATCCTCTCGAGGAAATACATGCTCGCATTACTGTATTTGCCAAGTAAACTAACAAACTAAACCTGAGAACAAGAAGTAACGGATTCAAGCTGGAAAAGCGTAGATTTAGAAAGGAAATAGGGAAAAACTGGTTCACAAATAGGGTGGTGAATGAATGGAATGGTCTCAGTAGACAGGTAGTTAGTGCGGAGTCATTAGGGGGCTTTAAAGAGGAGCTGGATAGGTTCATGGATGGGGATGAAAGGTGGATGTAGGTAGTGTTAGGTGACAGGAACTACCACGTGTAGGCCTCGCGGCCTCTTGTAGCTTCCTTATTTTCTTATGTTCTTATGTTCTTGAACGATAATTTCATACGCACTTTGCTCATGACCAGTGTTCTCCTCGGGACACACTCATTTTCTTGGGCGACTTCAATGCTACTACTGGCACTGTGAGAGATGGGTATGTGTTACGTGTTGATCCCCATGGCTCCGGTACCAGAAACATTAACAGTTCTCTCCTTCTGAATTTTGCGAGGTCCAGAAGGTTGAGAATTGCAGGTTCTTGGAATCAGAGACCAGGGCTGCACCGCTGGTATAGTAATTCCGGAGGGGTATACCTAAAGAGATCCACCACATCCTCGTCAGTACTCGTTGGAGGATCCTCCAGAACTGCAGTGTTTACCAGGAGGCTGAGTTCTTTGCAACTGATTACAGACTTGTTACTACACTTAAGCTTCATGTCAAGTCCAGAAAAATCTCAAGAAGTAACCATACTGTGTTTCATCTTGAGAAGCTGAAGGACTTGACATGTGCCCATGAGTATGTAGTGGCAGTTTCAAATCGGTTTGATGTGCTCGGTGCCCTCGAGGACCCTGTAGAACTGTGGGATACCTTCAAACGTGAAACTCTCCAGGCTGCAAAGGAGTGTATTGGGAAGCGCCCGAGGTCAAGGCGTGATTTTGTCTCGACGGAGACGCTGGAGAATATCAAGGAGCGTCGCACTGCCAGACTTGCTGGGAACCAGGACCAGTACAGGGTTCTGTCACGCAAGACTAGAACCCTTCTGCGGAAAGACAAGGAGAGTTGTGTCAGGAGTATCGCCGATGATATCGAGGGCCATTTGAACGCCAATGACCTCTGAACCCCCTACCATGCCCTGAAGAAGCTCCGTTGCAAGCCTCCATCTTGAGCGAGTGCTATCCGAGCGGCAGATGGGCCCCTCGTGTCGAACATGGATGGGCAGATAGCTCGTTAGGCTGAGTACTTTGGGCAGTTGTTCACGGTGGACCCTCCTAGTGGGCAGCTTCACACCACTGAATTACAGGCAGTGGGTGCCGATCCTCCCATTGACGAAACCGCACCTTCTATTGACGAAGTCAGAGAGACTGTAGCAAAATTTTGGGGTGGAAAGGCAGCTGGTGTTTGTAATATCAGTTCGGAGCTCCTCAAAGCTGGGGGTGTGGCCAGGATCCGCAGGTTGCATGCTGTCTTGACTGCCGTATGGCAATCAGGTATCATTCCTCCTGACTGGAAAAGGGGACTGGTCATCCCTATCTGGAAAGGGAAAGGGGACCTTCAGGACTGCAACAATTACCGCAGTTTTACACTGCTCAGCGTGCCAGGCAAGGTGCTTGCCCATCTATTGCTGACATGGATCCGCAGTCATCTGCTGAAGCATCAGAGACCTCATCAGTCTGGGTTCACGACTGGTAAGTCAACAACGGACCGTATACTAGTGTTTCGTGTCCTGGTGGAACGCCGACGTGAGTTTCGACAGAGGCTGCTTGTAGCTTATGTTGATATCAAGAAAGTGTTTAACTCAGTGCATCGTGAGTCACTTTGGGATCTTCTGCTACTTCGCGGGATTCCTGCAAGGACTATTGGTTTAATGATTGGCCTGTATTCTGGGACTGAGAGTGCTGTGAAGTATGGGAGAAGTGTATTCTGCTTTTTTCCTGTGAATACAGGAGTGAGACATGGGTGCGTCCTTGCCGGATCACTTTCAAGACTTGTATGGACTGGGTATTGGACAAAGTTGTAGATCATAGTGATTGTGGAGCATCCCTCGTCAATACCAAGATCACTGATCTTGTTTTTGCCGATGATGCAGTAATCTTTGCTGAGTCGCTGGAGGTCTTGGTGATGGACCTCCAGCGAGGAGTTGCACGAGAAGGCAAAGCCTTTGGGACTTGACGCCTCCTGGCTCAAGACCAAGGTCCAGGTGTTTGGAGGCTTACTAGATGAAACAGTATAGTCTGTTCATGCGTGCGGCGAGGACATTGAGATCTTGGAAAGTTTTACATACCTTGGTAGCGCAGTCCATAATGACGGCGGGTCACGTCAAGAAGTCTTACAACGGATTGGCATACCCCACGGTGTTATGGACTCGCTCAGCACGAGTATTTGGCGTTGTCGGTACCTGTGGAGAAGGACAAAGACCCAGATCTTCAAGTCGTTTGTGATCCCTGTCTTACTCTATGGATGTGAGACATGGACACTAAATAGCGACTTGAAGAGTCACCAATCAAAGAATATTGCTGAGATGCATGGTGTACACATTCATCAGCTTCAGTGCAAACAAAGTCATGATCGCGAAGGAATGAACAAGGAAACTGGACACCGACGCCGCCGTGGTTTAGGGTGTAATTAGGTTATATTCTTCAGATCAATTGGAAAGTCAAATAAGAGTGCATGGGAAACAAGAATGATATACATGTGAGACATAAGTAGCGAGCCATAAATGGGTCGCACTTTGCCTGAGACATCATTTCTTATTGCCCCGACATAAGAACGTAAGAACATAAGAATCTAAAGAAGCTACAAGAGGTCATGAGACCTACACGTGGTAGTTCCTGTTACTTAATACTACCTACATCCACCTTTCATCCTCATCTATGAAATTGTCTAATCTCCTTTCAAAACTCCCTATTGACTCCACAATAACTACCTGATGACTGAGTGCATTCTAATCATTTACCACCCTATTTGTGAACCAGTTTCTCCCTTTTTTTTTTAAATCTACGTTTTACCAGTTTGAATCCGTTACTTCTTGTTCTACCCTGATTATTAGCTGTAAGAACTTTTCCTATGCCTCCTTTATTGTATCGCTTTAACCACTTAAAAACTTGTATCAGATCGCTCATTACTTTACGCCTCTCGAGTGAGTTTAAATATATTTGCTTCTATCTACTCTCATAACTAAAGTTACGTATCCCCTGTATCATTTTGGTAATACTTCTCTGCTCTGATTCTAGCCAGACCATATCCATCCTGTAATACGGAGACCAAAATTGTACCGCATAGTCTAGGTGAAGTCTGACTAGAGCCAAATAAAGCTTTAGAATACCCTCAGCACGTCTACTTTTAACATTCCTGGTAATGAATCTTAAAAATCTATTAGCTCAATTTCTAGCCTCAATTGTTTTCTAGGACGGAGGTCTGAGCTTACACGCGCACCCAAATCTTTTTCACCTTCTGATCTTTTCAGCGATACATTGCGTATATGTAGTGTAGGCCTACCTATTACCAGGATTATTTCTACCAACATTAATTACGCTACACTTGTCAATATTAAATTCCATCTGCCACCTGACTACCCACTAGTTTAACTTATCTAAGCCTCCCTGCAAACTCTTTACATCAGACTGTGACCTAATAATCCTACCTACCTTAGTATCATCAGCAAACTTGCTAATATCACTGCTAATCCCACTATTTTGTGAGAGTCTAAGTCGTTGATATAAATAAAAAATAGTAATGGCCCAAAACAGAACCCTGTGGAACCCCACTTGTTACCTGCCCCCATTCAGATTTAGAACCATTAATAGTAACACTTTGTTGCCTATCACTTATAGTCAACCCACACAATCTTGGCCCCACGGGTGGGGTTGTGGGATTCCCGTAGTGTTGTCACGTTCACCGTTGACAAGCTGATGACGACCCTCTCTCATACTGTTAGCTGTTACATTAGCTATTTTTTAATCATATAGTTTTATAATACGGCTGGATGCTTCTATGAATGGCTTGCGATTTGAGGTGCACTGTGATTTACCGCGCACTCGACCAGCCTCACCCGAGGGGCCAAGATAATCTAGGTTGACTATAGCCAAGATCTAATCCAACGAAGAACCTTCCCATCTATTCCATGTGCTTTTACCTTATTTAAGAGTCTCGCATGCGATTCTTGTCGAATGCCTTATTTAAGTCCCTAGGTATATATTATCGTAATCCTCATCATTATCTGCTGTCTCATATACTTTCCTATAAAAACTCAATAAATTGGTGAGACATAACCTACCCTTGGTGAACCAATGTTGCGAATCATTTACCAAACTATGCTTTTTTAAATGATCTCTAATGATTTTTTGCAATGACAGATTCCAATAATTTACCTACCACTAAAGTCAGACTAACGGTTCGATAATTTGATGTTTATCCTCTGTCACCCTCTCTAAATATGGGGACAACATCACCTCCCCTAGATCAACCGACTTCCTAAAAATATGCACTAACAACTCACTAACAACCTCTTTGCATTATTTCAATACCCTGGGATGAATTTTAGTCCTGGTGACTTAAACTTCTTCATTCTATCTATACCCTCTTTCACCAATTCCTTAGTTATCATAATATTTTTTTGTTTCTCATTATCCTTTCCTCTAAACATCTGTTCACTATCAGGTACCATCTGCATGTCCTGAGTAGAAACACTTAAGAAATAATAATTAAGAATTTTACACATATCTTCATCAGAACTTAAAATCTCCCCCTGACCTATTATGAACGGACTCATCAATTCCCTACTTGTTGTCTTAAGGACCTAAAAAAAAGTATGCCTGGCCAGGAACCTTAATCTCATAGTTTTTCTTTGCTTGTTTTTGTTAACTTCTTGACTGTCCTAGCCATCACATTATGCTGATCTCTGCTCACTAATCATCAATCATTAGGGGCATACGCCGGGGGTGGCGTCGCTTCGCCCACCCTACGACGCCACTCACGGGGGTCACCACGCGCGAGTCCCCATGCAGGCTCCTTTCCCATACCAAGCAGCTCTCGACAAGAAACATCAACTTGCCCCAGCCATGAGCCTTGTGGGCGCCCCCTTGACCTCCTCCACGCCGGATTATCTCTTACAGATACAACCCGATGAGAAGAATTGGTTTCAGGGTAGCGTGCCCAATGCCCATATAGCCGAAGTTGGCACTGACGGACTATGCAGGTAATAGGCCTCGATTCAGTCTCATGGTGCAATCGCTGATTTGACACGTAATCATCCCAGCGATACCCCATGATTCTGCGAAGACACTTATTACCAAAGGCATTGATTCGTCTCTTCAAGTCGCTATTTTAGTCTAGTAAAAATAGGCCTTATAATGATTATACCCGGAAAAAAATATTATACTGATGATTTGGTATCAGAAGAAGCGCAATTTTATGTAGATTAACATATCCAAAATCCTCTCAAAGTGCGTTTGGGGAAAATATTTTGCAGCTAGTTAAGTAACAGGGTGTAAGAGTGTGGCCCAGGGTCATGAAAGTCGAGATATCCTTGAGAGCTTTATTGTTGACAACTACAAAACAGACGCGGGGCCAAGACTGAGCCCCGCTTGCGGGAGACTCCACGCTTCCAACGGGATGTCCCTGCAACACATAAAAATGTTCCTTTAAACTCCAACACCCCCCTTCCATTGCAACAAATCCCCCTTGGGATGATACATAAAACACTGTTGCAATCCTAAAAATGAATAGGAATAATTGGACTGCTAAGGAGTAGAAAACAATATGACACTTAAGGCACATAATCCTGTAGGTATGAGGGGCCTTTCCTGGCGTGCTGCGGCATGCCCTGCTGGGGCATGTCGCTGATGTCCTGTCGGGGATGGGCCCTCCTACCGGCAGGGTCAGGCATGGCGGGAGCGGGGTGAAGGTGGCGCCGGTTGCGAAGGGAGATTCTGCCGCTGCCCTCCAGCTTCACCAAGTACTGTCTCGGGCCAGACGTGTCTACGATGACGCCTGAGCGGTCCCATCGCCCCGTTTCCTGGTTCTGCACCTGGACCTATTGTCTGAGGGCGAGTGGACGCAAATCGTGGGCAGTCTGGTTCCATCTCTCCGCCGCTAAATCTCCTGTGAGCGCCATGGCCTGCTCTCTGCCCCTCAGCATCCTCGCCCATTTGTCGCTGACGCTGTAGTGCCTTCTTGCAGCGGGCACGGAATCCTTCAGCTGCCGTCCCATCAGCAGCTGGGCAGGGGACGCATCCGTGCTCTGCAGTGGCGTGTTGAGGTACTGCAGGAAGGCCTTTGCTGCCGCGTCGGAGTCGAGCGAGCCCCCTGGCGAGATGTTGCCCCCGAGGATTCTCTTGGCCGACTTCACTGCAGCCTCTGCTCGCCCGTTAGACTGTGGGAAGTGCGAGGACGACACCCGCAGGGTTACGTGCCAGGCGGTGAAGAACGTTTTTGCCTCCTGGCTCACCAGGCTGGTATCGCCGTCGCACGACAGCACTTCAGGGATGCCGAATCTCCTGAACCATCTTCTAAACGCGGGTATTAGCCTAGTGCTGGAGCACCCTCCGGGCAAGTGCTCTACCTCCAGCCAGCCAGTCAGTCTGTCGGCGTAGGCGAGGTAAGTGTTGCCGTTGAGCTGGAATAGGTCCGCCGCGGCCTGCTGGAAAGGGTACTCAGGTGCTGGCGTGGGCAGGAGAGTCTCGGCGGGATGGGAGGGGGCCGTGTGCTCGCACAGTTGACAGTGACGCCGCCGCTGCTCTACCTCAGCGTCAAGCCCGGCCATACCCGACTATCTGGCCCTGCGGAGCATGGAGTCCCTCCCCTGGTGCCCTGCATGGAGGTTATCGAGCACTGCACGATGGAGGGACGCCGGAATCACCAACCGCAAGTGCCCCTCGTCACTGGAGTATGTGACGACGTCGCCCTGGCACGATAGGTTGCGCCTCATTCTGTAGAAGGGGCAAAGAGCGAGAGGCTCTGCATCCTTGCGGTCCGCCCAATCCCCTGCAGATACTCGCTCATGCAACAGTCGGTAGTCGTCGTCCCTGCAGGCCTCCTCTTGAACTCTGTCGAAATCCACGATGGTCCCATCATCGTCCTCCAGGGCGCACGCTGTAGCTGCAGCGACGAAGGCACATATCTCCTCCTCTTCAGCTAGGTCTGTCTCGTCCGGCTCGCCATGCAGCAGCGGGTACCTGGAGAGAGTGTCTGCCACACAATTGGCCTTGCCCTTCAGGTACTTCACGCGGAACGTGTACATCAGCGGTTTCTCCTTGAGGTTTAGTATGCGTGGGTTGCTGATGTCTTTCAGCTCCTTATCCTTGAAGATCTTGGTGAGCGCCCGGTGGTCGGTGACGAAGGTGAGGTTCATGCAGCCCAGGAGGAAGAGGCGCGCCTTTTTCATGCACCAGGCGATTGCGAGAGCTTCTCCCTCCAGTGTTGAGTAGTTCTTTTCCGCTGCCGTTAGGTGGCGGCTGCCACACAAGGCCGGCTTCCACCCGCCCTTGCAACACAGGGGTGACTCATGTGACACGCACTGACAGTACTGCTGCATGACCAAGAAGCTGATGCCGAGGCGACTGTAGTCCGTAAAGACTGCGGTGGGCCGTGTGACGTCGTAGTACCTGAGGCCCTCACTTGCTAGCTTGCCTATGGCCTCTCTCGTCGCCTCAAATATGGCCTGCAGCTGGTTGTCCCAGTACACCACCTTTCCGGACGGCCGCTTGAGAAGCTCCCTGAACGGCTCCATCAGAAGGGCTGTGGTCAGGAAAGGGGCTACCTGGTTTACCAGGCCGAACCAGGATCGGATGTCGGTGAGGGAGGGCTTTGCCGGCATCTGGAATTCCGTGATGCTGCAAAGGAGGTCCTGACTCGGCTGATAGTCCTCCCAGCCCAGCTGATAGCCCGCGAAGGTCACACTCCTCCTGCAGAAGTGGAATTTGTCCGGCCTTAGCGTGATCCCGTTCTCTGCACACGTCTGCAGGAAATCATACGTGTGCCAGAAGGCTTAGGCGATGGTGTGGTCATGCAGCAGTGTGTCGTCAACGCACTTCAGCTTCCTCGGAACATCTGTGATCACGTGGTCGAAGCGCTTGGTGAAGGCGTCCTGTGAGGCACAGTGTCCCATCGGGGTGCGCAGGTAAACGGTATCGCCCCCACGGAGCTATGAACGTTGTGAGTCTGCTGCTCTCCTTGTCGAGGGCGATCTGGTGGTACCCCGAGTACGCGTCTGTCACAGTCTTGAATGTGTGTTTCGGCACGCTGGTAATCATGTCGAAGGGCGGGCGGGTGTGGTGGGTCTCACGGTGGCACGCTTTGTTGAGCCGCTGGTAGTCCACAGTATTGATCCATTTACTCTAAAACCGACGTGTGCAAAATATTTTTGAAAAATATTTATATTTAGGGGTCGCACAATGAGTTTAAAATCTGACATATTTCACAATACTTTTACTACGGTTCTTGGTTTATTATAATAATACATGCATGACATTTTGGCTTGTATGTCACAGCTTTGAATCTAGGAAGCCCTTTCAAACATGTTTGTACTGGTTGTGTGGTGAAAGTATCTCTCTGGCCACCCCCTCTCTATGTCACGTTTCGGACTGGATTTCGTCAATAAGTTAAAACATGTCAGCCGGGCAGGCATAAACTACTGGAGCTGTCGCTGATCGTCCTGGGCGGACAGCCGCTGCGTGGATCAGGATATTGCGTCCTGTGCCCTCCACCGTGCCTGCCTGGATAGCGAAAATCATTTACGCCATAAAGATCACCTGTTCCCCCGATCCAGAGCAGTTTCGCCTCACTGCAAGAGAGAAATCGGAATTTGACGCCTCGTCGCTTTCCACCGTCTCGACCGTACGTGTCGTCTTGGTTCCGTGGCGACATCCCCGACGCGGACCCAGCACGGGGACCTCCAACTGCTACTCACTACTCATGGCTACTCGAGGGCCTCCCCTTTCTTCACCCTTTGTCTAGGGGCCGGGATTTAGCAAACTTACCAGCGTACCCTGTTACGAGGTCGAAGTTTCTAGACCCGCTACGATAGATGGCAAAACTGTATTCGGCAACGTATTGGTAAGCACCTAGTAAGCTACGAGGTCCATTGCCGTGGTAGCCACCCGAGGGGTCTGGTGTCGCGCAACAGCTAATCCTTTCCAAGCTTACATGAGGTGTGTTAGGGTTACACGTGCTTTTGTTTACAAACAAATTGCCCCTTAAAATGCATAGTATTTTAATCATGGATGTATCATACCTCCATCATTTAGTAAATGATGACTCAAGAGATAATTTATCATATGATACTTCATAAAGGATCGTTTTGCACGGCTGTTACCTACCATTTATTCATTATTACAAAAATCTTGATAATTACTGTAAAACACGAATAATATGGCCTCATATGAATGTCCGTGCGTGAATTTACACATATGATTCCTCGTCTTCTTATCTGTTGTCGATGATTAAGCCGTGTTTTTGGGCGCCAAGCACCGTCTTGGTACGAGACCTTTTTGTCTATTGTTCCCTGCACCAACAGCTTTGGACCAATATACCCACCAAACTCTGCCCATACCCATCTCCTCTCTCTCTCTCTCTCTCTTCCTCTCTCTCTCTCCCTCTCTATCCTCTCTCTCTCTCTCTCCCCTTCCCCTCTCTTCATCTCTCTCTCTCTCTCTTCCCCTCTCTCTCTCTTCCTCTCTCTCCTCTTCTCTCTCCTCTCTCTCTTCCCTCTTCTCTCTCTCTCTCTCTCCCCTCCCTCTTTTCCTCCCCTCCTCTCCCCTCTCTCTCCTCTCTCTCCTCTCTCCTTTTCTCTCTCTTCTCTCTCTCTCTCTCTCTCTCTCTCTCTCTCTCTCTCTCCTCTCTCTCCTCTCTTTCTCTCTCTCTCTCTCTCT
Source organism: Chionoecetes opilio (assembly GCA_016584305.1). Lineage (NCBI taxonomy): Eukaryota > Metazoa > Arthropoda > Malacostraca > Decapoda > Majidae > Chionoecetes > Chionoecetes opilio. The sequence goes on along the minus strand of JACEEZ010025817.1, from coordinate 291,328 downwards.
CCTCCTCTCTCTCCTCTCTCTCTCTTCTCTCTCTCTTCTTTTCCTCTCTCTCTCCTCTCTCTCTCTCTCTCTCCTCTCTCTCTCTCTCTCTCTCTCTTCTCTCTCTCTTCTCTCTCTCTCTCTCTCTCTCTCTCTCTCTCTCCTCTCTCTCTCTCTTTTCTCTCTCTCTCTCTCTCTCCCCTCTCTCTCCCCCTCTTTTCTCTCTCTCTCTCTCTCTCTCTCTCTCTCTCTCCCCTCTCCCCTCTCTCTCTTCTCTCTCTCTCTCTCTCTCTCTCTCTCTCTCTTCTCTCTCTCTCTCTCTCCCCTCTCTCTTTTCCTCTCTCTCTCTCTCTCTCTCTCTTTTCTCTCTCTCTCTCTCTCTCTCTCTCTCTCTCTCTCTCTCTCTCTCTCTCTTTTCTCTCTATCTCTCTCTCCTCGCTCTCTCTCTCTCTCTCTCTCTCCCCTCTCTCTCTCTCTCTCTCTCTCTCCCCTCTCTCTCTCTCCTCTCTCTCTCTCTCTCTCTCTCCTCTCTCCTTCTCGCCCCTCTCTCTCTCTCTCTCTCTCTCTCTCTCTCTCTCTCTCTCTCTTCTCTCTCTCTCTCTCTCTCTCTCTCTCTCTCTCTCTCCCCCCCCTTTCTTTCTTTTTCATCTACTATTTCTTCTCCCCCTCCCCCTTTTCCCTTCTCCCTCTTCAAAGAGGGAAAAGGGAAGAGGAGGAGGGAGGGAGAAGAAATAGTTGCAACTGTTGCAACCTGTTGCAACAACACACCTGTGAGCACGTTGTCATCATAGGCGACATGAACCAACATCTAGTTGCAAGATCCTTTGATGATTCCTCACAGTGTATGGTCTAACAAACCAAGTTGACTTCCCGACACACATTCCGGCTCATCACTTGATCCGGGTCATCAGTGATCTCCCAGACAGTGTCGTCACCTGTTCACCCCTCGGTGCTGTAGGATCATTAGATCACAATGGGGGATCCTAAGTACATACAGGTTGCAGCTCAGAGGGATGCCCCCATCACACGCACCAACTGGCTGTGGGCAGAGCAGATGGGACGGTTTCATTTTTGACGCGCTGCAACACAAAACCCTGGAGCACCTTTCTCTTTAAATGATGTAGATACACAGGTATACACATTCACACGTACTCTGCTTGGAACTCAAGAAGAAATATGTGCCAAGCCAGACTTACACTGCCAAGCCCCTTGATAAGCCCTGGTTTGGTTACCAATTTAGGTGGTGCTGATGAAAAAGTCGTGCCTGGCGCTCTACTAACGCCACCCAACCCACCCTAACAAGGAGCGCTACAGACACGCTTGTGCAGCAATGAAAGAAATCCAACAATGGGCTCAACGACGCTGGCAAGACGACCTCAAAACCAAGCTCAGTGGTCGTTAGTGGGTAACAAGTCCTGGTGGACCACACTTAAACAGCAACAAGGTCTGACAACTGCCGACACCATACCTCCGCTATTCAAGTCTGACCGGCACAGTGGCCACCAAGAACAAGGACAAGGCCGAGGTACTGGCGACATTTTTTTCCAACAAAATGACAGTACCTGATCCCCAGCGATCCATCCCAGCTGTGCCCATCCTCACCAATGCCAGCCTTTCTAACCTCACTATAACTAGTGGGGAAGTTACCGACATTTAGTTTCAGGTCGACACAAAAAAGGGCCCTTTTGGGCCCAGACAACATTAGCCTTCAATCCTAAAAGCGCTGCGCCTCTCAGCTAGCAACGCCCCTTGCTACTATCTTTCAGCACTGCCTCACTACTGGAAGGTGGCCCACCCTGTGGAAGGCTGCCAGAGTGGTGGCATCCCATAAGAAAGGAAAAAGAACTGACCCAAGAACTATAGGCCCATCTCCCTTTTATCAGTTCTTGGCAAGACGCTGGAAGCTATAATTGCCGACAAGAATCTCTTTCTTCACATCACACCACCTTTCTTAACATCAAGCAATTTGGCTTCCGAGCAAACAGGTCAGGGGGCCCCGACCTATTGCTCTATCTGTCCACCCATGGCATAAGCGTCTTGACCAAAAAAAGGGGACACATACGTAAATTGCCCTTGACTTTGCGGGAGCATTTGACAGGGGTGGCATCACGGCCTCTCACCAAACTGAACAGTTTGGGTGTCCGCGGTCATCTGCTGCTCCTACTACAAGAATACCTGCGGGACAGATTTCCAGAGTTGTGGTGGACGGTCAAACTTCAGAGGAACACCCTATTTTTGCCAGCGTCCCACAGGCAGTGTGCTCGGCCCTCTCCTCTGGAATTTTATTCTTCAATGACTTGCTCCAGCTCATCCCAGAGGCACATGCATATCCGATGACTGCACCCTTACATTCCCCTGCGACAGTGGTGATCACCGCACGACTGTCGCTCACATAAATCAGGTCCTCCAAACCCTCATCTCATGGGGTCGTCGATGGCAAGTGGATCTCGCTCCAGAGAAAACCCAGGCGATGCTCATCTCCCAACGACAAAGTCCTCCTAACTCCATCCCTACCATCTTACTGGGTGGGAGGCGGTGCCCCCGCAGACGTCCATCTCCATATTGGGGGGGAAGTGAATAGCGTCCTGACCTTCACCGACCACATCCGAACCATTGCAAGGAAAGCCGCCTGGAAACTTAGCTGTGTCCGGCGTATCTCACAGCTTCTTGACTCCCAAGGGATCACCACCTTAATGCAGCTCAAGTCCGCTCCCTTATGGAGTACGCCCCCCCTCACGTGGTTTTTCCCGCCCCCTTCGTACCTGAGCCTTCTTGACAAGGTAAGGCCCCAGCCCAACGGTTAATACGTCTGAAGGCTCTGCAGGAAACCACTTCTCCCTCCTCTGCAACCCTTGCAGCTGCCCTCGCGACGTAGCAGGTCTGTGCGTCGTTTACAAGACACACAAGCAGCATGTCCCGCACCTGCTGCTCTCCGACAGCCCTGGGCAAGACCCACACGGCCACACCACACGAACTGGTGCTACCAGGGACCCTCAACTGATCGTCCCTTTTGCCAGGACGGGGACCTCTTTGCGTTCCTTCCTTCCGCGCTACACAAGAATGTGGAACCGCATGGTACAGCAGACACAGCTTCACTCTACCTCGTCACTCCAGACCTTCAAGAATGCTGTGAACGCTTGGATAAAGCAGCCATAGTATAAGTACCTACCTATAAACCGTAAACCCGGGTTAAGTTCAACTATGTATTTTATATATTTTATATATATATATATATATATATATAATATAATTTAATATATATATATATATAATATATATATATATATATATAATATATATATATAATATATATATATATATACTATATATATATATATATATAGCAGTAGTTAAAAATAAAATGTAAAATTAGAATAGTAACACATGTACATGTAAAAATTTATTTAGTAGTGAAATAGTGAATTAGAGAAATAGAATTTAGAATAGTAACCCATGTATGTAGTTAAGCTAGGAATAATCTACACATTCCTCAAGTCAAAGATAGTTCTCAGTAGTCCAGCTGAAGCTCCTGACTGTAAACCTATAAGATTAAAAAAAAAAAAAAAAAAAAAAAAAAAAAATGGAGAGAGAGAGAGAGAGAGAGAGGGGAGAGAGAGAGAGAGGGGAGAGAGAGAGGAGAGAGAGAGAGAAGAGGAGAGAGAGGAGAGAGAGAAAAGAGAGAGAGAGAGAGAAAAAAAAAAAAAAGAGAGAGAGAGAGAGAGAGAGAGAGAGAGAGAGTAGAGAGAGAGAGAGAGAGAGAGAGAGAGAGAGAGAGGGGGAGAGAGAGAGAGAGAGAGAGAGAGAGAGAGAGAAAGCTCATACCACGGCCTCTTGCACTTATTTCGGTTTTTAGTATACATGTCCTACTCTTGCAACAGTATAAATGATCACAAATTAGTATTCACTATCAGAACTTACCTATATAAGTAGCTAGATGATGAAATCAGCTACAGGAGACGGTGTTCCTTCCCGCTGAAATGTCTGGTAAATCTTCTGGTAAGCCGCTACTAGACACAAGGACCACTCGTAGGTTACCAGGATACTTGCAATATCGTAAGTGTTTGCTGAATAGGGTCGTGCCATGTGCGCGGAGGTACGAGGAAATTTACCAGAGTTTTACCTCGTAAATGGTTTGCTGAATCCAGCCCCAGGATACCAGCGAGATACTTTTTTTTTTTTTTGCTTTCCCACGCTCAGTCCCCCGGATGACAAGCAGCTTTGGCTCTTACCGCACCTCGTGGCATTCTCACTAGAGAGAATTGTTGGAACCATTAGAAAATAGCCGATTACCTTATTCCGTTCCTCTAAACTTGAGTCTAAAGTACAACGTGAAAAACACGAATTTCTATGTTCAATTTCTTCCAAAGGTTGAATATAGTTAAGTTGCATAGGATGTAAGTAAATTTCTCTCAGTAGAGGCAAAGACTACTCTATACTGGACTTGCTACTCGTGCCCCGCGCCAACCCGCCCATGACCAGTGGAGGCCAGTTTTGCGATTCCTGCCATTTTAGAACATCACCCCTATTTCCCTTCCTAAGGTTTATCAGTATATATGATATACCGTTATCTTCGTAACTGTTTGTTCTATAATATTATCAAATAAAAAACAGTAAAATACACTAAAAAATGCCATTATGAGAGAGTGAAGAAATATGCATGACCTCAATATATACTTAAACTCTTCGCCATTTAATATTTTGCGCGAAAACATTTTAAATGCTAGTGATAGAAAGAAGCGGATTTTCATTAGCTTTCTATTGATATATTTCGTTTTCTGATAAATGAGTTACCACCATGCCTAAATTAGCGTTAACTAAAAAAATAACATCATCAATCGTATCGGCAAATAAAAAAGTGTTCCATGAATACAGTAGACTATGGCATATCAGTATAAATGATACACTGTTATCTTCGTGAATGTTTGTTCTATAATATTATCAAATAAAAAACTGTAAAATACACTAAAGAAATTCCATTATGAGACTGAAGAAATATGCATGAACTTATATTCACTTAAACTCATCGCAATTTGATATTTTGCGTGAAGACTTTTTACATGCAACATATCAATAGAATCGGAATTTAATTAGCTTTCCATTGCTATATTTCATTTTCTGATAAATGAATTAGAACCATGCATAAATTAGCGTTAACTAAATAAATAGCATCATCCATCGGGTAATTATCCCGATAGATGATGTTATTTTTTTAGTTAACGCTAATTTATGCATGGTTATGATTAATTAATCAGAAAACGAAATATAGCAATGGAAAGCTAATGAAACTCCGCTTCTTTCTATCGCTAGCATCTAAAATGTTTTCTCGCAAAATATTAAATGGCGATGAGTTCAAGTAAATATTAAGTTCATGCATATTTCTTAACTCTCTCATAATGGCATTTCTTTATTGCATTTTACTGTTTTTTATTTGATAATATTATAGAACAAACATTTAGGAAGATAACGGTATATCATATATACTGATAAACCATAGGAAGGGAAAAGGGAGTGATGTTCGAAAATGGCAGGAATCGCAAAACTGGCCTCCACTGGAAATAGCCCAAAATGAGTAGCAAGTCCAGTATAGAGTAGTCTTTGGTAGAGGTTAAGAGATCATAGGGTATAATAGGTTACATTCCTACCGCGAGAAACTATCTGACAACTCCCCCTTAAAAATTCCTGAAACCATAGAATGTCCTGAAGGATGTCTTGTAGAGTACCGAATGATAAATTATAAATCCTAAATTCACCCTTAGGCCCGGTTCAGACTTCACGTATTTGCTACGTCCGTCTTGTTATCGTGACGTCACTGTGACGTCACGATGACGTTACCTCGTCTCACTGGTCGATCACTCCCGCTCGCTCATATCAGAAAAAATTACAGTATAAAACCGCCTTGCTTTCCTTACTTCCTCCCTTTTGTACCCCATGACACACCTATTACTCCCTTCACTATATCCCCCTTCACTCCCTGGCCTATCTATATAGCGCTACAATCCCCTGACAACAGGCTATGGCAAAGGTTATAAGTGGAATCTGTTTAGCGGGGTCCAAAAGTGTTGCCACATATCGCAGTCGTGGATGTATTCTTCAAGTCACTAATAATTACTACCTATTACACGGCCTGTAGAGGGTATTGGTGACGTAGCGTGATGTTGTAGGAAGGATGGTATATAGTAGCTATTAGAGGGGCACGTGAGAGGATTAGAACTAGAGAACACGAGAAATAACGCATTAAAATATACAGAGGTAGTGGTGGTAGTCGAGCTTACAATCAAGCAGCGGTGCCGCTGTTCCGCCTTCAAGCAGCGGAACACAATATTTTCACATCATGTATGTCTTCCATTACTAATATTGTCTTCTAGAATCACTGATAATAAATATATTTTAAATCAGACCTTGGAAACAGCATTATTTTGATATTGCAAAACTTAGTTACGTATAATGTTCTATAGATTGTGGCACCAGCGCTCACGCAGCCCGCCAAAAGAATTGGAGGCTCCGAATCTTTTGCCTCCAGACGCACGTCTTTCAAGGTCACACAAGCAGGAAGTGACGTCATCGTGACGTCACGTTGGCAAGAAGGCCGTAGCAATTACGTGTAGTCTGAACCCCGCTTTATACTTGTGTGTATCATCACGTGAGGATAGCAAATCTTATTGGTAAGAGTAGGGAGTACTCAATATTTATTATAAGTATTGAGTCAGCTTTTTCCCAACACCTCCCCTCTGCCCACGTGAATTCACCCCTTTGAATCGACTCGGGACAAAGGGAGACGGATAGTCTGCAATCATCTCCCATCTGACACACAGGAGACGATGGAGCTAAGACGGGTTGTCGTCATCCTGGCAGTGAGAGCCACACTTCCTCAGTAAAAAAAAATCCCCCTCCCCCCCCCGTTCCTTTAGAATGATGTCTGTTTCATATTAGGGTAGTGTAATGCGAGAAAATGGGTTAATCCTGTGACTCATGATTGACGAAGAGTTTACGTTGAGTGGTGAGAGTAAAGTAATATATAAATGTCGAGTAAGTAAATGCTCGCAATTTTCCTTCACTCCTCAGTTCTTAATCAATAGATATAGTTTCCGACAATATTTTTGTGCCCGCGGTCGCTAGTGACGTCACGGCAAGAAGTAGAGAAGAGAGAGAAGGTAGCCATATTTTCTCGCTCTCTCACCAAGCCATGCCTCGACAACACGTGTAGGGAGTTGTGTCTTACAACCTTTTTCAAAGGATTTTGGAGCGGAGTGAGTTGAGTGAGCTGAGTGACCATGAGGGGGTGGTTTAGCCCATGAGGGGGACCCACGTGTGAGCTGATGGTGTGAGCTGAGCTGAGTGGATGACCGTGGACACACCAGTGTATACAGCTAAGGCCATGATTCATAGCGAGTGTGTGTGTGTGTATAGGTACTTTACACAGTGACAGTGGGGTGAAGGAATTCTTGGGTTTTTGTTAAACACGAGTGAGAGTCGCGTCGTGTCGATGTTCATATTGTGCAGTGATTTATTTTTGTGAAACCTTAGGTTAAGTGGGGATGTGAATACTGGCCCATCAGTATGTGATAATATACAGAAACCCTGTTAACGAGTCGTTTATTAAGTCCCAGTAATACTCACATATTCTCTAAATCTTTAATTTTTTCCCCACTTATTGTGGGTGGTGGCAGCGTAATCGCCAGGTTTGTGGAGCCCTTCGAGTTAACATCAAGCTATAAGGGGAGGCGCTACAGTAGGAAATGTTGATAGGATGGAAATAATAGTAAAGGAAATCTGGCTGGTCTCAAGAACCCTCAGATGATGTGCCGACGGGGAAATGTCTCGATCGGAAAGGTTACTCGTCCATGCCATGCCTCGGGCCACGAGTAGAAATTGAGTAACATGTTTGTTTATGATGGATATTTGGTGGAAAGGAACCTTCACACACTATAACAGAAAGACCGGTGCATAGGTGGAGTGTAATGTGTTTTCTGTGTCTGTTTAAATTAATATATCAATTTTTTTATAACCAAAATAATTCGATGCACTTATTATCCTCCATAATCCATGAGCTTAGTCAAAACAAAATAAGAGACAGGATACAAACCCCCTACATAACACTGAGCCCAATATTTTAGAACTCCACGTCTAAAAGATCCTAATGCTAAAATATATCTTGGTAAGAAACCTAATACGTCACGTTACCTCATTATAAGTTTTCTACTAACCCAAGGTCCTCAGCTAAAATAAACCGAATGACCACTTCACCTCGGCCAAGGTTTCCAAAGTTATTGTAAGGTTTTTTTTATTCTTAATTAAGGTAAGTCAGTTTCGAAGTGGAGATAAGATTTTGTGTGTCCTTTTTCATGATGGTGGTTATCCCTAAACCAGTGGTTCTTAACCTGGGTTCGATCGAACCCCAGGGGTTCGGTGAGCCAGTCTCAGGGGCTCGGCGGAAGCCCTCCGAAACACATTGCAAGTTTATTATTGTAATGCTGGATTATTCACCATAGTAAATTATATGCAATATTAACGTATATTTAAGCAGTGCGGTGGAGGGAGAGTTATGTGTGGGTGGGTGTATGTGTGTGTTTGTGTTCGCCCGCCTCTCTTACTTTCGAGCAGTGGACATATAGGGAGGGGGAGCACTCGGCCATGCCCCTCCAAAGGGACAAAAATAGTTTTGCCATTGAATATCAAACTAGTGCAATATATCCCTTCTGTACCTCAAAAATCCCGTAAAAATGCTTGATTTTCAAAACATCTCGTGACCCACTTCTCAGACCACCCAGCTGTAGAGGCTTGCTTCACTCCACTCCCCCCACCCCTAACCCCCCTTCCCTTTCCAAGGACCTTTATACGCCACTGCTTCCGATTTCTTCCTTCCTTATTCTTATTATCCAAATATACTCTTGAATTTTAAAGTATTTTTTCTTTGATTTTTATTATCTTATTTTTCTTCCCATATTTGAGGGGTTCGGCTAGTATGCGGAGGTTTTTGTAAGGGTTCGGCGACTCTGAAAAGGTTGAGAACCACTGCCCTAGACCATAAACAAGGGGAGGTGGCAGCTTAACTTATGAAAACACGATAAACATATCAAAATAAATAAACTCCAGTTTCAACCAACACACACTTATGTTCCTGTCCTGCCACACCACACTCCTCATTATATATTCAAGAGAACCCCCTTCACGGTTCACAGATGTTTGGAGGCTTACCAGATGAAACAGTACAATCTGTTCATGCATGCGGCGAGGACATTGAGATCTTGGAAAGTTTTACATACCTTGGTAGCGCAGTCCATAACTAGGGGGGGGGGGGGGGGGGGCACTCAGTAGAGCGCATACCTCCGCCCGAATATTTCATCAATTGGTTGCTATGGCAACAGTTGTGATCATATATATATATGCACTCAGTATGAGCGCATACCTCCGGCCGAATATTTCATCAATTGGTTGCCATGGCAACAGTTGTCAATAGATTTCATCCAAAATTAAATCAGTTCTTCCTTATACCAAATAAACTTGGTATACCGAGTTTGGTCCAAATCTATTGGTAACTTATCGAGAAATCCTGTACACTAACAAACAGACAGACAGACAGACAGACAGATCGGGGTGAAAACATAACCCCTCCAACTTCGTTGGCGGAGGTAATAACGGCGGATCAGGTCAAGAAGTCTTTCGGAGGATAAACATAGCCCAAGGTGTTATGGAATCACTCAACACAAGTATTTGGCATTGTCAGAACTTGTGCAGAAGGACAAAGATCCGGATCTTCAAGTCGCCTGTGATCCCTGTATTACTCTATGGATATGAGACATGGACACTAAATAGCGATTTGAATAAGCGAATCGATGCATTTGGTAATAAGTGTTTTCGCAGAATCATAGGATATATCTGGGATGATTACGTGTCTAATCAGTTATTGCACTATGAGAGTAAATCGAGGCCTATTACCTGTATAATCCGTCAGCACCAACTTCGGCTACATGGGCATGTGGCACACTACCCTGAAACCGGTCCTTCCCACTGGGTTGCATCTGTAAAAGACAATCCGGCGTGGAGGAGGCCAATGGGGGTGCTTACAAGGCTCGTGCTGGGGCAAGTTGATGTTTCCTTCCGAGAGTTGCTTGGTATGGGAAGGGAGCCTGCATTGGGACTCGCGCGTGGTGACCCCCGGGAGTAGCGTCGTAGGGTGGGCGAGGCAACGCACCCCCCGGCGTATGCCCCCTATGATTGATTAAATTTTTGATATTATATTAAATTATTCTACAGTAGATATTCCTCTCAGTAATTATATCTTGTATAAAATACTCGTACAGTTTGTATAATAAACCTTTAAGTTGCTCTTTTTCATCTTGTCACTTTTCCTACTAGTTGTATTTACGCTGACTTTTTTATGCCTGTTTTTTTCCTAATCCTACTATCTTTTTTCCTGCCTTGACCGACTGTATTCCTTCCTTGACTATCATGATTTCTGGTGTTCACTTTCACACCCTCCTAGTCTTTGAAAAAACCCTGATCTCTATCTCACTCTCCACTCTCCATGCCATCAAACCCACCCCCATATGGGAGAGGTGCACCCCGTGCCTGGCGTACAGGTGGTTCTTACCGGAGAATCGGGCCCAGTTGTCAATAAACAGCCACCCGTTCCTCCTGCAGAGATCAACAAGCAAGATGTTCATTTCAAAAGCTTCATACCACCATCTCGCCCCGCAGACCTGTGCGACAAGATGCCACGCACAACAGGGGTGCCTCCAAGATCCCTAATCCTGCCTAGGGCCTCCCTGTACCTCCTAAAGAGCTCCTGTCTCCCGACCCTGCCTATATCGTTCCCACCTGCATTAATGCAAACAGTTGGCGCTACACCCTCCCTAGCCAAAACTCTCCCCAGCCTGTCTCCTATATCCCCAATCCCCACCCCATGAAAACAGGCAAGCGTCCTATGCTTCCTATCTCTGGCACAGAAAGCCTATATAAATACCTGACCTGGCTATTCCCACAACCACGGTCTTACCTGAAGACAGGGAAGGTTCGTCTGTCTTTCCATCCTTTCCATCCTTGCACTCATCCTCCAGTGCGGGAAAGGTGTTCCTGGTCACAGGGGGCTGAGTCTGTGGTCTCTCATGACCACTACCCTTGTTCCTGACCTCCTTCCAAGCTTCCTGCTAGTATGGCA
>JACEEZ010025817.1:192691-275191 GCA_016584305.1 Chionoecetes opilio | reverse complement strand
TAAAAGTTTTAAGTAATCGGAGTCAGAAAAAAAAATTGTTACCTAGAAAAAAAAGTGCTTAGATTTTGTTTTAATATATTATTGCACCTATATCATAAATATGACAATAATTTATCAGCATGACGCTCAAGATTGCTAATATAATGACTTGGAGTAATGAACTGTCACAACTGAACTGAAGATGCAGTAGATCTCGATCAAATCAATAAATCGCACCTTGAAAAAATCATCCTCTTCGTCTTCATCTGGGCTGCTGCCTTCTGAGGTATCCAAGACAGCCTGCTCCGTGACCTCGAACAGCAGTCTTGATGATATCACGGCATCTAACTTCTCAGGATAAGAAGGAGGACCACATGCAGCTTGAAGAGAGGGTGGATTGCTGTCAATCAATCATTGGAGACATATGCCGGGGGGCGCGTCGCCTCGCCCACCCTACGACGACACTCTCGGGGTTCACCATGCGCGAGTCCCCATGCAGGCTCCCTTCCCATACCAAGTAATTCTCTACAGGAAACATCAACTTGTCCCAGCCACGAGCCTGTGGGCGCATCCTTGGCCTCCTCCACGCCGGATTGTCTCTTACAGATACAACCTGATGGGAAGGATCGGTTCCAGGGTAGCGTGCCACATGCCTATATAGCCGAAGTTGGTGCTGGCGGACTATACAGATAATAGCCCTCGATTCAGTCTCAGGGTGCAATCGCTGATTTGACACGTAATCATCCCAGCGATACCCCATGATTCTGTGAAGACACTTATTACCAAAGGCATCGATTCGCCTCTCCAAGTCGCTATTTAGTGTGCCATGTCTGACAACCATAGAGTAAGACATGGATCACAAGCGACTTGAAAATCCGGATCCTTGTCCTCCTGCACAGGTACCGACAAAGCCAAATACTCCTGCTGAGCGAGTCCATAACACCGAGGGCTATGCCAATCCGCCGTAAGACTTCTTGACGTGACCCGCCGTCATTATGGACTGCGTTACCAAGGTATGTAAAACTTTCCAAGATCTCAATGCCCTCGCAGCACGCATGAACAGACTGTACTGTTTCATCTAGTAAGCCTCCAAACATCTGGACTTTGGTCATGAGCCAGGAGACCTCAAGTCCCAAAGGCTTTGCCTCCTCGTGCAGCGCCTCGAGAGCCATCACCTCAAGCGACTCAGCAAATATTACTGCAACAGCGGCAAAAACAAGATCAATGCTCCTGGTGTTGCCGAGGGATACTCCACAATCACTTTGATCTACAACCTTGCCCAATACCCAGTCCATAAAAATGTTGAAAAGTGATGGGGAAAGGACGAACCCTTGCCTCACTCCTGTATTCACAGGAAAGAAGCTGGATACACCTCCCCCACACTTCACAGCACTCTCAGAGTACAGGATTGGTTTGGCCATCATAAAATCCAAATGATCAAAGAGGGAGAGTCACTGGTGGGCAAGCAGCGTTCTCTGGACGGTGCGCGTAGCCGCGCAGGAATGTGTTCAAAATTGAGGTTTGCGGACACATTTGCGTTGGCGGAAGTGCTTCCGCAAACGCAAATCCGCAAACATTTACACTTCCGCACATCCGCAAACGAATTCGGACTTCCGCAATTTGCGGAGGTGTTTGCGGAAGTGCCCGCCTCTGGTGTGTGTGTGTGTTGGTGTGTGTGTGTGTGTGTGTGTGTGTGTGTGTGTGTGTGTGTGGTGTATATATTTACCTAAATGAAGCATACAATGTCTCGTGTGGTCCTGTCTTCGTATTTTTACATAGTATATATCTCGATTTTTCTTAAATTAATGTCCACTTCTTTCTATCTCTTATGGAGTCCATTACATAGCATGTTGTTGTGTGTGTGTGGTGTGTGTCATCATTCATAAAAACAGTCCACGATAATACAGGATCGTAATAACAACAGTTTTTCAGACATTCATACACAATATCATATTCCCAATTAGACTCCATAACTGCACGCGACAAGAGACCAAAATTTATATAAAGATAACAGATGTCATAGATGCATAAACACAGTGAATGTCTTAAATCACCACCTCACATGCCGTGCTGGCTGGTTCAGGTGTGCTGGGGACCAGGATGGGGATCAGCGCCCAGGTGAAGACGGTGGCACGCTCCATCGATGGGCTGCAGGAGACTACACTTCAAGGCTCAACCGTGCTCGTCCACCACGCCCTCGGTAAAGTGTTTCTCTGAGGTGCTCTGTTGACTTCATCATGTTAGCTTGAACGCTGTTAGTGATATGGTGATTCGGGGGGAGGAGAGGGACACTCCTAGTAGTTTAGCAGTTTTCTGGAATTTTGAAAGCGCTAGTACCTAACTGGTGATAAAATATAGGCCTGTTGGAGTCATATAAGTTAATTAACACGTCAGAAACATCCTTTAGCATGACTTTGCATTTATTATACTCTACCTTACTCTACTTCAGGGATCCATAATGTCACCGGTTCATCGCAATCATTATATTTATTAATTATTCATTGGCATTGCTGCTCAATCACACTCGTTGATCTGGTATTTTCAGAGCCCTTATGTTTAACATTTAACACTTGTTTTCTTTGGCAGGAAAGTCCGACTTAGCCTTTCTCGTCGACAAAGTCCAGCGGAAAACGTCACACCTGATCGTCTTCAGTCACAGTGAGTGGCGCCGCGTATTCTGGTCTCACGTCGCAGGAAAGAAACGTAGCTCTGGAAATCCGGACAATATAATTTTATTAGGAATTGTTGATTTTATGTACATGAGGCAATTAATATGCAATGTACATGTTTTTGTTATATACATCTGGCTTGACTCGTTTAATATACGTTTAGTGAATTCAAAAAGTATCTAATGTTAATACTAATAATACCAATGTTAATAAAAGGTCAGCTAGGATGATGATAATCTTGTGTTTGGGCTTTATCGGAGGCAAATACTCATGCTTCGAGAATGCTGTACATAGGTTGGCATGTACACTCAGCTGTAATATATAGTCAATTTTATTCAAGTTGGTCAAAATGCACTAAGGAGGCCACGCCCCCTTGTACCTGATTGGCTGAACTCAACGTGACCGAGGTTGTGAATAACAAAACTACAAACCAAACTACAGTATACCGTACGTACGTAGTTTTAAATTGGCCAAAATGCACTAAGCTAGGAGGCCACACCCCCTTGTACCTGATTGGCTGAACGCAAAGTACCCGAGCTTGTGAATGACAAAACTACAAACCAAACTACAGAAGACTTAGTGTAGTTCATTTAAATAATAATACGTACTTTAGTCATGAAATAACCCGATTGTATGTATCTATTGCAACTCATACACAAGCTCAGACACGTTGGGTTCACCTATTCAGGTACAAGGGGGCGTGACCTCCTTAGTGCATTTTTGTCAATTTAAATAAAATAGACTATAGGTTTACTTTCATGCTCTATCTAAGTAACCTATGATCATTGTTTGTCATAAATGATTGATGAGATAAGAGTCTCTCGTTCCCGTTACGGTGATACTCTTTGTTGGAATTAGTTCAATTGCTTTACAAATGGTTACGATGTGCATACTTATCTCCATAGTTCATGAGTAGGCCTCCTCAGATACATGAGTAGAGACAAAAAATAGCTTCAGAAGTACGATACGTCACCTGTCTTTCGTTAAATCACTCGTACGGCATTATGTTCGTGTCCCGGGGGGGAAGCCAGCAACGGAGGTCGTATCGCCAGCAACGACCATCTCTCCGACTATCTAAATACTTCTTTTCCTTACGACGGAAGCTACAAAGCCTCCCTCGGTCGGTGGTAAACGCGTCGGAAGGCGCTGACTGGCTAAGACGAGTAATGACGTCATCAAGCTCATCATCAGTCACCAGCCAATGACAAACTGTTTTTAAAACTTCTCGACCAATCACAAGTCAGCGACATATTTCCGGGCAAGAATGGCATGCCAGATTGCCTCTCTCCGCCTTCTGTCCCCGTCATCTCTAACTAATTCTCGTTTTATTAGGAATGCTTGCGTTTTAAGGAGTTTTAATGTATCAGATAGTAAGATATATAAGTAAGGAGCCTGTGTTGCTTGTGTTTTGGTGGTAGAAGGTCTGTATGTGGGTTGAAATAGTGAATATTTGTGATATGGGGCGGCCCCGCGGCAAGAATGTCTCCGCACTCACTGCCCCACCAGCAGTCACCTCATCATAACATCTATAAATCACCCTTATTTAAGGTGACACACGGTGCTACATTGATTTAGATAATGACACGTATATATAACATCTCACCATAATCACTAAGTTGTATAATAACGAATAATAAGACGTTTAATCCTGCCCAAACCTACCGTGGCGGAGGAGCTGGCGGCTCCGCCCGCCGCCTCTCAAAAGCTTTGAGTAAAAACCCGCCGTTATCCGCCTCACCTGTGCCTTCCTGAAGAAGACAGTCAGCTCCCACGCCTGTGATAGCACCATAGGATATCACTAGGGATCATAGGATTCCTCAAGGGGTTCTCGCTCCCCTACTAAATATTACCAAAGACATCTCCCTTGGTGTTGATAATTATATCCACCTCACGGGCTTCATGCTGCTGCTGCTGCTGCTGCAGAAGGCCGCGCTGCCAGACGTGAATGAGTCCCTTGCTTGTATTTCATCTCTTTACTCATATATATGAATAATATCCATCCAAATGCAATCATATGTCTACTACATTCGCCTATAAAAAAGATATTTCATAGCATACCAAGCAATAATGAGCATGCCTGGAGACTTCCGACTTCTGCTAATACCGGTCTTGAGCAGTCGTTGGCCAGTGTGCGCGTTTACGACTACGACTTTTCCGCGCTGTGGGTTCCTGTTACGACCGACGTCGGACTTCCGACCAAAAAAGGGTCTTAAAGTGTTTTGTGGCTTCCCTCCCCGGTAAGGAGGTTGCTATGGGCCACTACACTGAATATTAAGATCCCGCTCAAAGTGTCCATACATCTTGATTAGATAGGCAACTTGCGGACAACTGGGTGCTAGCGACCAATATTTGATGTTATTCTAACCACTGTAAGGTACTCTTAAGTGTTCTTGTGTTAAATATCAGGTTTTCACTAATAAAACCAATGGTTATGATATACTCATGTCCATATCATTAACATTGGTTTGAAGAAATAGTATTTGAAGGGATGCTATACTCCTGCATGGTCCAAGTGCCTCCAAGGAAGTATTACGTCACAATGTTTGGGTGAATATGTTTCTCCATTGATGCTGAAAGACTATTGATGTTCGCACAAGGGTAGTATGATTCTTATTCTTTAAAAAACATGATTAACGCCACGGCTAATTTCGCCATCCGACATTTTTTAAATAAACACTACCCCCAGTGTTACCAGATCTACAGAAAAATATATGGATCTACAGATATTAGGTGTAGTTTAAGATTTTCAGATTTTGCCTCTAAAATTGGCTAAATCTACAGTTTTGTCTCAGATATATACCCAAGTCTACTTATTTCAACAGGTATTTTGCCCGAGTTTCTCAGATATATATAAATTTTGTCTGGCAACACTGATGGCCCCATCTCCAGGCCAGCTAGCTGCCACACGTACGAAGTATATAGTCTGGTGATGCTATCACATAGGCGAGAGCTGTTTCTTAAACTTCCTCAGGAAGGCACATGTGAAGCCGAGGATCTACTGTTTCCTTCCGAGGCCTGGCAAGGCCTCCAGTGGCCAGATGATCCAGGACCTCGCCTGTAGACCCGTATGCAAAATAGTGTTGGGGGGATTTCTCACTTGATCTTGGTTAATGGCTCCCTGGACATGAAAAATCACCGAGGTGCTTGTCCGCCATTGCGCCACGAATGCCGCTACGGCCAAATCATATATGGCCACCGCCAGCCTAGATAAAAATATAACTTTTTCATTATTTGGATTAGATACACGTGTAATACCTCTAATCCTACTAATTTGAGGGTGAGGAATTCATTTCTGGTGTTGTTTTGAACATTCGGGATCATTTTGACCTTCAAATGTCAGGGCCAATGTGGCCATAACCCGTTTTTAGTGATATAAAGTAAAGTTAAATTCAACAAATTCTCACACATTTAACTCAAAACTCATATTATATTATAGATAGACAGTCATAATGACCCTGATAAATATGGCTCATTATCAATGTTAATAAAATTGTATCATTAAGATTGACTTTAATTTTATTGGGTGTGGAAAATAACAAATTAGACCATGTGGGAGTATAACGAGATACAGATGACAACCTAAAACAAAATCAAATGAAAATTTCTGCAAAGGTACACCATATTTTAAGTGTTCATAAGTTATTCTTTCAGTGGCAGGTTTTTACATGATGATTTATCTTTCTTTCCATGGCAAAAAATGACACTAAACTCCAGCCGAACCACTCCACAGAGTCGAGTGGTGCACCTGCCTCCACACTTGCATGTTGTTAGGGAAAAGATAAACACCTCATCTCCTTTTCACTTCCTGTACTTAGGCAACACTACAATACACGTCACACCCCACACTACAATACTCCAACACCCCTGGCCGCTTGTAGTCTAGTCAAAATGTGGCTGAACCTCAAACAAATTGCTAACAAAGGTTTTTAACTTGGATATTGGGCATGAATAACCTCTCTTTCGGATAAAAAAGTTTACCAGAATTAACCTTGCCGAAAGGGGTCAACGGCCGCCATCTGTAAAATCCAACGGGGAAGATCTCCGACCCGCCGCCACAAACGGTTTTTTCCTCCTCTTATCCATAATAATTAAGCTAGGTCAATAATTGTTTTACACCAAATGCATGACTATGTACTGCCATTACCATACAATTTTCATCAAAATTGGTACAGTAGTTTTTGTGCAAAAAAATAAAACCGATAAATTAGAAATACAAAAATATTTTTTGCATGAAAAACCCACACAGGGCCCACCCCAAGCCAGCTTGACATTTTCTTGGTGTTTTTAAATTGTAATGATAGGTAGCTATATGCTTAACAATAAACTAACACCAGAAAATGACTACCCCCTGCCATTGTTTTCATGCTTTTTTTTTATTTCTTATACAAATATGAATGTAAAAGGGTACAAAAACAGACTAAGTAGCCTTTTTCAAGGCAACAATTTTCACATTAATTCCTGACATTTCATAAAAAATAGGTCCAAAATAAGTACAACTTACAATAATGGAATGGTCATTTTGGTCGAATGCTTGGGGCAAGGCTCTTGCATAACCACCACAGAACAAGTTCATGAACGGACCAAAGAACATTTCTTGTCAAAAACTAGTCACAGGTAATTTCATCATCATCAAGATCTGGCTGTGGTGAGTTGGTGCAGTGGAGGCCTTTGCAATCACCACACAAGTTTGAACAGTGAATGCCATGTTTCCTGCAACTGCATCTTGCTGTACTACACCCTGAAGTACAGTTACACCTAATTATAGCCAACAAATTTACAGGACCAGCTGGCAAGTCAGTCATGATTGGTTGTAATTTACCATCTGAAAGTTTCCATCCCCCTCGTCCCGGTTTTTAGCTGGTTTCTACCTTTCCATTCCTGAATTTGGAAGTAAAATCGAAGGCTGTGGAATTTCGTACTGCTCTTGTTGGTGGCAATGATTTGGCCTCAACATACTTTGAGCTTTTTACAAAACCTTTCCTTAAAGCGCCTCAGTCGGAGATGATTGATGTTTTCCCCATCATTACCATTGTACAGGCACACTAAAGCCTTCTCCCCAGCTTCAATAACCTCTTCTGAACTGCTATCCTTGCCAAACACTTCTGCCAGTTTGAGGAAGTTTCTATTGTTCATCACCTTTCGAAGGGACGCTGCCTTCCCAATTCCATGAACACTGGATGTACAATCACACCCAGTAGTGCATGGATGAAAAGAATGTTGGAACAAACCACATCTCCCAAAAATTTCCTCATCTCTTTGATGTTTCCAGACTTTCACACTTTTTGCACTAGCCTTTGGGTTGTGGCGTGAAGTAGTATTTGTAACCGTCATCTCTATTGGGATGATAACATAGAAGGACCAATAGGTCAGTGTCATCTGCTATCAAAATGGTTTTCTCCTGTCTGTGCCAGTTCTAGAGCAGTCTTCACAATCAATACGTCAGCGTCTCCAGATGCATGGACTACTTTACAACCTGCTTCCTCCAAACTCTTTCCCAGCAAGTTGATGAACAATTGTTTGTTTTCTTGATTAGCTAGGAAACATCCTTTTTTAATTTGAACAACCATTTTAGGGGTCAGTAACACCTTAACACCAACAGAGCCCCCTGCTCGGCGTCGGTGAGTCGCGTCTTTAATGGATGGACCACTTTCATATCCATCAAAGACAATGCATGCTTTTCCATATCTAGTTGTGACATATCTGCGGTATCGGGCACAGATCTCATCAAATGTGTGGACCTTTTTGCCATGGGAGGCGTTGAAGGTAGTGCTCCACCATCTAAGAGATACTGTGGATCTGAAGACTGTGGACCTGATTGTACAGGGGAAGTCAGTTCCCATATTGCGTCTGCCAAAGCCGGTTTCTTTGCCTCTCGCGGCAGTCCGAAAGAATTAAAAAGTGCAGGTGGGTAACCACAAAGCTCATACTGGAAATGTTCTTGCTGCTGCTGAGTTGAGGGTTCATTGGTAGATAGCACACACAGTCTCTGGAAAAGAGTTGTGGATCATTCTCAACTGCTTCATCTTTGCTGAGTCGAAACTTTTGACCCAAGTGTAATTGCCTGATCCTTTCTTTTAAAGTGTAAATCGTGGACATTTTTTCCAACCATTGAAGCTATGATTGTCTCTCCTATAAAAGTAGATATATTTAATTATACTACACTAACTATTCATTTTAACTACAACATTTACGCTGGTATTGTAAAATACCAGGACTAGGGAATTCCCAAGATATTCTAATGCCAAAGTCAAATTATAGCTACATCATAGCTATATTTAATTAATAAATTTTTTATTTTAAGGTCCAATTTGGACAAAAGAGAAAAGAATTCCACCTATCGTTGGCCTCTCAAATTAAATGTATGAACTGCGGATTCAAACACTGTCATTGCTGGTTGTGTCATATTAGTTTGCCTGGCATCCCTGTGTATGTTCAGTAATCATGCCAAAAATAATGAGTGAGTAATGAAGTTGACGCTGTTTAGTCTGAAAGACTATTTCACAGCAGAAATATAAGAAAAAGAGAGTGGACAGAAAGTGGAGAAAATATTAAAGGAAATACAGAGATGAGGATTAAAGGAAATAAAGCTGGGTAGAGTGCTTGCCAAATGATGGCGGCCGTTGACCCCTTTATTGGTTTTAATTTTTTTGCACAAAAACTGCTGTACCAATTTTGATGAAAATTGTATGGTAATGGCAGTACATAGTCATGCATTTGGTGTAAAAAAATTATTGACCTAACTTAATTATTATGGATAAGAGGAGGAAAAAACCGTTTGTGGCGGCGGGTCAGAGATCTTCCCCGTTGGATTTTACAGATGGCGGCCGTTGACCCCTTTCGGCAAGGTTAATTTTGGTAAACTTTTTTTTATCCGAAAGAGAGGTTATTCATGCCCAATATCCAAGTTAAAAACCTTTGTTAGCAATTTGTTTGAGGTTCTGCCAAAAAATCAGCTAGATTGACTGGACTATTGTAGACCATCGGAGGGTAACCTAACCAGTCTTACACTGCATTCCCTCAGGCTGTTCCTCTGTTAACTACTGGCCCCATGGGCGGGGAGCGTCCCACGCCCATGTCTCACACCCACCCACGGCTCACGCGCATTACACAGTGGTGTGATGGTCGCTTACGTAATCCTTAGACCTCCACATTCCTGTTCCTGGCTTCCTGTTCCCACAGCGCGGGCGGCGGCGTCTCACACCCACCCACAGCTCACGCGCATTACACAGTGGGGTGAAGGTCGTTTACGTATTCTTAGACCTCCACATTCCTGTTCCTGGCCTCCTGTTCCCCCCAGCGTGGGCGGCGGCGTCTCTCCGCCCGCGGCATCACGCCCACGTTCCGGCGGCGCACCGCCGGGAAAGGTCTCTCTCTAGCTCTAGTCCTCGACCAACTCCCCGCCTGCGGCGTCGCGCATCTTGTTGGTCCCCTCTGTCTTCTTCCCGCCGCAGGACAGCCAACCAATCCTGTTGCTGCATAACCTGGAAGACTGGTGCCTCCACCAATCACGAGGTTTGGCGGGAATTTACGCTATGCCGCTCCCAATCAGAACGAAGTGGTGTCGCGTGAAACAAGACGGCATCATGGAATCTGTGCCGTGTGCAGTGGTTTTGGCGCGAATGACGTCACCCTCAGGACGGCATTGGGGGGGGTTTCATAACAATATATTTAATTTTCTGATAAATGAATTAGAACTATGCATAAATTAGCGTTAAATAAATAAATAAAATCATCAATCGGGTAATTTTCACGATTGATGAGGTTATTTATTTAGTTAACGCTAATTTATGCATGCTGCTAATGGACCCGTTTACTCACACCTAAAACACGGAATTTTGTGAAGCTTTGGATGAAATATAAGCTAATTTTCACTGTAGGCTACTCATATTCATTTTGCTTAAAAAAGCACCATGAATGAGATATATGCAGTTTTTTGGGCCAAAATATGACGTGGCGCGGACGCGCTGTGATTGGTTGTGACGTAGTTAGCGCAGAAACATCCCTTCCGCTTCCTTCTCTACCCCGCTTCCTCGCCTATATAGCTGGACAAAGAGAGCACACTGTTTGTATGTTTCCAATCTGCTAAAACACCACGATTAAAACACCAGAGAGTGTTCATATCTGTGTCCAAAGACAAGAAAAAAAGTAAACAGTGGTGGATGTCTACTATAGGCGTGATTCCCCTGAGGGAACACGCATGTTACTCGTGTGTGTGTGTGTGTGTGTGCGTGTGACACTGTGTGTGTATATAGTACTACAGATTGGTGATTGGTGTTTGTCTGTGTATGCAGTGATGAAGTAACAAACGCCTACACCCCACACATGCACACACACATACACAACACACGCGGCGTTGTGTTATTGTGGACTGCTGTGGGCCACGGGAAGCATCCAAAAGAACATAATAACATAAGAAATAAGGAAGCTACAGAGGCCGTGAGACCTACACGAGGTAGTTCCTGTAGTGATTGTGAATTTCCCCTTCATCTAGGGCCCTAGGCGATTCATTATGTACTCTTGACGAACTCATAGAAAAACAGGTATAGAGTGAGAGCGCCTTCCACCCACCCACACACACACACACACATCTGATCAAGAGCACACTGCGCCTTCCACACACACACATATGTATATATATATATGTGTGTGTGTATGTATATTTACCTAGTTGTATTTACCTAGTTGTAACATACAGGAAAAGAGCTATGCTCGTATTGTCCCGTCTCCTAATCTACTATTATCCAGCTTGCCTTTGAAGTCCTGAATACTTCTTGCATTGTGTGTGTGTGTGCGTGGAAGGCTCAGTGTGCTCTTGAAGGATGTGTATGTGTGTGTTGGTGGAAGGCGCACTCATTCTACCTGTTCTTCTATGAATTCGTCTATGATGTGTGTGTATGTGTGTTGGTGTAAGGCGCTCTCATTCTACCTGTTCTATGAATTTGTCTATGATGTGTATGTATGTGTGTTGGTGTAAGGCGCTCTCATTCTACCTGTTCTTCTATGAGTTCGTCTATGATGTGTGTGTGTGTGTGTGTGTGTGTGTTGGTGGAAGGCGCTCTCATTCTACCTGTTCTTCTATGAATTCGTCTATGATGTGTGTGTGTGTGTGTGCAGGTGGAAGGCGCTCTCATTCTACCTGTTCTTCTATGAGTTCGTCTATCTGTCTAGCTGTAGGCTACATGTCATTGTAGGTTCATTTGAGCTCTTTGTAAGGAGTTGCGATGCCTAAAGTCATCACTTGCCTGTTGTCATGGGTCACTTGTCCCTGTCTAATCACTTCTTACTTATAAACTACAACTGATATATTCACAAACACAGTGAAAACCTACCACAAAACTTGAAGGAGGATTATTGGCCATCTTGCGGTAGTAGGGGTAATGCAAGTTAATGTTACTGTGGAGCGGCTCGCTGCGGCCGCTTGACAACTCTGCGTTATAAACGTCACAACATGGCGCCGGTCGTTTTGGGGCGCACAAATTTTCCTCCACTTAAAATGGCTGTATCATCAAAATTACTGCTCACATCGAAAATTCAGCATCACTGCCCTACAATATGAGTCTTGAAGATTTCCAATCTATCGTTACCTCAAGTAGAGTAAATGGGTCCATTCATTTATCAGAAAACGAATTATATAAAAAAAAAATAACATCATAAATCGGGAAAATTACGCGATTGATGATTTTATTTATTTATATAACGCTAATTTTAGGTCCCCTTAGAGCTAGTGCACTAAGCTATAGGATAGGAAAGATCGCCACCCAGGGCAAACCCTGGGTATACAGGCAACCAATACCCACATCTGGTTAGGTAACCAGGCTACACTTAGATCTGAAAGAAAAAGAAACACACGTCTGGCAACGCCGTGCCAATCCTGCCGGGGTCGGCTGTCCGCCAGCCGGCTCGGAGCCATCATTTTCTTAATTTTGCCTTCATCGAGTCAACACCTGCTGCGTCTCCTGTAACACATGTTGTTTCTCTTCAGGCCATATGGTAAGCACCTGCTGTTTTTTCATGTTTACGTGGGTGTGTGTGAAGTTTATACCCATTCATGCTTCGTAATCCTTCTGTAGGGTTTACGGGCATGAGTGTAGTTTATTCTTCATCCCTGGCCGGGCCCAGCTGTGTCTTAAATATATTTTATTCGGCTGGTGTCTGTGTCTGTGGTGTTAAGCTACGCCCCAGGGGCGCGGCTTTCACCCTTTCTCCCCTGGGCATTATTTCCCCGCCAGGGCGTCCCTGGCCTGACACCTGGTCTGCCACGTGTAAGCTGAGATGGGCGGATGGTTACGTAGTTCTCCCAGCCACGCCCCCCCCCCCCCGCCCGGACCCTCCCAAGGGTTGGTGCGGGGGGTTTGGTGGTCCCTGGTCTGACACGTGTAAGCTGAGATGGGCAGATGGTTACGTAGTTCTCCCAGCCACGCCCCCCCCCCCCCGCCCGGACCCTCCCAAGGGCTGGTGCGGGGGGTTTGGTGGTCCCTGGTCTGCCACGTGTCAGCTGAGATGGGCGGATGGTTACGTAGTTCTCCCAGCCACGCCCCCCCCCGCCCGGACCCTCCCAAGGGCTGGTGCGGGGGGTTTGGTGGTCCCTGGTCTGCCACGTGTAAGGAGATGGGCGGATGGTTACGTTGTTCACCCAGCCACGCCCCACCCCCCGCCCGGACCCTCCCAAGGGCTGGTGCGGGGGGTTTGGTGGTCCCTGGTCTGCCACGCCCCTGGCCTGCCACGTGTGCGCTGAGATGGGCGGATGGTTACGTCGCTCTTGCTGGTGCCCAACCTTCCCCGCTCCCCCGCCCGGATCCTCCCATGGGCCGGGTAGGGGAGTTGAGCGGTCCCTGGCTGCCATGTCGACCCCCTCCCCTCCCCCGACCATCCACTTACCTGGGGGTCGGGGCAGTGCGTGTGGCAATGCAGGTGGGGATTTGGGGGCGTTTCGTGTTGCGTCTAGTCCCTTTCCCTCTCACTGTTTTACCCTTCTTTTCCAGCTGATCAATTGTGAGGCCCAGGGTTGCTCGGTGTCTTTTAGGTCCCGAGGCCACAAGCTCTACTCCTCGCACGCCCCGTGCCTTCTGTCGGACCTTTTTCGTCCCGCCGATTGCCCGGTATGCTGTGGATGGCTGCGGCTCATCCTCCCGGAGGGGGGTGTGCCCTGCTTTACCGGCGAGGCCTATGCTGACCTCAAGGAGTGGTGGTCGAAGGCTTTGAAGTCTCGCCAACGCAGCCACTTCCGTCTGTCCTGGGCGGACCGGTCTCTGGGTTCTCGTCGGGGCCCCCGCCAAGTCGTCCTCTCCTCCTCGTCTCGCACCTCCCGACCCCCTGCCTCTGCTTCCATGAGCTGGGCGTCGATCGTGCTGACGGTGGAGCAGATCTGGCGGTCTCCTCAGTTCCTCACCATGACCGCGACTCCCAGGTCGAGGACTTGCCGGGTGGGTCTTTTGGCTCCTACGGCTGGTCAGGCGTCTCTCCTGGGCCTTCCTCACCCTCACCTCCTGTGCCTCCGGGGTTGCCGGCTTGGATGACTTCAGGGGAACTCCTTCATGGCAAGAATGGAGGTCCACTTAACTTCTGGGTCCCATTCCCCGACACCTAGGCGTCGCAGGTCCCCATCGCCTGCTTCCCTCTCACCGGTGCCTTTCCTTCTGAGTCTTGGTAGTCGAGGATGACTCCCTGGTGTGCTCCGACGGGGAAGAGGATGCTGCCCTACCCGTGCCAAAGGGCCGACGGTTCGGGGACTTCCGCCCCCTGGCTTCCTGTCCGCCGGGCCCTTCCTCCGCCTTTTCTTCGATTTCCCTTCTAGGTGCACTTCCCCTCGTCCCCGCTGCGGAGGATGCCTGGGACTCCCTCCTTTTTCCCTCCGTCCTGTTCCCCTGGGCACCGATGCCACCGTCGATTGCTTGTGAGAACGGTTGACGGACGGCTTGTTGCCATCGGTCGTCTGGAGGACGGCTCGTGGGGCCCAGTTCCGGACTTGGAGGTGCGTCGCTCCCGGAGGACGGGGACAAGAGTCCTACCTCTACCGCCGGATTCCTTTCTCTCGCCTGAACGCTCCCTCGAAGCAGCCTGCGGTTTCTTCGGCGGCCGCTTTGATGCTCGGGCCCTCCTTACTGGCTGAGCCTAGTTTGGTCAGGGATGGCTTCCGTGCGTGGAGGGAAGCCAGGATGCCAGGTGGCTTTCTCTGGGGGGCCCAAAGAAACGGTTCCCCTTTGGATGAAGGCCGGCCTGGACCCTGCCGAAGTGTGGAGAGCGGGTACCACCATGTGCCCCCGGGGTCCTTCTCCGTCCTGGGCCCCGATCCCGGTTCTCCCGGCCTCTGGTGGCTTTCCACGTGTGATGGCTGATTCCCCCGGGGTCCCGGCTTTCTGCCAAGGACCTCCCGTGGCGGGCGAAACCCGGGTGAAGGAGGAGCTTTTTTTCGCCGGACTTTCAGGAGCGGCAACACGCCTCCTGTTGACCTCTTCTGTTGCCTTCTTCAGTCAGCTGGCGGAGTGGCTCTCCTCCCTCGCCGTGGATCACACTTCCCTCCCCCCCCCGGCCTTCCGGTCGGATGTCTGTCGGGCTTTGTCGCCCGCCTGTGATGCGTTCGGCGCCTCCCTCCTCCCGACGGTCCGCCCTGCCATTGACAGGCCGTCACTGCCCGCTTGGCTCTTGGGCGCTGAGGCCTTTCGGGGCCTGCCGGAGCTGACTCGACAGCAGATTCTCCGGATTAGTCCCTTCGTTTCGGAGGTCTTGTCGGAGCCCTCCTTGCGCAGTGTCTCGCCTCAACCCCCCCCACCGTCACTCTGGTGTCAAACTCCGGCCCCCAGACCGTCTCGGCGGGGGTTCCGGGAGGGGGTCCAGCAGTGTTTTTTTCGTCGGGGCTCTTCCCCGTCGGGAGGGGCAGTCCAGGAGTGCTCACCCCCGTGTGGATGGCCCCAGGATCCTCGTCGCCCAGTCGGGGTGGGCCTTCCGTTAGGGGCTCTGGGTCTCGGGCCTTTCGCTCGGGGCCCCTACTGTCCACAAGCCTTCCTCCAAGGGGTCGCTCTCGTTCTGAGCCCCCCTTCCAGGGCCCTTCGGCCTCTCCATCCCCTCCGGGGGGTTTTTACGCGGCTCACCAAGGTGGTGGCTCAGGGGATGGTGTCTGCAGGGTGAATTGCCTCATGTATTTGGACGATTGGCTGGTGTCCGCCCCGTCCAGGGGGAAGCGGTTGCATGCTGGACCGAGCTTTGGCGGTGGCGGGGGAGATGGGTTCCTAGTCAACAAGGGAAAGTCCGTCCTTACCCCCTCTCCCCGCTTACTTGGCTGGGCTTTGCAATGGGCCCTCCCGTTCGGCTGCGGTCCGCATCTCGGGGGAAAATGCGGCCAAGCCTCATCAACGCCTCTTCCGGGCCTCGGTGTCCCGTTTTTTTGTCAAGGAGGCATTGGGAGTCCCTTCTCGGCTCGCTCAACTTCGCCGCAGAAGTCACTCCCCTGGGCCCCCTTCGTCTCCGTCGCCTTGTCAGGGTGGTGAACACACCCGTTCCGGTGCGGCCCCGCGACTTGCTCCGGCCCGCCCCTCCCCTGGCCCTCACACTACTGGACGATTTGGTTGGTGGAGGGCGGTTTCTCCGCGTGGACGGGTGGCTGCCTCCCCCCCCTACGGTCTTCGTGATGTCGGATGCGTCGGACGTCGGGTGGGCTCCCAAAATCCTCGACGGCCGGCAGGGTTTCGGGGGGTGGTCCGGGGGTGGAGCGCAGACTCCACATCAACGTCAAGGAGCTGCTGGTCCCTCTTCTCCTTTCCTCCGATCGAACCAGATCCAGAAGGGACGGCTCTCTGCTTCGAGATGACAACATGGTCGCCGGTCCACTGTCTCGCCCGCCAAGGGACATCCGATCCGCCTTCTGTTGTCCCTTTCGGAGCAGATCTTCGGCCTGGCGGCCCGTTCCACCTTCATCTGTCTGCCGGGTCCTGCGGGAGTGGAGAAGGGTGTGGGTCGACGCCCTGTCTCGCTTCCGGGGCCGTCGGGGAGTGGCAGCTTCGCCCGGGGCTTTGCGGCTCTCTGTCGGCGGGGGCACTCCGGAGGTGGACCTCTTCGCGTCCCGCCGCTCTGCCCAACTACAGGCCTTTTTGACGAGGGGGGACCGGACAGTTGCGGGAGACCCGGACGCCCTCACGGAAGACTGGAACAGGTGGCGCCATGTTTACCTGTTTTCCGCCTCCCTGCACCATGTCCTCCTGAAGGTATGCAACAAACTGCGTTCCTCCAGGGGCAAGGTGACCATGGTGGCTACTCTCTGGCCGGCGCAAAACCCTTTGGTTCTCCGAACTGAAGGCCTGGTGTCCCCCCTGTTCCTCTAGGGGCCCTCGCTTTGTTGGAGGAGCTCCCCGCCCGGTTTCTTTCCAACCTTGAAGCTACACGCCTGGAGTTTCTCCCCTACTTCTCTCCGTCGGACGGTCTCGGACGCCCGGGAGCGGAGACATGTTGGCGGCACTTCGCCCGTCTCTACGAGACAGTATCAGTCTCACTGGAAGGCCTTTCAGTCGTTCTTCAAACTCAAGGGCCTCCGCGACGTCTCTGAATCGGTTGTCCTGGATTTCCTCTCCTTGCTGGCCCACGACCGTGGAAGGTCCTCCGCTACTCTCTCCACTCACCTAGCGGCCCTGGCTGACCCCTCCAAAAACGGTTGGGGTTTTGGGCCTGGACCGGCGTTCTGTGACCCTGTTGAAGAGGGGTTTGTTCCACCAAACCCCCTCCCCGTCGTCCTGGCCCCTTTTTGGTCCCCGGAGAAAGGTTCTCCGGTTCCCGCAGGGCGACCAGTTTAGGTCCGACGTAAACCCGGGCCTCGCCTCCTTCAGAAGGCCTGTTCCTGGTGGCCCTGGCTACGGGGTTTCGGGCTTTTCAGCTGAGGGCGCTGACCCATTTCCCCCAGTGGACGAATTTCTCGCGGGACGGCTCCGCTGTCTCCCTCTCCCTCTCGCCCAAGGTGCTGGGTAAGAACGAGCGGCAGGACCACCGTCTCCAACCGGTCGTCGTTCCCGGGTTTGGGCTGCTGGGGACGCCGCACACCCCTTGTGCCCGGTCTCGGCGCTCCGGTGTTACCTGGATGCTTCCGACCCTGGGCGTGTGACCTGCATTCCTGTTCCGCGATCCCGTCACTGGTCGTTCCCTCTACACCAGGGGGATTGCCGGCCGGCTCCGGGGCTCATCGAGTCGGCGGATCCGGGTCACGCCCCTCGCGCCCATGACGTCCGGGGTGTTGCTGCGTCTCTGGCCTTCCTCCGCACCCATTCCTTGGAGATGGTACGGGAGGGGGGACAGTGGAGTACGGCCTCGTGCTTCGTGGCTCGTTACCTGTCCCACTCCGTCGTGGACTTCCCCTGTGTTGCCCTGGGCTCCCTCCGTCCGGAGAGGCTGGGGTGGGTGGCGCCGGGCCTCCCATTGACGTCTCCGCTTGATTCGGGTGAGTTACTAGTGGTTTTCGTTTTGTTCTTGTGCAGTTGCCTTTTGCCTCCCCGTGGGGTTCCGGGGGTTCTTTGCCCCGTCCCCAAGTGGCAGGTAGCTTAGTGCACTAGCTCTAAGGGGCCTAAAATGACGGCTTTTAAATATGGAAAAGCCTATTTTTGGGGCCTGACAGAGCCAGTGCACGGCCTTCGGCCTCCCACCCTTCCTTCCCCGCCAAGTTTTCAGCCCCTCTCCCCGGGGATGATTATTGGGATGGTTATGATGGCTCCGAGCCGGCTGGCGGACAGCCGACCCCGGCAGGATTGGCACGGCGTTGCCAGACGTGTGTTTCTTTTTCTTTCAAATCTAAGTGTAGCCTGGTTACCTAATCAGATGTGGGTATTGGTTGCCTGTATACCCAGGGTTTGCCCTGGGTGGCGATCTTTTCTATCCTATAGCTTAGTGCACTAGCTCTGTCAGGGACCCAAAAATAGGCTTTTCATACTTCAAAGCCGTCATTAGAGGGAGCAGAGTGAGGTATCTTGTTGTAGAATGTCTCTGACCCAGCCCTGAACTGAAAAAAACTGGTTCCTTGAACTCGTGCACAAATGGAAGAGGCCTTACAGTTTTTAGAGAGGAAATTTGGTTTGTAAAAAATAGACAATAGCGCTGACTTGGCTTGGTTGATCATTTTCTGATTGTTATCAGAAGCTTCTTACCTCAAAATTTTCGCGTTACATAAAAGATCAGGATCGAAATAAACAACAACAGAAGTGGCGCGTGTACGGTGTATACTGTGTACTGTCTCAGGGCAACATGCTGTCATCCGCCTCACCCAAGGATAATATATAGAGGTATATTATCCCTTGCCTCACATGTGCCTTACTGAAGAAGACAGGTCAGCTACCGCGCCTGTGATAGCATCATAGGACATCTCGGAGTGAAGGATTACTCGTCTTATTAATAATAGAGTGACGGCAAAGTTTTTGTATGGCAATACAAGGCCTGATCAAGGTGAGTGAGTAAGGTGTTGATTAATGTGTCATGCCCGAGGTGTAAAAGGCAATGGGTCACTCATGTCCTCTTACATTAGTCAGACCTCACCTCAAAAGGTAGGTATTATTCTAGTGTTTGCCCATACTCCCCCTCTCCCTCAAAACAAGCTTGGGGACCTGAGCGAAGCGGGTTATTTGGCTGGGGTACAAAATATGCGTCGCAACCACATAGTTTTAGAGTGAAGGGTTGTATTAAAACTCCCTAGATCTAGGGAAAATTGGTTGGGTTTCTTCAAAGTCCAGAGACGTGTGAACATGAGGATCCTCATAAACAGAATGATGACCGGAGTGTCGAGCTCCCCTCCCTCCCACTACCTAAGAGGTCAGGGTAAAATCCCAGAGTCTGGATGGGTTAGACCTTGGTTAGACTTTCACAGATCTCTTCAGATCCCCTAAAAATTAATTGGGTTAATTAACACTAAATAATTAAAATTTAATTAAAAGTAGGGGATAATAATTTAGCAGTTTAATACAATACATGGATAACCTGACCTAATTGAACAATAGACCCCTAACCTAACAGTCCCCCCCCCCCCCCCCCCCCCCGCTAGATCCTTTAAACCCACCCCTTGACGTTACTAACTTAACTTAAAATTGCTAGTATATATATAATCCCTAAATGCAAAAATCGGGTAAAAACTGATTAAATTATATATTGGGTGCTGTAATATCAGATCACTGTGTTTTATCTTGAGAAACTGAAGGACTTGACATGGCCCCTGAGTATGCGGTGGCAGTCTCAAATTGGTTTGATGTGCTCGGTGCCCTCGAGGACCCTGTAGAATTGTGGGAATACCTTCAAACGTGAAATCTACAGGCTGCCAAGGGTGTATTGGGGAGCACCCGAGGTCAAGGCGTGGTTTTGTCTCGACGGAGACGTGGAAAATCGAGGAGAGTCGCGCTGCCAGGCTGGCTGGGAACCGGGGGGCCCGCACAGGGCTCTGTCACGCCGGACTAGAAACCCCCCTGGGGAAAAGACAAGGAGAGGTATTGTCAGGAGTCTCGCTGAGGATGTCGAGGGTCATTTGAACCTAAAGACCTCCACCCGCCTACCGAGCCCTGAAGAAGCTCCGTTCCAAGTCTCCATCTCGGCGAGTGCTATTCGAACAGCAGATGGGCGCCTCGTGTCGGACATGGATGGGCAGATGGGTCGTTGGGCTGAGTACTTTGGGCAGTTGTTTAAAGGTGGACCCTCCAACTGAGCAGCTTTACACCACTAGGTTAAGGCAGTGGATGCCGATCCTCCCATTGAACGAAAACGCACCCTCTCTTGACGAAGTCAGAGAGGCTGTAGCAAAGTTGAGGGATGGAAAGGCAGCTGGTGTTTGTAATATCAGTGCAGAGCTCCTCAAAGCTGGGGGTGAGGCCATGATCTGTGGGTTGCATGCTGTCCTGACTGCCGTGTGGCAATCGGGTATCATTCCTCCTGACTGGAAAAGGGGGCTGGTCTTCCCTATCTGGAAAGGGAAAGGGGACCGTCAGGACTGCAACAATTACCGTGGTATTACACTGCTCATCGTGCCAGGCAAGGTGCTTGCCCATCTATTGCTGACACGGATCCGCAGTCATCTGGTGAAGCATCAGAGACCTCAGCAGTCTGGGTTCATGCCTGGTAAGTCAACAACGGACCGTATCCTAGCGCTTCGCGTCCTGGTGGAAAGCCGACATGAGTTTCGACAAGGGATGCTTGCAGCCTATGTTGATCTCAAGAAGGCGTTTGACTCAGTGCATCGTGAGTCACTTTGGGATCTTCTGCGACTTTGCGGGATTCCTGCAAGGACTATTGGTTTGATGACTGGTCTGTATTCTGGTACTGAGAGTGTTGTGAAGTGTGGGGGAGGTGTATCCAGCTTCTTTCCTGTTAATACAGGAGTGAGGCAAGGGTGCGTCCTCTCCCCATCACTTTTCAACACTTGTATGGACTGGGTATTGGGCAAAGTTGTAGATCAAAGTGATTGTGGAGTATCCTTCGGCAACACCAAGATCACTGATCTTGTTTTTTGCCGATGATGCAGTAATCTTTGCTGAGTCGCTGGAGATGGTGATGGCTCTCAAGGCGCTGTACGAGGAGGCAAAGCCTTTGGGACTTGAGGTCTCCTGGCTTAAGACCAAGGTCCAGGTGTTTGGAGGGCTACTAGATGAAACAGTACAGTCTGTTCATGCATGTGGCGAGGACATTGAGATCTTGGAAAGTTTTTCATACCTTGGTAACGCAGTCCATAATGACGGCGGGTCACGTCAAGTAGTCTTACGGCAGATTGGCATAGCCCACGGTGTTATGGACTCACCCAGCAGGAGTATTTGGAGTTGTCGGTACCTGTGCAGGAGGACAAAGATCCGGATCTTCAAGTCGCTTGTGATCCCTGCCCTACTCTATGGTTGTGAGACATAGACACTAAATAGCGACTTGAAGAGACGAATCGATGCCTTTGGTAATAAGTGTCTTCGCAGAATCATGGGGTATCGCTTGGATGATTACGTGTCAAATCAGCGATTGCACCGTGAGACTGAATCGAGGCCTATTGCCTGCATAGTCCGTCAGCGCCAACTTTGGCTATATGGGCATGTGGCACGCTGACGATTGCGGCTGCAATTCACCTCTCTTCAAGCTGCGTTCGAGGGAGTTCTTAGGGTGACATTACCCGTGCATCATTGCAGACGTTGTTTGGTGATGGTTATTTGGCGGCTAGCCATTTAATATTGAATTTTGTTGTGTAAATATATTCGGGGTAATCATACTCCTTGATTTTTCTTCCCCCACATTTCTTAGGCTTGGTAATATTAATTGATAACCACCTCGGCCCTGACAGATAGATAACTAAATTTCTCTAACCTAATTATTTGAGAGCGAAAAATATATACGAACACAGTAATTCCTTAAATAATGTCAACATACAGTTTTCAACAGCAAGACAACCCAGCTAGTGGGATGATTGGAAATTACAGCATTGGTCCAACTTTGGCATAATAGAATGAATAAATAGCAAGCCACAGAGAGACTCGTTTCGTGCCTCCCACCATATATAAACACAAATTTATGATAATGATCAAAACACGTTTTTGGCACTGAAACAAAATCAAGAAAAATATAAAAGGATAAAAAAATCAAATCGTTGAGTTAAAAAAATATTCTCCTAAGCCATTTCTAACAAGGCTTCGCAACCTCCCTGCCAAGCCTTCGCAAACCTCCTGGGGGTCGTGACCCACTGGTTGGGAACCCCTGGGTTAGAGGTTAGGAAAAGGTTAAGAATAATGTTGGGCGTATCTCCAAGGCGTCAGGAATACGGGTAGGGTGCTGCACCAGCTGCTCTAGGTCTTGGAGTATAGAAAAGTAGGCTTGTTCACCAGTTTGGTCAGTGAAAGATGATGATAGCTAAAGCTGGTGGTGAACATTGTAATCGGCAAGTAATGACTAACGAATGATAATATTCATGTAAATTTCAAAAGGAGTGATTATTTTGACGGGAATTATGAGAAATTTGCATGTTTATAATCAAATGGATTGTGTGGCAGGACGATTGATGTTGATGTCCAGTCCAGTTTGCTGGTTAGAATTGAGATGTTTTTTTAAATGGCTCGTGAAAGCCTAGGTTTATTGTGTGAATCTAGACTTATTGCATACTTATTGTGAATCTAGACTTGTATGTGTGTGGTTTTTATGGTCTCCATATGTTTTATATGGTCCCCATATAAAAAGAAGTGTGTAAAAATGTTGGAGAGGATACTGAGAATGGCAACAAAGATGTTACCAGAGCTAGAAGAACTTTCTGATGAGGAAAGGTTGAAGGAAATAAAGTTACCAACACTTGAGCAGAGAAAAGAAAGAGGAGATTTAATAACAATTTTTAAGCTGATCACTAATATGGAAGAAACAGACAATGAGAGACTGCTGACTTGGAAACAAAGAGAAAGTCGATACATAAGAGGACATACAAAAAAACTAGGAAAAGGGAGATGCTGCCTGAACAAAATAAAGAAGTACAGCTTCCCTCATAGAAATGTAGAAGTTTGAAATGGACTAAATGAGGAGGTGATATCGGCACATAATGTACACCAGCTGAAAGAAAGACTGGATAAATGTAGATACGGAGACGGGACCACACGAGTGTAGCTCAGGCCCTGTAAAACACAACTAGGTAAATACACACGTTTATAAAATATTTTGAAACCCTGTAACCATGGCGGACACCCCAAAACCAGTATCAGAGCTTAAAAGAACCCTATTGGACTTCTCTGGATTCACTGAAGAGGGAATGAAAGGAACATTGCACTCCAAAGTGATCAGGGTGGAGGAGGATGGAGACCAGACCAAATTAGACGTGAGGAGACTGATGGAAGAATTCAATTGTATGAAGGGTTTGATTCATAGTTTGAGAGGAAGCTATAATAAAATTGAAGGACTGAAAGTATAGTTAAATGAACTGCAAAGGAAGGAAAGGCAAAAAGTAAAGGAAAATGAAGAGTTAAAAAACGAATGGAGACATTGAGAAAAGAAAATAATGATCTTAGAGCAAAATGTGAGAATGGAGAAAAAAAGGTTAAGGAACAAGTGGAAACGGTGATGAAAGTAGAAGTGAATAACTGGAAAGAAGAAAAAGAGAAAGCCAAAGTGGACTTTCAAGAAGTTATAGAACAACAAAAGAAGGAGCAAAGTAAACATGTTAAGAAAAAGGTTGTGAAAGTTTTGAAGAATAATGAGAATTTAATAAGAGATGTAGCAGAGAAGAAAAAATGTGTTATTATTTTGGACTGAAGGAGAAGAATATCTTGTTTAGAATAAGGAGAGAAAGAGAAAAAGTAAAAACGGTAAAGAACGTTTTGATGAAACTCGATGAGGAAGAAGAGACAAGATTTGTAGATGAAGTGGAAGAAGTAGTAAGATTGGGACATTATGCAGAAGGAAGAGATAGACCCATGAAACTAAGATTGAAATCACAGACGGCAACCGAAGAAATCCTGGAGAGAGCCTTCAGGCTAAGGTCAACTGTTGAGTTCAGAGAAGTGTATGTAAAAAAAATGATGAATGAAAAAGAAAGGAAAAAGTTGAAAGAAATGCATGAAGTAAAACAGAGAAATGAAGAAAGAACGGAGGAAAAACGGAGAGGAAAAATTATGTAAAAAAAACATGCTCGAACATAGATGGGATAATACCAAGAAGGGTAGAACTAAGAAATTATTTATTAACTAAAGATCCAGACGTGGTGTGTCTAACAGAAACTAAATTAGTAGAAGATGACCAAGTGATGATAAGCAATAAATATATACAACCTATGGAGAAGGGACAGAAGTGGTAGAAGAGGTGGTGGAGTTATCATACTGACAAAATTTGGGGTGAAAATAAGAAAAGTGGAGTATGGAGAACGAAGAGGTGAAATAGTGAGTGTACCAATAGAAGTCAGAAATAGAGAAACATTGACTATAGTGGCAACCTATGTACCACCCAGAACAAATACTTGGAGTAAGGAAGAACATGAGACAGTATTAGAAGACACCTTGAAGTACTTAAACAAAACAGTCAAGAATAGTAAAAAGATACTGGAGGTTGGAGATTTGCAGAAGTAAATGGAGGAGAGGAAGAACTGCAAGGAAGTAAAATGGGAGACATTTGAAGGAGGAAATGTAATGCTTGGGGGGATAGGTTGTTGAAACTGACAATGGAAAACACAATGACTCAATGGGTGACAGAAAACACAAGATATAGGGGAGATGACGAACAGCAAGACTTGTCCTAGTGTTAACAAAAGGTATGGACCTAGCAAATGAGATCAATTATTGGTGCCCCATCGGAAAAAGTGACCCTATAATCTTAGAAATGGAGACAGAAAAGGACATAAAGGAGGAAGATGAATTGTACAAAAGGAGCAGAAGAGACTTTGGGAAAACTAACATGGAAGAACTGGAAAAAAATAATATTTCCAGCTACCAACAAAGTTCTAAAATGTAGAATGTATGCATATGTATGTATCAATCAATTAATCAATCAGTGGGGGCATACGCCGGGGGGCGCGTCGCCTCGCCCGAGGGGTGTGACGCCACTCCCGGGGGTCACCACGCGCGAGTCCCCTTGCAGGCTCCCTTCACATACCAAGCAACTCTCGACAGGAAACATCAACTTGCCCCAGCCACGAGCCTTGTGAGCACCCCTTGGCCTCCTCCAGGCCGAATTGTCCCTAACAGATACAACCCTTAGACGTCCAACTCAACAGGAACCAAGTGATTCACGGAGAGATGCCACCGAGCGCCTAACTTCTGATCTTTCTATAATTTCTGATTGGGGAAAAGCAAACCTTGTTTTGTTCAATGCCTCAAAAACCCAATTTCTTCACCTATCTACTCGACAAAACTCACCAGATAACTATCCCCTCTTCTTCAATGACACTCAACTGTCTCCTTCTCCTACAATGAACATTCTAGGACTATCCTTTACTAAAAATCTGAACTGGAAATCTGACATCTCATCTCTTGCTAAAACAGCTTCTAAGAAGTTAGGTGTCCTGTGGCATCTGCGTCCTTTTTTTTCTCCCTCCCAATTGCTTGCTCTCTACAGGGGCCTTAGCCGCCCATGTATGGAGTATGTCTCACATGTTTGGGGAGGATCCACTCATACAGCTCTCCTAAACAGGGTTGAGTCAAAAGCTTTTCGTCTCATCAACTCCTCTCCTCTGACTGACTGTCTTCAATCTTTAAATCACCGCCGCAATGTTGCTTCTCTTGCTCTCTTCTACCGGTCGTTATTTTCATGCTCACTGCTCTTCTGAACTTGCTAACTGCATGCCTCCCCCCCTCCCACGGCCTCACTGCACAAGACTTTCTACTCATTCTCATCACTATTCTGTCCATCTTCCTAATGAAAGAGTTAATCAGTATCTTTACTCTTTCATCCCTTTCACTGGTAAACTCTGGAACTCTCTTCCTGTTTCTATTTTTCCACTTTCCTATGACAAATCTTTTCAAAAGAGGAGTAACAAGACACCTCCCGAACTAAATTGGCTCACCCCTCTTTTTTATTTTATTCTCTTACTGTCTTCTTTATAGGGACTGGCAACAAAGTCCCTATAGCGGGCTATAGGGACCCACAAAGCCCACAAAGCTGGCTTTGTGTTACCCATTTTTGTTGTGCCCTTGGCCAGTTCTTTGTGATGAAAAAAAAAAAAAAAAAAAAAAAAAACAACAACAACAACGAAGGGAAGGATCAGTTTCAGGGTAGCATGCCACATGCCCATATAGCCGAAGTTGGCGCTGACGGACTATGCAGGTAATAGGCCTCGATTCAGTCTCACGGGCAATCGCTGATTTGACACGTAATCATCTCAGCGATATCCCATTATTCTGCGAATACACTTATTACCAAAGGCATCGGTTCATCTCTTCAAGTGAATTTAGTGTCCATGTCTCACAACCGTAGAGTAAGACAGGAATCGCAAGCGACTTGAAGATCCAGATCTTTGTCCTCCTGCACAGGTACAGGCAACATCAAATACTCGTGTTAAGCGAGTCCATAACACCGTGGGCTATGCCAATATGCCATAAGACTTCTTGACATGACCCGCCATCATTATGGACTGCGCTACCAAGGTATGTAAAACTTTCCAAGATCTCAATGTCCTCGCCGCATGCATGAACAGACTGTACTGTTTCATCTAGTAAGCCTCCAAACACCTGGACCTCGGTTTTGAGCCCGGAAACCTCAAGTCCCAAAGGCTTTGCCTCCTCGTGCAGCGCCTCGAGAGCCATCACCAGGACCTCCAGCGACTCAGCAAAAATTACTGCATCATTGGCAATAACAAGATCAGTGATCTTGTTGTTGCCGAGGGATGTTCCACAATCACTTTGATCTACAACTTTGCCCAATACCCAGTCCATACAAGTGTTGAAAAGTTGTGGGGCAAGGACGCACCCTTGCCTCACTCCTATTGGCCCCCCCCTCTTCAATTTTCTGGGTACGCCACTGCTCACTTGGTGGAAGAGGTTGACATCCAAAAAGGGGACCGTTGTTGGCATTAGATGGGAGGGAGTCTTCAGTAGAAGCAGAGTCATCAAGGGGCAGAGGAGGTAATTAATCTTGTGGAAGTGAACGATCAGTGGTGGCTGGGTCGTTGGTACTAGGGAGTGAATGGTCATCACAGAATTGAGAGTCGGTACGGTCATCACAGAATTGAGAGTCGGTACTATTCGGAGCTTGTACAACGGGAATATTTCCAATTAAAGCACTAGCAAAATTTTATTGGGGCTCTTACAGCATCTGTCCAGCCAGTGTAAAATGGGCACCGTAAGTAATACCTAGCAACAGAAAATTTGTCGGTGCATCCTAAATATTCAGCAACTTTTACTTTGGGATAGAGTGATGGGTCAATGTCTGGCGGGCCTCTTCAGAAACTATGACACCAGAGCACCCAGTGTCCCTAATGATAGTGGAAGACCATGATCCATTGATATTCCCCGAAACTTGAAAGTTAGGTACCTTACGATCTTGTACAGTACCCTCCCGAGTTTCACGCTATCCGAGTTTCGCGATCCTTGAGTTTCTCGCCGAGTCCTAAATTCTTGCCATCCCGACTCCCGGCCATTATCTCCCCGAGTTTCGCGCTGCTTCGTACACTTTTTTTTTTTTTTTTTTTTTGGCCTATATCGCCATTAGGCAGTAATCTCCAGGGGTGGGATGGTAGGCCCTGTACTCGAGGGCTGTGATGGTTGGCCCTCGCTCGTGGTGGCACAGGCAGTATTTTTATAAGAGTTAATAGGCAGCATTAGTAGAAGTGGATTTGTATTAGCTTTCCATTAATAAACTTCATTTTCTGATAAATGAATTAGCACTATGCATAAATTAGCGTTAACTAAATAAATATCATCATCAATCGGTGTATAAGTAAGCGCGCCACCCTCAGTACTCCCTGTGTGAGCGACTGAGTGAGGTTCTCTCCGCCGGCCTCCGCTCCCTCACACCACAGTCACCGTTGCTCTCATGGACACAGTAGCTACAGCTCATTATTTTTACTACGTTTGCAGTGCTGTGTATTAAACTTCAGTGCGAATTGACTAGTCTTTAAGAATTGTAGACATGGGTAGAGTGATTATATATACTTTTCAAGCTCACAAGGTAGTGTTATATATCACTGTGGTGTAATAAGCCTGAAAGATCGCCACCAAGCAGAGTCGTGATGTCCTTCCATTTCAATGTAACGAGGAATAGATCCAGAGTCCAACATCTGGAGGACATAGTCTGACAGATGAACACCATCAATCACTTTCCCAGTCCTCAAAAAAGAGATTAGTAAGCGTGAGTGTACCGCGTTTACAGGGGAAGTAATGCCCTTTGTTTACATCACCGCACGGCCACTGTCGGCCAGCCATGTGCTTGGGGCGGAGCTTCGTTACGTCAGTGCATACTATCTATAGGTCCTCTCCTCTCCTCTTCCTCCTCCTCCTCTCCTCTAGTGTTGGCAGAAGCCACCTCCCCAGGAGGCGGGTCACAAACCCCATGGTAACACCCGGTACCCATTCACTGCTGGTTGGACAGGGGCTCGGGTTTTTTTAAGGAAACAGCCCATCTATTTCCGCTCCGCCCCGGGGATCGATAGCAGACGATAGATGGCGCTATTAGCGGCGGCAATCTGCCGAGCCTCAGACGTGGAACAAACATCACACCATGAGGCCAGATAGTTTATTTGAATGTCTTATGTTATTTGAAATACTTATAACAGGTAAGTACTGAGGTACTGAGTACTGAGGAAGTACTACAGGAGAACCTCGTTTATCCGGCACCCTCGGGGGGGAGCGCATGCCGGATAACTCATTTTGCCGTTGTTTTGAGAGTTACTCTTATGGAATCGCCCAAAATCCCAATAAATACTGTGGTTTCTGGAGGTTGTTGTTGTTGTTTTAGGGCTGCGAGGATCCCTTGGGGAACACTATGAGCCCTGGTGATGTCCTATGATGCTATCACAGGCACGGTAGTTGACCTGTCTTCCTCAGGAAGGCACAGGTGAGGCGGATGACGGCATGTTGCCGAGAGGGGGGAGCGCCAGCTGCCGCTAGCAGGGTGGGCAGGTCGAAGGTGGTGACGTTCAGGGCGAGGAGTTGAGAATGTAGCACTACACGGTGTGAGTGGAAGCGCGGACACTGCAGCAGAAAGTGTTCAATAGTCTCAGGAAAATTCATGCACCAAGGGCACAGACGGAGGTGATGCAGGTGAGCTGTGAGTATCGTGTGCCCCAGGCGGAGGCGGGTGAGAGTGACATCAAGGACTTTTTCCGTATCCACGGCTGGGGGGAAGAGTCACTGCGGTATTGGTACATGGAGGTGATGCGGAGGGCATCGCCGAGTGTGTGAGATGAGGGAGATGAGGCGTGTGGCTGTGGAGAGCGGCAGAGGGAAGGGTGTCGTGTTTACATCTGTTAAGGCCATCCTGGCAGCAGAATCAGCCACCTCGTTGCCTGGGATACCAGCATGGGAGGGAACCCACTGGAAGGCGATCTCCCACCCCTCATTGGTAAGGTGAAGGGCCCTCTGGATGGTGTGGACGAGGGACGTAGAGGATCGTGGATGGCGGGAGAGGAGTTGGAGTGAGGAGAGGGAGTCTGTGTAGACCACAGCCTTGCCCAACTAAATTTCTGCCGATTTTCTCAGTTTTTGAAATAATTATACCTAATTAATGCCTGGGTCGATTAGTGCCGTTGTTTTGAGGCTGCCGTTGTTTTAAATGCCGGTTAAATGAGGTTCTCCTGTACTACATTCGTCTTGGAAGACCATGAGTATTTTTCAGGGTATTTTTTTGGGGAAAACGTGAGTCTTATAAACCGTAAAATATGGTACTACGCCTCGCACCGGACTAAATAATTTTTTTTAGTGTTTTCAATACCCGAGTTTCGCGATGCTCGAGTTTAGCGCTATGCCTTGTGAAGAAAGGCAGCGCGAAACTCGGGAGGGTACTGTAGACAAAATCCAACCTTATAGTGGGCGGGGACAGTTGTTCTGTCCTTGAATGCGTATGGATTATGGGGACAGCGTGGTCGTATGTGTCCAGCCTCTCCACAATTGTGACAAGTCACAGGTGAGGGAGTTTGATGCCCAGAAGGTTGAATCCTCAGCTGAGTAGCAGGTCGAGGGAAGGATCTCTTCGAGTTTTTGTAGGAGGAGACCATCAGACCTCCTCTTGGGAAGGCGGTAGCAGAGTGGGTAGCGTCTCCAAGTGGCGTTCTCGGTGACCCGAGTTCGATCCCCGATGAGAACCAAAATCTTTCTGCACCGTCGAGTGGTCTAAGAACACCCACATGCTGCCCATTAATTGCGAGTGCATCGGAGGACACGGGGGCGGCATGAGCCTCTAATCACAGGTGTCACTATAAAAGTTCTGCCTGCACCACCATGGGCAAGAGCCAACCATCACAACCCTTAAATGTACCTCCAGGGCCTACCATCTGAGCCTTAGAAGTCACTGCCTACAGGCACTTGAGGCACAAATGTAAGAAATGTAGAAAAAGATAGGTGGTGTGGGCAGACGTGCAATCGTCCATTAGTTGTTTTGCATCCTTCAGCTGGCCAGGCCTCCTTTCCTTGATAAAGAGGCGAAATTCAGGTGTTAAAGAAGATAGAAAATGGGTCAGAAATAATAAATTGACTCACATCCCCATATGTCTCGGCCACAGAGGAGGACTCAACCCAAGAATCAAGCATCCTCGATAACTGGGCAATGAACCGATGATAGTTCTGCCCTACTGTAATCCTGGCTGACCTGAAATCCACTTGGTTATCCATCTGGAGTTTTGCTGAAACCAGTTAGTAATGCCTGCTTCAGTAACTCATCATCCTTAGTGGTGGATGATGGAAAGGACGTGTAGAGATTGGCAGCTTTCCCAGTAAGGAGGTAACCCAGACGAACGGCGAAGGTATCTTTTGGTAGTACAGTCAAACCTCGATATAACGGACTAAAGGGGGGAAGGAGTGGTCCGTTAAAGCCGATTGTCCATTATAGCGAGGGTATTTTCCCAAGGGTGGAAAAATATCTGAAAAAAATAAATGTGAAATAAATGAGAAATAATCACACACAACCAGACTGTGTAGCTATGTTGGGAGGTAAACAGTGACTGGCACTACATGCTGAATTTGGTCCGCTCCTACACGTGAAATAAATGAAAAATAATCTCAAACACAACCAGACCATGTAGCTATGTTGGGAGGTAAACAGTGACTAGCGCTACATCAGGGATTGGCACACTCCCCCACGTTTGGGTTGGGGGGACTGGTATTAGGAGGGGTAGTAAGTTTTCCAGGCTCGCTCATTACTGCTTGGTATGCTATGAAAATTTAATTATTCTAGTTGAATGTAGACATAATCACATTGAAGTTGCTATTATTCATACATATGAGTAAAGATATGAAAATACTTTCAAGGCGCTCATCCACGCCTGGCAGCGCGGCCGTGGCAGCAGCAGCAGCATCATGAGACATTATAATCACCCCAAAATAGATAAAGGAAGAAAACGTCTCCCGTAAAGTGATGGGTTATCCCTAAAATGTTGATGCTTTCTCTCACCGTCTGGCTAGTCAAGCTCAAGCTAGTGAAAGGTAAACAAACTACGAGCCAGATTCAGCCGTGGCTTCCAAAGGTATTGCTTATTATCATGACATGCTCATTATTATATATATTATATGGTTGTGAAGTGCAGTTCTATACACGTGTCACTATTTAGGTCAGTGTAGCACTGCGTGTCCCTTAGATAAGGGTGATTTAGGGTTGTTGAGGTGACAGGGAGACGTAGCAGCGGCCAGGGCCATAACACTAATAGTCACTATTTTAAACAATACACAACTTCTACCACTAAATCACTAGCAACACAGGCTCCTTCCTTATATATCTTAATATGTGAT
This sequence comes from Chionoecetes opilio, assembly GCA_016584305.1. Taxonomy (NCBI): domain Eukaryota; kingdom Metazoa; phylum Arthropoda; class Malacostraca; order Decapoda; family Majidae; genus Chionoecetes; species Chionoecetes opilio. The sequence goes on along the minus strand of JACEEZ010025817.1, from coordinate 243,222 downwards.
ACATCAAAACTCCTTAAAATCCAAGCATTCCAAAGTAAAATGAGAAAATAATACAATTACCGTATTTGTCGGCGCATAAGACGCAGTTTTTTTCACTTAAAAAGGAATGCAAAGTTCATCCTGCGTCTAATGCGGCCATATTAGCACATGAGAGGTCAGGCAGAGAATGCAGAACAGCCGGTGGTGTATTACTAAAGGGGTCTGGAGTGATTTGTGTTGAGCAGTAGTCCACTGTGCACAAATTTGTAACTGTTATCAACAGTAATGCATAATACGTACTAAGAAAAGGTTGGAGTTTAAGAGAACAAGAGCTGGGGCAACAAGATAGCGATTGTTGCTGCCAAGATGGCCATGTCAGATGTAAACATCATCCATCTCCTGCTGCTGCTCTCCATTGTAAAACGTCTGATATCTCAGGTCTGCCGCTTCACCTGGGATACTTCACTCGGAGACGCCCTCCACGCTCCCACCATGGGTCAATAGGATACCGCCTATAGACTCCTCCCCGCACCCATGGAAAAGACAAACATCCCGCATATTAGTTGTAGCCTTAACCCGCATTCGACTCGGGCCACACAAGTTGACACAACTGTTGGAAGGAGATGATAGAAGGGAGGCAGAAAATGATGATGGAATTTTCACTGGATTGAGTATTGTTGATTTATGGAATAGTGAAACAAAGAGCGTGTTAAAGTTTTATTTGAAGGAGTGTGAGCGGTGAGAGGGAGGTGTAGTATCTTGGGGAGTCTGTCTATACACACAAGGATGGAGAAAGGGCGTCGTGGCTTTGTAGATTATTTGACAGCGAGTCATTGTACAACGTAGGGACAAGAGGTGCGTGGCGTGTGTGTCTCTGTGTGTCCTGTGGCTGACTGAATTACCTGGCTGGTGTTGCAGTTGTGTCAGCGAGGACAAGTCAGGTCAGCGTCAGGTCACCCTCTAATCCTGGTTCCAGACAGGGGACCTAAGCCGATGCAGGTGTGTGTGTGTGTGTGTTAGCGCCGCTACAGTGGTAAGCAAGGTGGGATAGCAGACATCATAGGCGTTTGTACCACCTCGACCCCTCAATCCTCACCCCTGTACCTCTACGGATAAGGGAACTGTATGAAAGAGTGCTAGTAAAAAGGCTGCAACGGTACCTGTAGACGGGACAAAAGTCTTCCACATGGTACACCAAGACCAAGACCCATCACGGCGCCGCACCGTCCGCCTCAAGGCCGAATCACACTATACCACCATGGTGACACGGCACCGTCTCATCACATCCGTTAGAATTTCTTACATTCAAACAAATAGACGTGTTACACTAAACAGTGCGCCGCCGTCACGGCTCCAGCACATCACAGTCCTGTCACGTAACGGTTTCTGGGGAAGAATATTTTAACGTAATGAGACTGTGCCGTGCTGATAATTGTCGTTTTCTCAAGGCTTTATGTACCCAAAACAGTGTCTTTTTAAGTTCAACTCCTCTTCTTCATCCAACAGAAGTGCTATTAATGCAAATTTCTTCAAGCATAGCTTCTGAGGCACCATGTCTGCTTAGAGGGTGAGCAGTAACTGCCGAAAATGACGGAACCGTGACGAATAGTGTGAATACAAGGCACGACTGACGGAACGCTGCCGTGATTTCAGAGTGTGAACCTGCCTTCACCTGTACCTTCCTGAAGAAGACTAATTAACCCTCGCGAGTGTGGGTAGATTCATAGGGGTAAACCAGGGCAAATATCGTCGATCCCGACAACGGTGCCCTTCAACAATTACAACAATAACACAAGGTAGAGATGGTTACCTTACAGTGTTACCTAAATATCTTCGATTCTTCGTAGATTTTTGTTATTGGGCAACCACCGATTTCGAGGCCGAAACTTAGTCCTCCTGAATAGTTTTGATGTGTTTTGAATTAATCTGGCTCTCGTTTTTGTCGGACATCAATGTTTGTTTACATGTGTGTGTGGGGAGGGGGGCAACCTGCCCCTCCAGGTCCGCCCCGCAAACATTGCTACGCTTCACACTGCCATATTATTGGTAATTTTCGTTTTTTCTCTATATCTTCTGTTATTAAACCAAACCCCACCTCTAACCTAACCTAATTTGATTTAACTTAACTTAACTTTCCGGCTGAAATAACAGTAGATTTTCGGTACTACGTGTAATGCCATTATTATTCAATTGCGCCATGGGAAATGGGGCTCAAAATACTCAGAATGAAGAAAGCTACATGATTATGTAGGTAAGAGTCCTAGGACTTTTGAAAGCCCACTACCAAAATAATACCAATATCTATACTGCAAATTTTCCACAAAGTCTAAACACATAGCAGAAAAGCAACAAAGGCATACCTACAACATTAAATCTAAGCTATAGATATGTCATAAGTATCAAAATATTAGAATAACAATCGTGGGGGCATCCTGCAATATATTATGACCGATTTTTGTTATCCTGTCATTCCCTTTACATTTTAACTAGTATACAGGGAGGTCCCGTTATACGAGCATTCAATATACGTACGAGAATCCGATGATACGAGATGTGTAAATTAGGGTCTATTTTCAATATACGAGATCGAAAATCCAATGCTACGACATTCAAATTGGGGTAAGTAAAATTACTAAGCTATTTACTAAAGTAAATTACAAGTTATTTACTAAAATTATAAAGTCATTTACTGACTATGTGATTTTACCTAAGGTTGTATGATAATTATTAATCAATCTGATGGTGGTGGTGGTGGTATTTCATAATTGTTATTCTTCCTCCACTCTGTACCCACGGCTGAAATGCCATATTTAAACCCTACACACACACCTACCCGGTATATAAAAACCCCCTAACCCTAAATAACCCTATAACGGCATTAGAAACACGAGTTATAGTGGGTTTTATGAGGTCCAACACAAGCGGCCTGGGCCCCTCGGCGACGCTAAAAGACTGTTGTTGGGAAGGCTTACGAACACATTTTATTCCACTGCACTAATGCTCTACTTTCGCCCCTGCACTAATGTCGCCAGACACAATATATTACGAATTTTAGCATAAATGCTAAAGCTCGCTTCGCTCGCTTGGACAATGAGTTAAGAGACGAAATATAACTTTCTGTGCCAAATTCTTCCTTTTGCGCCTGTATCTTTCTTTCCCACACATTCGTGGAAAATTTTACAAGCCTATTTGACACCTGATTTCGGCTGAAATACATGTCAAGCTTGCTTCGCTCGCTTTGGACAAAAAAAATGATAATTCTGGTGGCTCGGTACGACAATGTGGCCTACAAAAATTCACAACCCTGGACAAAGTACAAGATTCAGATGCGCAGAGACGAGTTTTGTGGGCAGTGGAAGAGGTCCGCGCACCCCTCCTTGTCCCTTACCTACCGTACCCTCTCGAGTTTTAGTGTATCACACGGCGTCCCCAAGGTACATACAACGTCTTTTTTGCTTGATGTATTTGTGCCTTGTGAGTCAATTTTAGTGATTTGCTGGTTTAACTTAATGTGGGTTTTTGTGACTTATTTGTGCTCTGTCCTACTGTGCTTTTGACACTCTTAAATTTACTGTGTTTTGTGTGGGGGTGTGATGGTGCGGTGGTGTGGTATATAGAGCCCTATATTTGAGAGTTTGTTGTGTTTGCTATAGTTTATTTTAGCTTGAAAAACATGTCTTTTTTTATTTATTTTTTAATTTTATTTTTTATGGGGTCCTGGAACCAACCCTATATTTTACCATTAGTTATGTGTTTCGTTACACGAGATTTCACTTTACGAGTATGCCAGGTGGAACCTAACTACTCGTATCTTCGGGACCTCCCTGTAATTTTTCATTCACATTCATTGCACTGTGAATATTGTATTTAGGTACATGCTCATAATCATTTGCTTTCCCCCTACAAATCATTTTTTTTTGTAATAACTTTTGATAAATTTACAGAAAAAAAATTCTCCCTCAAAACACCAATTTTTTTCTTCTCAAAACATCCTTGTAAAATAGGGGTGCGTCTTATGCGCCGGCAAATACGGTATGTTGAGTTGACAATTCGAGCGGCGATAAGCGGTCTGATATGAAAAAGAAAAAAAGAAAAGAAAAAAAAGAAGAAAATAAAAGTCACGCAAATGGAGCCGTTACATCCGAAGTTACGAGAATTGGGCCGTTACATCCGAAGTCCGTTACATCGAGGTTTGACTGTACCAGCATCTCGGCCACTCCCTCGAACCTTGTTAAGTAGGTGGCTATGTCCTCTTCGTTCTTGTATGATGGTAGACTAGGCCTGGAGAAAGGATCAAATGGTAAGTGGACTGAGGGCTTACCTTGGAGCTGCAATTTCGGCTAGTTTAATCTTCTCCCTCTCAGCTTGTCTTTCTTCTCTCTGCTTGTCTTTCTTTCCTCCTGACCTTTTGTTGTTCCACTAGCCAATCTCCTTTCCTTGCAGATGGGGGCCTCGCCCTGCTCCGTCAGTGCTTTCGAACGAAGAGATTGCAGACCAAACACAGATTTTACACGGAAAAATATAACAAACAATTAAATAACCAAACACCGAAAACCCAAACAAAAACCCAAAATGTAAATTTACAGAATAAATTGAGACAGACAACACCCAAAGTGAATTATTTTCAAATCCAAATACTCTCAAGCATTGCTCCGGGGCTTCAGGCAGCAATGAGCGCAGCAGCAACTTACAATCAATTAACGCCCACAATCTCAAGAATTGTAATATGGGTATGTTAATTGAAGTCATATCCCGGGCGAGGTCGCCAAAATAATGTCATGAGCCGAGGTGGGCATGTAATTAATTTAGCAATCTTTCAGAATGTGGGAAGAAAAGTCCAAGAGTATGATACCCCGAATAAATTTAAACAACACAAAAGGTTGCCAATAACTGGCTAGCAGCCAAATAACATGTGACCAAAAACTAACTGCTCATAACTAAACAATGATGTGATATCTAAGCAGAGATAGTTGCATCCAAATCGCTATGGTACTCTATGTACTTGCAGCCTGGAGGAGAAGTACAGGCAGGTCCCCGTGATAGCGATAGCATTCAGGTATAACGAGAAAATCAATTATAGATGTAATATCCGAGCTGGTAAATTACGGGTCTATTTTCATATACGTAGGATCGAAATCCAATGCTACGACATTCAACTGGTGTGAGTAAGAATTACCAAGGTTCAAAAATGGCGTGCCCTACCACGTATGCTCTGCTGGTATGATGATGTACAATGATTCAGATGCGCAGAGAACTAGTTTGTGCAGTGGAAGAAGGTCTGCGCCCCCCTCCCTTGTCCCTTACCTACCTTAAACCCTCTTGTATCACGCGGCCTGTCCCCTACAGTACAACGTCTTTTTGCTTGTATTGTGCCTTGTGAGTTGATTTTAGTGATTTTCCTGTTTTATTGATTGGGAACTATCTCCGCAGCTGGCTTCTGACGTGCCAGCTTCCTGTACTCCTACACAACAATTACCACTTGTGATGTGTTATGCATGTTTTATAGGCGTTTTCTCCGGGGGGGCAAGTGAAATTGTTCGCTTGGCAAGATGAAAAAAATTTTGATTGCTCAAAATTTCGCTTGCTGTTCAAATCATCCAGGGAAGAATGATGCCCGACCCTCAAAATTTGTTGTTGTTGTTTGTTGCGGCAGCAAGCTAAATGTTTGTTTGGGCACTGTTTGCGTTCGGCTGAGCGTGGCGGTGGTTATTGTGGCTTCAATAAAATGTGGACAGTATGACTTTACTTTAACATCAATATCACTTGTGTTCACTCCTTCCGTTATTTTCCATCATCTTATTCTATAATCTAATATACTATAGTGAGTCAGGCGCGTGTGTCTGTGTGTCTGTCTGTCTGTTTTGGGTAGCCGAAACTGTAAATTCAATTTTGATGAGAGTAGGCTCAAAAACCTCACAAATAAATCGTAGGTGTAACGGCTTGGTCCCATGTCGATTGAAATAATTTTGAAGGGGGGGTTTGGGCTAAAAACTACTGGGAGTAAAGTTAGATTACAAGAAAAAACTCTGCGGTAACGTCGTTGCAGCATTCCACGAACGCAGTGAGACCTCATGGACTCCGATTGTGTGTGTGTGTTTGGATCACACGGAACACAAAGGGGTTGGAATCACACGGAGACACAAGGTTGGAATCACACGGAACACAAAGTGTTGGGAATCACACGGAAACACAAAAAAAAAAAGGTGGTTGGAATCACACGACACAAACGGTTGGTAATCCACGGAACACAAAGGTTTGGAATCACACGACCACAAAGGGTTGGAATTCACACGGAACACAAAGGGTTGGAATCACAACGGAACAAAGGGTTTGGAATCACAGGGGGAACCAAAGGGTTGGAATCCACGGAACACAAAGGGTTTGAATCTACAGAGGGTGACACGGAACACAAAGGGTTTTGGAATCACACGGGAACACAAAGGTTGGAATCACACGGAACACAAAGGGTTGAATCACAAGCGGAACACCAAAGGGGTTGGGAATCACAGCGGAACACAAAGGTTGGAGTCACACGGAACACAAAGGGTCTGGAATTACACGGAACCCAAAGGGTTGGAATCAACACGGACCCAAAGGGGTTGAATCACACGGACATCAAAGGGGTTGGAATCACACGGAGACACAAAGGTTGGAATTCACACGGAACACAAGGGGTTGTAATCACCACGAACACAAAGGGGTTTGGATCACACGGAGACACAAAGGGTTGGAATCACAAGGAACACAAAGGGTTGGAATCACAACGGAACACAAGGGTTGGAAATCACACGGACACCAAGGGTTGGAATCACACACGGAACACAAAGGGTTGGAATCAAACGGAACAAACAAAGGGTTGGAAATCACAACGGAACACAAAAGGGTTGGAATCACACTGGTGAACACAAGGGTTGGAATCACACGGAACACAAACGGGTTGGAATCACACGCGTGAACACAAAGGGTTGGGATCACCCGGAACACAAAGGGTCGGAATCCAAGACACTGGAAACACAAAGGGTTGGAATCACAACGGACACACAAGGGTTGGAATCACACGGAACACAAAGGGTTGGGAAACAAAACGGAAAACAAAGGGTTGGAAACACACGGAACAAAAAGGGTTTGGGTCACACGAACAAAGGGTTGGAATACACGGAACACAAAGGGTTGGATCACCGGAACCAAAAAGGGTTGGAATTGTTTCCCTTTAATATGGTTTTTTTTTACGGGTAACGGGACACACCGTAGATCAGTTGCACCTGTAAGGGGGATTGCCTGATGATGCCCTCTTGACAGGCAGGTAACTTGTTCGTTGCCCAGGGTAAACACAAAGAAGGGTATTGGGCTAATCGTGGCGAGCGGTTCTTTAGTAATTTATAAATATTTTTTAGTGCCAAAGGATTCAGTAAGACAAATCTATAAACAATATATTTTTAAATATATGTACACTTGTAAAGTTTATGGGGAGGACTAGCAGGTAATAGGCCTCGATTCAGTCTCACGGTGCAATCGTGATTTGACACGTAATCTCCAGGATACCCCATGATTCTGCGAAGACACTTATTACAAGCAGATCGTCTCTCAAGTCACTATTTAGTGTCCATGTCTCAAAACCATAGAGTAAGACAGGGATCACAAGCGACTTGAAGATCCGGATCTTTGTCCTCCTGCACAGGTACCGACAACGCCAAATACTCCCGCTGAGCGAGTCCCATAACCACCGTGGGCTATGCCAATCCGTCGTAAGACTTCTTGACGTGACCCGCCGTCATTATGGACTGCGCTACCAAGGTATGTAAAACTTTCCAAGATCTCAATGTCCTCGCCACATGCATGAACAGACTGTACTGCTTCATCTAGTAAGTCTCCAAATACCTGGACCTTGGTCTTGAGCCAGGAGACCTCAAGTCCCAAAGGCTTTGCCTCCTTGTGCAGCGCCTCGAGAGCCATCACCAGGACCTCCAGCGACTCAGCAAAGATTACTGCATCATCGGCAAAAACAAGATCAGTGATCTTGGTGTTGCTGACGGATGCTCCACAATCACTTTGATCTACAACCTTGTCCAATACCCAGTCCATACAAGCGTTGAAAAGTGATGGGGCAAGGACGCACCCCTGCCTCACTCCTGTATTCACAGGAAAGAAGCTGGATACACCTGCCCCACACTTCACAGCACTCTCAGTCCCAGAATAGACAGGGCCTGAACAATTAATGTTGTGACAAGGTACTCTCACACCCTCAGGTGTGGAGTACGCACAGACACTCAGGAAGGTGTCGTGTCTTGGAGCGCTAGGTAACGCGTCTCCTGCTGTTCTCCTCTCTCTCCGGCCAGTTGCAGCATATATGGAGGTTTGGCTGGAACCTCAGGTTCCGGCGTCCGAGGCAGGGCGAGGTGTTTACGTGTTGCTTCCCAAACACCAGGCTATCCACGTCATCATCATATGGGATGGCGTGGCTACTTAGTTCAGCATACTGTCATCAAAAGGTGGCAGTAACTCAGACCGACAGGCGCCGGGAGAAGATACACAGACACTCAGACATCCTGCTTTAGTATAAAGATTATACACATACATCATATACTATTTAACCAGTACGCTAATATCGCTCGGTCGCCTACTACATTGCGTCCCCGTGATTGTATAAAGACATGTATACCAAACTTTTGTTACATCATTGTGTACTAAAGATTCTCAGTGTTGCCAACGCTCCTTAAAAATACCTATACAAGGTGAGGGCTTTCATGATAACATAGCAATGAGGAATCCCACTAAATGTTTGGTATATCAGTAGTAATGCTATAAGGACAATGCACTTAAGGTCATCAATAAACTGGTAGAGTACTTTACAACAGAATCTAAACATGAGTTATTAGAATAAAAATGAACTCAAAGTCTGTTAGTAATGTGTTAATATCCCTGCAAATATTAAGAAGTGCGTTGCCAAAACTCTACCGCGTAGTCACTTAATAACACTTGAAGTGTGGAGTGAAGATAAAACACAGCAGGGCCTTGAGGACGTGAGTAATCGCACTGGCAGTTTTATTTATTTCATTCATTTATTATTTATATTTTAAGACCTGCTTCTTTAAACTTAAGGAGTAGATACGGCTTGTAAGCTAATAAAATCTGACTCCGGGTCGGTACTAAAAATTATCACAACATTAAGATATGCATATATATTATTTGCATACCACATAAAAAGTGATAGGAGCTGATTTCAGCTCAAATAGTATTATACTCAATCAAAAATGTGCGCTGGGAGTGCCAAATGCCAGTAACTTCCCTTGACATTGGCATTTGCTGCTTTTAAGAGTTTATTAATTTTATTTATTTATTTTATATCGTTATTTAGAGACCTCTTATTTTTAACTTACGGAGTACGGCTTCTCAGCTAATAAAAATGTAGACTCCGGGCCTGTAATATAAATGTTCACGTTAAGATATGCATTTTATTTATATTATTTTATTGCATATCAGAGAGTAATGTATTTATTTAATCACTCTGTGAGAAGTGATAAGAGCTGCCTTCAGCTAGAATAGTATTCTTAGCAATAAAATGTGCATAAGGAATGCCCATGGCAGTAATTAATCTCCTTTGACAAGGGCGCCGGTGGCACCTGGCTGCTAAATCATTAATAGTTTTTGTGTTATAATATCCTTACATAGACAAAAATATATTCCCTGGCAGATAAACTTGGGCGTAATAGCACCAGTGGCCTGAGGAAGAGTCTTCGGCAGGGGCAAAAAAAAAACTACCTGCAACGGATGTGTTAGAATTTAGACATCGAGTTAGCAGGAGATTATCTGAGGTGCAGTAAGGTTATGTTATGTTACAACCGGAGGTACTCGGAGGTGTTTTACTTTCATCCTTCAATTTAATAATTATTTCCTCAAACATAGGTTAACTTTCCTGTACTATCATTACCTGGTTCCTCAGAGGCTAGTAGTATATCTGCTATACTATACATTCTAGCAAATAATTCACTCACTTTCTAACTTTTGTTTAAGAGTCAATAAATTCATAAGTAAAACTTTAATTAAGTTAACTATTATCTCCCATCTCCTGGCTTTTAAGGCAATTCAAGAAGGAGAATTGAATATATATTACATAATAGGGAAGCTAACAAATTATTAAGAATTACAAGAAATTATGAAATATTAGCGGTAAGCATATTTAAAACATCTATAGAAAAATAACTGACAAATTAATTACTTGAAATTCTTTCACATGGCTGTTTAAGCAAAAACAAATGTAAAAATATTTATCTCGCCACTAAGTGTTATTTATGTAAACGAGTGGCGTTTTAAAAATATGTCTCATGTAGTGTCAGCTACAATTTTGTATACTCACTAACATTGTGTGGAGTCAGCAAGGCAAGTCCATCCGTACTGCTGAATCAGGGATGTTTCCTCCAAGGGCAGTGTCACAGCTGAGAGGCGTTGAATTGACGGGCTGGCCGGGGCGCTGGCTGGCTGGCTGGCTGGCTGGCTGGCTGGCTGGGGTGTTGACAAGGAGTTTGTTGAATTATGGAAGTATTGGAAATTAAGGAGTCGGCTTGCTGTCCCTCTCGTCCTGTCTTCATTATAAAAATTCAAATCTTGTCCTCCCGTCTGTGCCATGATAAAAGCCTTGTAACGTCGTTGTCCTCGTCCGCGTCCTCTTGAAAAAAAGCTGTAGTTCCAGAGCAATTAATGCAGGAGAATCTTGTCCTTCTGTTATACAGAAAATTTATTATTTGTGGTGGATGGAGCAGTGACTGATACAATGGCAAGAGGAAGTGCTGACTCGCTTCCGCGAGGTCAGGTTTGTTTGACACAGCATGAGTAATCTACTCACTCTTATCCTCTTGCTTGTCTCTCAAGCTTTCTTTGTTTTACTTGTTCACTTGCTCATGGTAATTCTTCCACCATCTTCACGTGTATCAATTAGTATGTACTCATCCAGTTATTAATTTAAGGCACGTAACTTATATTACAATTTTATGTTGCCACATACCACCGTTGTCGTCTTTTTATGTTACGACATTACCATTATGTGTTGCAACGTAACACTATGCCGTGATGTAATGTTGTCACATTCCACCGCTGTGTCACCAATTATGTTACCCGTTTTAGTATGGTTATTTTACGGGTAACGGGTGTCACAGCTACAGGGAGGTCCCGAAGATACGAGCTGTTAGGTTCCACCTGGCATACTCGTAAAGCGAAATCTCGTATAGCGAAACACATAACTAATGGTAAAATATAGGGTTGGTTCCAGGACCCCATCAATAAAAAAAAAGATGTTTTTCAAGCTAAAATAAACTATAGCAAACACAACAAACACACAGCGTCTATATTACCTACACTGTACTACCTATTCTGTAGAAAAACCATTCTGAAAGAGAAAATAGCAAACAAAATAACATAACTGCACATTAATTAAACATAAAACATAAATGATGTAATCAAGCTCATCATCAGTCAGCAGCCAATGACAAACTGTTTTTAAAACTTCTCGACCAATCACGAGTCAGCGAGACATATTTCCGGGCAAGAATGGCATGCCAGACTGCCTCTCCGCCCTCTGTCCCCGTCATCCCAAACTAATTCTCGTTTTATTCAGAATGCTTGCGTTTTAAGGAGTTTTAATGTATCAGATAGTAAGATATATAAGTAAAAAGCCTGTGTTGCTAGTGTTTTGGTGGTAGAATGTGTGTATGTGGGTTGAAATAGTGAATATTTGTGTTATGGGGCGGTGGGGCTGCGGCAAGAATTTCTCCGTCACTCACTGCCACAGCAGTCACCTCATAACATCTTTAAATCACCCTTATTTAAGGTGACACACGGTGATACATTGATTTAGATAATGACACGTGTATATAACATCTCACCATAATCACTAAGTTGTATAATAACGAGTAATAAGACGTTTAAGCCTGCCCAAACCTACAGTGGCGGAGGAGGTGGCGGCTCCAGCGGCCAGCCGCCACTCAAAACTTTTGAGTAAAAACCCGCCGTCATCCGCCTCACCTGTGCCTTCCTGAAGAAGACAGTCAGCTCCCACGCCTGTGATAGCACCATAGGATATCACCAGGGATCATAGGATTCCTCAAGGGGTTCTCGCTCCCCTACTAAATATTACCAAAGACATTATCTCCCTTGGTCTAATGGTGTTGATATCCACCTCACGGGCTTCATGGGCTGGCTCATGCTGCTGCTGCTGCTGCCAAAGGCCGCGCTGCCAAACGTGGATGAGTCCCTTGCTTGTATTTCATCTCTTTTCTTATATATATGAATAATATCCATCCAAATGCAATCATATGTCTACATTCACCTAGAGAAATGATATTTCATAGCATACCAAACAATAATAAGCGAGCCTGGAGACTTCCTACCTCTGCTAATACCAGTCTCGAGCAGTCGTTGGCCAGTCTGCACGTTATTTTCAGATTGATTATCGTACAACCTTAGGTAAAATCATATACAGTAGTCAGTAAATATTTATAATTTTAGTAAATAACTTGTAATTTACTTTAGTAAATAATTTGGTAATTTTACTCACCCGTTTGAATGTCGTAACATTGGATTTTCGATCTCGTATATTGAAAATAGACCCTAATTTACACATCTCGTATCATCGGATTCTCGTATATCGAATGCTCGTATAACGGGACCTCCCTGTATTTAGATATCACACCGCATGTCACCAATTATGTTACCCTTTTTAGTATGTTTATTTTACGGGTAACGGGATCACACCATGTAGATACAGGTTACTAACCTGTAAGGGTGATTGCCTGATGATGCCCTCTTGACAGGCAGGTAACTTGCTTCGTTGCCCAGAGGTACACATCAATGAAGTGGTATTGGGCTAATCGTGGTCGAGCGGTTCTTTATGTATTTATAAGTATTCTTTTAGTGCCAAAGGATTCGAGTAAGACAATATACTATAAACAATATATTATAATATATATATATGTACACTTGTAAAGTTTATACAATAATAATGTCACGCGGTTCGTTAAGTAACGGCCTTTGAGACTAATGTCTAATAGACAGGGCCTGAACAATTAATGTTGTGACAAGGTACTCTCACACCCTCAGGTGTGGAGTACACACAGACACTCAGGAAGGTGTCGTGTCTTGGAGCGCTAGGTAACGCGTCTCCTGCTGTTCTCCTCTCTCTCCGGCCAGTTGCAGCATATATGGAGGTTTGGCTGGAACCTCAGGTTCCGGCGTCCGAGGCAGGACGAGGTGTTTATGTGTTGCTTCCCAAACACCAGGCTATCCACGTCATCATCATATGGGATGGCGTGGCTACTTGGTTCAGCATAATGTCATCAAAAGGTGACAGTAACTCAGACCGACAGGCGCCGGGAGAAGACACACAGACACTCAGACATCCTGCTTTAGTATAAAGATTATACACATACATATACTATTTAACCAGTGTGCTAATAGAATCACACGGAACACAAAGGGTTGGAATTACACGGAACACAAAGGGTTGGAATCACACGGAACACAAAGGGTTGGAATCACACGGAACACAAAGGGTTGGAATCACACGGAACACAAAGGGTTGGAATCACACGGAACACAAAGGGTTGGAATCACACGGAACACAAAGGGTTGGAATCACACGGAACACAAAGGGTTGGAATCACACGGAACGTGGTCTACCCCTAGGCACTTTGACCAGTGACCAACGACAGCAACATTGGAGTTTGCAATCACATGTCGTCTAATATATACTACTACTACAAACATCAATACATGGGTCCGAAGGGCCCACAAGCACTTGTCTTGAATCAGGTAAGTGAGGTTGCGGCGTGTAATTAAGGATAAAATAACCGGCACATCTTTACATATTCCTATATATGCATTCAAACAGTCTTTACACACACAACACAGCGAACAGCCTCCGTCGGCCATACACTTAGCAGAAGACATGATGATGATACTTGCTCGCCTTCGTTTTCTGAGGAGCTGGAAGAATCCTCTGAATCAGAAGAATCAGAGAACTGATCCAGCATAAAATCACTCGAGAAACGTCCGCCGCCATGTTTTGTTTACATCTCAGCCGCCGTCCTGCCATCTCAGGAGCAAGCGACGGAAACGTTTTCTGCGGGGAACAGCAAGAGGAAAGTGACCGCTTGCAAGCGAAATCCCCCGCAGAAAACGCCTTATGTTTAATTAATGTGCAGTTATGTTATTTTGTGTGCTATTTTCTCTTTCAGAATGCTTTTTCTACAGAATAGGTAGTACAGTGTGGGTAATATAGACGCTGTGTGTTTGTTGGTTTGGAAAATAGTTTTTTTTTAGCGAAAAAATGTTTTGAGGGGTTGGAAAAAATTTTTAATTTTTTGTATTTGATACGAGTTTTCGCTTTACGAGTAGCAGGTGGAGCCTAACTGCTCGTATTTGGGGACCCCCCTGTACAGCTGCAATCTTCAGCAACATATTTAACCCCTCAGGCAGCGGGAGTGTTGAATGGTGTGGGTCGGGGGAAGGGCCCCAAACGGGAAAGAGTGCCCAATTCTTTAGAAATGACTTAAAGGGATGAATCAGCAGCAGTGGGGGAGGGTTGTCAGGTTGGAGGCTGTAGCTGTCTGCCAACTAAGGGCGGCGGCCTCTGGGAATACCCTGGGCTAGACAAAACCCCTCTACCCCTGGGACACGGGGGGGGGGTGTTGACGGGGTCCCGGCCAACAAGCAGTTGAGTGGCGAACCATCCCCAGCCAGTGGAGTGGTATTCCCCTCTCAGGAAGGAGGGAACGAGGGAGGGTAGTTTTCCCACAACGGGGAAAAATTTTTTTGTGTGGGAATTTAACTTGTTTAAAAGGGCAGGACCAGTTCCACCCCACATTGATATACAATAAAAAAAATTGAATAAACAATGGCAAAAGTGAATATATAATTTTTTGTGCTTTATAGTAAGTTTTTTCCTTTAAAAGTAAAGAATGGCCCCCATATTTTTGAAAATTTTAGAAAAGAAACACTTAGTATGGTTTTCCTGTTTTAATTGTCTTCATGTATAGCCCCAAAAATGTTGTTTTCTAAATTTGTATTTCAAATTATTACAATTATGACGGGAAAACAAAGGTTGTTAATAAACCTACCCTATTTTCCGGCGCATAAGACGCACCCCTATTTTACAAGGAGGTTTAGAGAGAAAAAATATATTGGGGTTTTTGAAGGATTTCTTTTTTTTTTGTAAATTTAGCAGATGTTATTATAAAAAATAAGGATTTGTAGGGGAAAGCAAATGATTATGAGCATGTACCTAAATACAATATTCACTGTGCAGTGAATGTGAATGAAAAACCCTACTAGTCAAAATGTAAAGGGAATGACAGGGGTAACCAAAATTGGTCATAAATCATAATATATTGCAGGTTGCCCACGAATTGATATTCTAATATTATCTACCTATGACATATAGCTTAGATTTAATGCTGTAGGTATGCCTTTGTTGCTTTTCTGCTATGTGTTTAGACTTTGGAAAATTTGCAGTATAGATATTGGTATTATTTTGGTAGTGGGCTTTCAAAAGTCCTAGGATTCTTACCGACACCATCGTGTGTCGTGTACTTCATTCTGAGTATTTTGAGCCCCATTTCCCATGGCGCAATTGAATAATAATGGCATTACACATAGTACCGAAAATTTACCGTTATTTCAGCCGGGAAAGTTAAGTTGGGTTTAAATCAGATTAGGTTAGAGTTGGGTTTAGGTAGAGGTGAGGTTTTGGTTTAGTAACAGATGATATAGAGAAAAACCGAAAATTTCCCATAATATGGAAAAGTGTGAAGCGTAGCAATGTTTGCGGGGGGAAACCTGGAGGGGCAGGCCCACCCCCCCTTTTCCCCCCCCCCCCCCAACACATGTAAAAAAAACATTGATTTCCGACAAAAACGAGAGCCAGATTAATTCAAAACACATCAAAACTATTCAGGAGGATTAAGTTTCGGCCTCGAAATCGGTGGTTGTCCAATAACAAAAATTCACGAAGATATTTAGGTAACACTGTAAGGTAACCATCTCTACCTTGTTATTGTTGTAATTGTTGAAGGGCACCGTTGTTGGGATCGACAATATTTGCCCTGGTTTACACTATGAATCTATCACAGTCGCGAGGGTTGATTAGTCTTCTTCAGGAAGGTACAGGTGAAGGCTGGTTCACACTCTGAAATCACGGCAGCGTTCCGTCAGCCGTGCCTTGTATTCACACTATTCGTCACGGTTCCGTCATTTTCGGCAGTTCCTGCTCACCCTCTAAGCAGACATGGTGCCTCAGAGGCTATGCTTGAAGAAATTTGCATTAATAGCACTTCTGTTGGAGAAGAAGAGGAGTTAAAACTCAAAAAGGGACACTGCTTTGGGTACATAAAGCCTTAAGAAAAACTACAATATCAGCACGGAAACAGTCTCTTTACTTTAAAAAATATTCTTCCCCAAAAACCTTTCACTGACAGAACAGTGATGTATTGGGGCCGTGACGGCGGCGCACCATTTAGTGTAACACGTCTATTTGTTTGAAAGTAAGAAATTATAACGGATGTGATGAGACGGTGCCGTGTCACCATGATGGTATGGTGTGATTCGGCCTTGGGGCGGACGGTGTGGCGCTGTGATGGGTCTTGGTCTTCGTGTACTGTGTGGAAGACTTGTCCTACAGGTACCGTTGCAGCCTTTTTACTAGCACTCTTTCATACAGTTTCCTTATCCGTAGAGGTACAGGGGTGAGGATTGAGAGGTCAAGGTGGTACAAAGGCCTATGATGTCTGCTATCCCACCTTGCTTACCACTGTAGCTACGCTAACACACACATGCACATACACACCTGCATCGGCTTAGGCCACCCCCCTGTCTGGGACCAGGATTAGAGGTCCGAGGGTGACCTGACGCTGACCTGACTTGTCCTCGCCGACACAACTGCAACATCAGCCAGGTAATTCAGTCAGCCACAGGACACACACGCCGCGCAACTCTTGTACCCACCTTGTACAATGACTCGCTGTCAAATAAACTACAAAGCCACGACGCCCTTTCTCCATCCTTTGTGTATCGACAGACCCCCAAGATACTACACCTTCCTCTCCCCGCTCACACCCCTTTCCCAAATAAAACTTTAACACGCTCTTTGTTTCACTATTCTATTTATCAACAATATTCATTCCAGCGAAAATAACATACCATTTTTGCCTCCCTTCTATCATCTCCTTCCAACTGTTGTGTCAACTTGTGTGGCCGAGTCGAATGCGGGTTAATTAAGGCGACATCTAATATGGGGATGTTTGTCTTTTCCATGGGTGGGGGGAGGAGTCTGGGGCGGTAATGCCCCATGGTGGGTGCGCGGAGGGCGTCGCCGATGAAGTATCCCAGGTGAAGCGGGAAAACCTGAGATATCAGACGTTTTACAATGGAGAGCAGCAGCGGGGCTTGGATGATGTTTACACTGACATGGCCATCTTGGCAGCAACAATCGCTATTTGTTGCCCCAGCTCTTTTTCTCTAAAAACTCCAACCTTTTCTTAGTATTATGCATTACTGTTGATAAACAATTACAAATTTTTGCCCCAGTGAACTACTGATCAACACAAATCACTCCAGACCCCTTTTTGTAATACACCACCGGCTGTTTTTGCATTCTCTGCCCGACCTCTCATGTGCTAATATGGCCGCATTAGACGCAGGATGAACTTTGCATTCCTTTTTAAGGGAAAAAAGTGCGTCTTATGCGCCGGCAAATACGGTATGTTAAAAGCATGTGCATACACTGCTTTATGCATGTATCATTTTGTTTATTGCAAATCATCCAATCATTGACATCCACCAATTCTTTGTTAACGTTCTGAATTAATTAAGATTATTATAATCACACATAAAGGCAGTTTTGTCTTCTGCAAACAAACTAGAATTGAACAGCTTTGATGAATTTACTACGTCATTGATATAGACTAAAAATAATAAAGTTTCTAGTATGGACCCTTGTGGTACCCCATACTTTATAACTGCTAAGTTGGGTAATCTAAGTACAAAGTTTTCTGTTTACGCATTTATAAATAACTTACAAACCATTTCAAGGGAATACAGTACCTCACATACCCAATTGTTCAAGTTTACTTCAGAAATTCTCCATTTTGTTGTTATTACAAGAAAATATTCCAATTGCAACTTGTCTTAAACTTAAGGCATTATAAACATGTTTGTGGAAATTGGTAATTGCAGTTTCAGTAGAATGATCCTGAAGATATCCATGTTGACTAGGTGTTAATAATTTGCTTCAATACATAGCTCAAGAATTTTGATGCCATAGTTTTCTCAACATTTTTACTAAAGGCATTAAGTATAGAAATAGGTCTTTTAGTTTCTATATTTATTTTTTATGTATTACCATGCGCCCCTTTTAACTAGACCTTGGTGTGTTTTGTGGGCAATGAGTATTTGATGAAACACATTTAATGTATGTGAAAGGCCTGGGTGAAAGAAGCACCTGCTTGAAGATAATTACTGTTCTGAATGCCTGTGAAATTCATGATAGCTGTACTGATGGTGATGGGTTTCTGCTAAGCAACCATTAAGCCCCAGATGCTTCCTTCACACTAGTTTTGGCAGAGACTTTTGTTATGTTCAGATTTTCTGCAACTAATCACGGTTTACCTTCCTGTTTGAGACTGGGGTTTTTTATAGTAAGCTGTTTTGCATGGTTCCCCACTACTAAATTATCCTGCTCAGCTTTGAGAAGAAAGACTGCTGGTATGATGGTGACAATAAAGCATGCATAATTTTTATCAAGACTCAAGAGGTCTGTGCATATTTATGCCACAGATAATTCGAAGCAGCATTGTGTTGCAATAAAAAAGTGGTGAAGATTAGAATTTACCAATAATTTGTTCGTATAAACACATTGTGCTGCAATAAGCAGATAGTGAAGAAAAAAGTTTGCATCCCATCTACTCACTACCTTGGTCAAACACATATCCTTCTGTATTCTTGTAAAGCTGGGTAGGTTGGAGCCAAATTTTGAGCCTTGATCCTTGCTTTGTGCCGTAATAACAACACTCCAGCATCTCAACATGGAAACAGCGGCTTTAGCTAAATCTACCTTTCAGATGAGATGGTGAAGGACTGTTGGTTTGCCAAGATGCGCACCCTTAAAGAGGCCTCGCGGAATGTCTTGCTGCGATGGATCTCTTCACTCCCACGTCGGAAGCAACCTCCCGATGCCACTCTAGTTTGCCAGTATCTCCTTCCAGCTGCTCCTCTTCTGGAAGACTTGGCTTTATTGTGCCACTACTATGACCATTCCTACTTAACACAAGTATTTCTGCCTACCTTAATAGCCAAAGGAAAACTCCACATAACAACCTCCAATATGAACCAGATTGTGATGCATTGGAAAAATACTCAACATGAAACTTCCATCATTCCCATTGAACATTTCAAAGTGGAGGATATAGAAGATGGATTACATTTTTCTTTCCTACCAATGTTGGGACGCATGGCTAATTTGAAAGTGCTTGTTATAGGCTGCTTAGTGAGTGATGAGCTTCTTGCTGTCTTGGGTATCAACTGCCCACACCTGCAAGTATTTGATGCAAGAGATGACATTGGTGACATGGTCACTGATGTGGGACTTGCTTACCTTGCACAGTGCAGGAGTCTAAAGAAAATATTTTTTTCAGCTTTTGCTAATGAATATGACTTGAGTGTTGAAAAGTTAGGGTTCACAGGCAAAGGTGTGGCTCTCTTATTAACTCTTCCAGAGATAGTACAGGTCACCTGCTCAGAATACATCTTGAGGGATGCTCTTCACTTTCTGTATCAGACTCGGTACCATAAGCAATCTCTCAATGTTCAATACATGTTGATGAGTGATCAAGAGGTGCGAGCCAGTACACTTCAAATATTACCCATCCTTTGCCCAAAACTCAAGGTTGTCTCTATGTATTTAGACAGTGGGTGTGAGCAAATTGTCGGAAGATCTCTGAAGTCATTATTTCATTTGGAAGTATTGTGGATAACAACAGCAAGCCAGTGTAGATTCCAAGAGTTATCCCTTAGTAACTATGGACCACAATTAAACTACCTCGGCATTACAACTTGCCTCTTGAGAACTCAAGATATCTTGTTGATAAGTAACTGTTGCCCTCAGTTAAAGATTCTAGTATTAAGGATGTACAGTTATGGATTTGACTGTACAAACATAGACAGCATACAGGGCTCCTTATTTCCCTCTGTTGAAAAACTTGAATTATTACAAAATATCTCTGTAACTCTCTTTAAGATTTTGAATGTAAAAATGAAAAATCTAAAAGAGCTACATTGTGCAAGAGCTCAAGTCAATAACCTGGAAGAAGCTGTTGTAAGTATCCTTGAACAAGGGGGATGGACCAACACTGAGTTGCTGGCACTTCCAATGGATTATCAAATCTCCCTTGATGTTACACAGTTGGTTGCATCGAAGGTTCCCAACCTTAAGTATATGGCCGTGGACCTTTTTCCAACACAAGAAAAAAAGTTATGCAAATTTCTTCAAAATTCTGTGCCTGGGGTGAAACTAATGGATTACTACTCATATTTGCCTCCAAGTAAAACAGGCATCTTCTCTGACACTGTCTGGCCGCAGCGAATATAAGCTGACTGAACCAGAGATACTGTAACCAATACATTATTTTTTTTTCATCACAAGATCTCACATAGTCATTAAGTCATTCTTGTTTTTAAATGGAGATGAAATGTTCATACCATTATTGCAACACAGCTGTAATGCATTTCGCCAATAAGAAATTATGGACTCATATTGAATTCAACATTGTGCTATATTTTTTACTAATGAAATGTAATGTCGGCATGTAATCAAATTATTTTCCTTAGCAATACCTTTCTGCTTAGTGTAATACTAGAAGGTCTATAGGGAACCGTTAGTTGAATTCAAATTTCCTGTTACAAAGTGAAGATCACACATGCATGCATACGTACACATAAATACACACACACAACATGATTTGCCTTAGATTAGTGTATGCCATGGTAGTATGGTCTCTGCATAAGAAGAAAGATATAAACAAGATCGATAGAATACCAAGAGCAGCCACAAAGATTGTTCCTGATCTGTTCCATCTGACATATACAGTGGATTTCTGAATATTGCGTTTTGAGATTACTGGATTCACATACTCATGGATTGCTTTGAAAATTGATTGAAATAACTCACTGGAAGACAGCTGCTCTAAGTAGAGGTAAAGATGGGGGCATATGCTAAGCTGCGCGTGGCTTCGGTGCTCATCTGTCGCATTAGCCCTTGAGCCTGTGGTGGGTAACAACCCGCTACCCCGGGACACAGGGCTAGTGTGACATCCGGGTTACCACAGTTACCTTCCCCAGGTGACCTCAGGTACCCATATATCGACCCACCCCGAAAGGAAGGATGAACAGCTGATTGGGCTGCACGCCGACTGCCCTCGCCGGGATTCAAACCCGGGCCCGTAAATTCGTAGCTAGGGGCGCTAGCCACTACACCACGGAGGCGCATAAAGTTGTTGCTAGTATACTGCACTTCCCTTCAGGTCTTTTTTCTCTACGTCAGCGCCATTGGTATTGGCGCGAAACATGCTGCGCCAATACCAATGGCGCAGAACAAAGCACCCTCCAAAACCTTGGTTCAAATCCGTCAATGATATTGGCGCGCGAGATGTAGACAAAGACGACTGACCTTGAGCTACTCACCAAGTTTGAAAGCATTAGTCAGCCTTGGGCATTGAGAGTGAGAGGATCTCGTTTTTTTTGTGTTGCGTCACGCGTGTTTTGCAAAAATTGTTCGCGCCAATATCAATGGCGCTGACTGTATATTCTAATGCTAGCAAGGACAGTTAACTTGCATCTTGATAATGTAATATGGTGATAATAATTTCTAGGTGAAAATATACTAGTAAGCATCCTTCCTTTGATGAAAAATTACTGTAAATTCATATAGATACTTACTTTAAGGGGAGGCGCCACCAAATAATGGGTATTTTTCACTATTCCAGCCATGTTATAAAAGTTTCTCCGAAAAATAGTTGAACATGTCACGCGTTCTTTGTGGAAGTTTGGCAGCTGTACGATAATTCTTTCCCTTTCAAATAAATTAATTTGTATTATCAATTTTGAGGTCTCCTCCCTGCAGAAACCTCCGTTTTCTATTGATATCTCGAAAGTGCAATTATTGTACTTTGGAGACTTACAACTCCATTAGTTGTGAACATAATAAAAAAATATATATATCTGCCGAAAGATGAATGAATGGTAAATATTTTGCCCATGTGATTTTTTTCTAAACAAAAAACCACTGCTGATATGATTTATTGAAAGTAAAAGAAGGGCTAGAATTACGGGTTCATAAAATTGTGATTGGTAATTTTTTTGCACAGCAATGGTGAGACATATCAAAAAATTGAGCATGCAATTTCTAACTGGTGGTTTCATAAGTAAAACTACCCAATATCATACATATTGAGTGACCATGCTGGCTCCCATTTATGTTTGTAGCTCTGCTCTTATTACAAATAATAAATACTCGTTTGTAATTTTTTTCCTGCAGAAGCACGGCAGCAATTGTGCAGATACATGCAGATCTTATTGCATTTACTTAAGTCTTCAAAGAAATAAATACCTTAGAACAATTAAAATAATATGAATGTACCCGCCACTAATGCTAGGAGGCGCCTCCCCTTAACCGTGAACACAAGCTATTACTTACGTCTCTAATTTTTTCTGTCATAGTCCTGCATCCTCAGTGCCGATAATTGACATTACATCACTGTCACATTGGAACATAAGGAAATTTGTGAGGAAAATATCTGTCCACTTGTAACCATTCGCCACTATTTGGTCTTACTGTGGGAGGTTTCCCTCCCGTCTGCAGGTACAGTCGTGGTCTTTTTACCTGCACTCTCCCTCATACAGTTTCTTTATTTGTAGAGGTAGGTAGAGGCTGGCAGGGTACAGGGGCAAAGATTTAGGGGTCGAGGTTACACAGGCCTACTCTATCTCCCATCCCATTGTTTAGAAAAGCATAGTTTGGTAAATGATTCGCAACATGGGTTCACCAAGAGTGGGTCAAGTCTCACCAATTTATTGAGTTTTTATAGGAAAGTTTATGAGGCGGCAGATAATGATGAGGATTATGATATTGTATACCTGGGCTTTAGTAAGGCATTCAACAAGGTACCACATTAGAGACTTAAATAAGGTTAAGGCACATGGAATAGTTGGTAAGGTGCTTTGTTGGATTAGATCTTGGCTAAGCGATAAGCAACAAAGGGTTACAATTAATGGTTCTAAATCTGAATCTTCTTTTTCTTTCTGTTTAACGTCAGTTTTTCCCATAATATTTTATGAGGTTAGACGGCCGATGGTACGCTTCCAAGTATCTCTATCCATTGCCTCAACTTCTTCAATGCCTAATGCTGCCAGATCCTCTTCTACATACTGTCTCCATGTCTTCCTTGGTCTGCCCGGTGGATGGTAACCTGGAACTTCAACTCTAACAGCTCTCCCCAATGCCTCACCACTTTCTCTCCTCTTCACGTGCCCAAGCCACTTCAATCGCCTTACTCTCAGCACTGTACTCAGCTCCTTCAATCCACATTTTCTTGCCACCTCTTCACTGAACACTTCATATCTCCATGTTATCCCAGTCATAATATATCTAAAAATTCTCCAATCACACTCAACCAACACATCCTGCAACTTCTTACCTTATTCAGGTTTCCTAGTCCCGAACATCTTTTATGGCACCTTCTTCTTCTTCTTCTTCTTCTTGTGACCTCAGTCGCTTAGTATCGCTTCTTAGGTCCTCTTCCACTTCGTCTCCTTCGTTAACAAAACTTGTTAACTCTTCCCCTGTTTATTTCACCTGGGAAAGACATTTTGATCAGTTTTCAATCCTTTGATTATCATCCTAATTCATTGTCTATTTTGTGTTCTGATCTCCCAACACTGCGTTAGGAACACTTTGGTGAGGTTTACAATACTTTCAGTTTCCTTTCTGTCCCCATAAAGCCCTAACACCGTACACAGGGCCCCGTCTTTCTGCTCTAGTCGCCTGTCCCACTCCTCTCTGCCTAGGACTATTACTATTGATGCTATAAGCTTTTCCCTCTGACTCCTATACTTGTTGCATTCCACAATGACATGTTCTACAGTTTCTTTCTCCCTACCCTGCAGCTACAATTCTGGTTCTCCAGTTCCCTGTTCCTTCCGTTGACTTCCAAGGTGCCTGTTCTTGCTTTATAGAGTAACTTACTACCCCAGTCTCCTACATGCCAGGTTACCCCCTCTGGTTTCTGTTTCCACCTGTACCACTGCAACGTTGATTTCCTGGCCATTCCTTCCTGCCATTTAACTAGCCCATTATTCTCAATTTTCTTTTTGATATCTATTATCTCCATCCTGTTCCATTCCTCTCCCACAGTTTCTCTCCTTTTCCATCTTTCTAGTTCCTTCTTCCAGGTGGAACTTGATCTATTTTCCTGGGATATTTTCTTTGCCCATCTATCATCACTAAGCCTTTCAATTTTCTTGTGGAACACCAGTAATCCTTTAATTATCCTTTCCCTGAAGGTGCTCCATCCCCTGTCTCCCCTTATGGCCTCTATGGCAGTGTTCCTACAAGCTCCTAGTCCCCATCTGCCTACTAGGTTCTGAGTCTTTTCCAAGTGCATGATGTCTCCTTCCCTGTACTGAGTCCCATACATACCCATACAGGCAATGGGGTACAGCCACCCCCTTCCATAAACTCCTGCCTACCTCATATTTATTAATGACTCTGTTACCACCATTTATAATCATGCCTGTCATCCTCCTTGCCTTGCCTTCATTAAGTTTCCTCTGCTTTTCACCGCCTATCCCTTCCTTGTTTACTTCCATTCCTAGGTATACATACTTTTCTACTACTTCTAGGACATTATTCTGAAGCACCCACTGACTCCTACCTTCACTGTTAAACTCCATGACTTTACATTTCCTTTCACTAAACTTCAGGTCCCATTCCATTCCGTATGTGTTCAAGGAATGTGACCACTTGTCACATTCCTTCCAACGAATAGAGTTTATTCTTACTCCACTACCGCACACTCCACAGGGAGACCTTCCCACTTATATATTTTGCTCTATTTTCTTGCTGCCTCATTATCCAATCATCTTCTCTCTTGGCCCATTATTCACTTTTAGTAGATATCTTCTCCTCCATTGCTGCTTCTTTGCCACATCTAAATCCTCACTCTCAAACGACCTACTAGTCTCAGCAACCCAAATATCTCACATCATGTTCCCCAGTATCTCCTGATCTGACCATTCATACGTGGCCATTCAACTACCAAGGCCTCCACCACGAACCCAACAGTGACGAACTGATCTTACACCCCACCCTGATCTCAACGCTCTGAGTTCCTCCAGCTACTCTCACCCTTGATCTTGACCCTTCATACAGTGCCATTACCAACCTTACAAGCCTCTACATTTTGTCTTTGTAATGCCCATCTAATTGTTCTTCTTGGAATCCTGTCAATGCCTTTTTCAGATCCAGAAACCCATGATACAGCCTTTTCTTCTTCTCCTTATATTTCTCCTGCAGAGTCTTGTGATGAAGATTGCATCGGTAGTTGACTTTCCAGCCAGAAAGTCAAATTGGCAGTCTTCGATCTTGATGATTTTTTTAATCCTTTCACACGACACCCTCTCCCAAATCTTCATCCCATGTTCTAACAGCCTCAAACCTCTGTACCACCACATGACAGTGCATCTCCTTTTCCTTTAAACAGTGGTAAGTAAAACTATCCTTCCATTCTTCTGGACCTTTCTCCTCCCTCATAACCTTTTCAAAAATTCCAGTTAGTTTTCTGATACCTGTTCTTCCTACTAGTTGCAGTATATCACTGCTTACACCCGGTGGACCTGGTGCCTTCCCATCTTCCATCCCTTTCAATGATCTTACTACATCTTTTTCTATTATATTTTCCTCTGGACCTTCCACCATTTCAACCTCCTCCAGCTCATTGTTGTTTTCTACATTCAGCAGTCTCAAAATATGTTCTCTATCTTTCTCTCAACCATTTTGATATATCCCTTTTCGTCCTTTACATACTTGCTCCTCGTACGTCCTTCTTGTCTTTTCTCATCTGCTTAGCTAGTCCGAACATCTTCTGCCTTCCTTCTGCTGTGTTCAAGTTCTGACTCCACTCCTTCGATGCTTGTTTCTTTGCTATTGCCACTTGCCTCTTAAGCATCATTTGACCTTTCTCTAGACATTCTTTTATCCACCTCCACTCTTGGATCATTGCCCTGTTTGCAGCGGCGATTCTTTTCTCCTAATTTTCTCTGTTTGCACTCTTCATTCCCCAACCAGATGTCTCCCCTTTCTCTACCTCTTCTTCCAGATGTTAGTCCACACACCTCTTCTCCAGCTTTCAGTATGATTTCCTGTAAGTGGTGCCAGTCTCCCTCTCCTCCTTCCATCGTTGTTGCAAAGTTTTCTTCAAACCCCTGTCTCTTGTTGACCTCTTTCAGCTTCCATAGTTTTATTCTTTTTACACCTTTTCTCTTTATCCTCTTCAACTTTTTGATTTTAAGGTCTACCCGTACCAACCTGTGCTGCGTCAAACAAGCCTCTCCAGGTATTGCCTTACAGTTTATGACTTGCACATCTGGGCTTTTCCTCATCAGCACCAAATCCAACTGTGTCTCTGCTCCACCACTTTGGTATGTAATTACCTTTTCCCGGTCTTTCTTGAAATAGATGTTTAGTTTCCTTAAGCCATGCCTCCAAATATATTCCAACACATTCTCTCCTTCAACATTTCTGTCACCATAGCAATAGCTTCCCATAACTCCCTTAAATCCTGTTTTATCCCTCCCAATATGAGTGTTTAAGTCTCCTCCAATTGTCAGCCCATCTGATTCAGAAACTCCTGCCACTTTATCTTCCAACTTTTCCCAAAATTCCTGCTTCTCCTGGGCTGTTCCTCCAACTTGTGGTGCATACACTGAGAATATTTCATGTACAGATTCTCCAAGTGCCAACTTAAGCTTCATCATCCTGTTATTATATTATTCCACTTCTGTTACATTTTCTGCCAGCTCATGTCCAATCAGAATTCCTACTCCATTGAGTCCAGTGTCATCCCCGCTGTATCAAAACTTATACTTTTCCTTATCGCTTCCGAGTGTTGTACATCCTTTCCCTTTGTATCTTACCTCCTGTACACGGCATACATCAACTCTTCTCCTCGCCAATATTTCCACAACTTCTCTACCATTACCTCGCATTGTCCAACATTTTCAGTACCAATTTTTACCGCTTTTTCAAATGCATCACCGTGCCCTGCGCCACCACGGGCGAGGGCCAACCATCACAGCCCTCGAGTGAGCCTCCAGGGCCTACCATTCCACCCCTGGAGCTCACTGACTACACGCGCTATAGGTATAGGTGTGTGTGTGTGTTAAAAAAAAAAAAAAAAAAAAAAAAAAAAAAAAAAAAAAAAAAAAAAAAAAAAAAAAAAAAAAAAAAAAAAAAAAAAAAAAAATCTTTGTCTTTGTCATGCCGAGTTATATCAAATTCCGAGTTATACAGTGCCGAGTTTGTGCGAGTTATAAGGCTTTTACTGTATAGCCAATTAACCCATATTTATATTATGCTGTGACTCTTTTTCTATGACTTATTTCCTACCTAATTTTGTGACTTCCTTTCTGAGACTTTTTATTTTGTGACTTAGCACCCTCTGCCTATTTAAGGGCTGTCAGGGACTGAGGGCCATTTCTCTGTTGTCTGCTTTTATTAAAACTTACTGCATCTTTTTTACGCCCCAGACGCTATTCCTGACGGGCAACCCTAGTTTTTGGCTGAGGACCTAGGTGGATTGCCTACTATGGCTAATGAGCCCCACCTGCCCGGGTTTGTTATTGGAGTTGTCCCTCTCCTATGTGGATTACCTACCATGGCTACGAGCCCCACTTGCCCGGGTTGGATTGGTGAAGTGGCAGGGTGCGTCCAGATGTCGGTGGGCCATGCACGCATCACCTCTAGGGCTCCAGCTCTACCAGCCAAGTCACAGAACAGCCAAGTCACAAAATAAAAAGTCTCAGAAAGGAAGTCACAAAATTAGGTAGGAAATAAGTCATAGAAATAGAGTCACAGCATAATATAAATATGGGTTAATTGGCTATACAGTAAAAGCCTTATAACTCGGCACTGTATAACTCGGAATTTGATATAACTCGGCATGACAAAGACAAAGATTTTTTTTTTTTTTTTTTTTTTTTTTTTTTTTTTTTTTTTTTTTTTTTTTTACACACCTATACCTATAGCGCGTGTAGGCAGTGAGCTCCAGGGGTGGAATGGTAGGCCCTGGAGGCTCACTCGAGGGCTGTGATGGTTGGCCCTCGCCCGTGGTGGCGCAGGCAGGATTGTTATAGTGACGACTGTGATTAGAGGCTCATGCCGCCCCGTGTCCTTCCATGCACTCGCAGTCGAAGGTAGAGTTAATGGACAGGGCATGTGGGTGTTCTTAGGCCACTCGACGGTGAAGAAAGATTTCAAGTGGATTTATGGGTCTCACTTGGGATCGAACCACTCTGCTACCACCTCACCTAAACTGCATCTCATGGTTTTCACTCGGCATATCATGCCCTCACAACCTCTTCTGTGAACATGTAAACAGAAAGTCGGCAAAAAATAATGTATCTTGGCATATTGATGTTATAACTGCATCTCTTCACTTACACTCGGCATATCGTCAATCGCATAGTCGTATTTTTGTCCTTTTGATCTTTTCCTGCAGGCTCAGGCTCTTCAATTTCATTCCCTTCCTGCTGGAGACACCCTTGCGTGATGGAGCTGACATCTTGAAATACAGTACTGTATGATGTAATCCCAAAACACCGTCTTGGATACGAATTCCGTTTTTTGTCGAAATTGAAAAAGGATTGGTTTCTGCTTCAAAAACACAAGCTTGGTAGGAGCCGAAATAATAATCAATGCAAAACATTGCAAACAATATCACAAAGTAGTATAACACACATTTCAGCAAGTGTTATTGGATTGGGATTCGTAATCCAAGACGGTGCTTGGACGACAAAAACACGGCTCAGCCTAAACGCTGGTTCTCGACCTTTGCTTTACTTTGCCACCTATTTTACGTGTTTTGGGATTACATCATACAGTACTGTATATCAAGATGTCAGCTCCATCACGCAAGGGTGTCTCCAGCAGGAAGGGAATGAAATTGAAGAGCCTGAGCCTGCAGGAAAAGGTGAAAGTGCTGGCAAGGATGGATGCAGGTGCGTCCATGCGTAGCTATTTGTGCTGAGTTTGATATAAAATCTGTACTGTATTTACCTTTTTTTTTTTTTTTTTTTTATCCCATATCAGAGGAGGACATTGCATAACTCGGCACATTGAATAACAAGGCAAGGGCCAGAGCCCCTATCGTGCCCAGTTATAAGGCTTTTACTGTATTTGCATGATGGTTAAAATCGAATTATGCAATTCAAACATTACAACACGAAATATGTAAATAAGTAAAGTAAGTGTGAACTCCAAGACCAAATCAGTTGACTTATCCCCTGTTTAGTCTAATACTCCATTCAATGCCATGCAGCATTTCCTGGACAGGTTTTCTTCCTTCCCGTCGGTCGACACACAGATTACGCAAACGCTGCTGCATCCGAACATATCAAGGTTTATGTTTGTGTGTGTGGGTACTAGCATCTTGTTGCATGATTGTTCTGACTCCTCTCTCTAAAACCACTTGATCAATTGCCAGACTGATAGGTGGTAGTGTCCTACATGGTTGTAAAACTTGTTATTCCAGCCCTCACAACATTTTTTTGTTTTTTAGTCATTGTTTACGGTTGCTTCATGTACATTCCAGACTATGAGTGGGAACAAGGGAGCATTGCTTTGTGCTGGCTGATTCTGAACCAGGCGATAGTGACCACTGACAAATGTACAATCAAAGTTGTTCAGCAAATCTTCTGCTTTGGGTGGATTTTCTGGCAGATTGGCCTGAAGGTATTGCATGCATTCTTCTACGTCTTCAAGTGGCAAGAACGGCAGGCCGTCGAGCATGCCGCAAAATAATCTGGTCTTAGTCATTATTATACACCTGATGACTGGCCTGTACTCTTGGACTGAGAGTGCTGTGAAGTGTCGGGGAAGTGTATCCAGCTTTTTTTCTGTAAATACAGGAGTGAGGCAAGGGTGCGTCCTTTCCCCATAACTTTTCAACACTTGTTTGGACTGGGTATTGGACAAATGTGTAGATCAAAGTGATTGTGGAGGATCCCTCGCCAACACAAAGATCACTGATCTTGTTTTTGCCGATGATGCAGTAATCTTTGCTGAGTTGCTTGAGGTCCTGGTGATGGTTGTCGAGGCGTTGCACGAGGAGGCAAAGCCTTTGGGACTTGAGGTTTCCTGGCTCAAGACCAAGGTCCAGGTGCTTGGTGGCTTACTAGATGAAACAGTACAGTCTGTCCATGCGTGTGGCGAGGACATGAGTTCTTGGGAAGTTTTACATACCTTGGTAGCGCAGTCCAGAATAACGGCGGGTCACTTCTCTGACGCTTAAGACGTCAAGAAGTCTTACGGTGGATTGGCATAGTCCATGGTGTGATGGACTCGCTCAGCATGAGAATTTGGCGTTGTCGGTACCTGTGGAGAAGGACAAAGATCCGGATCTTCAAGTCGCTTGTGATCCCTGTCTTACTGTATGGATATGAGACATGGACACTAAATTGCAACTTGAAGAGGCGAATCGATGCCTCTGGTAATAAGTGTCTTCGCAGAATCATGGGGTATCGCTGGGATGATTATGTGTCAAATCAGTGATTGCACCGTGGGACTGAATCGAGGCCTATTACCTGCATAGTCCGTCAATGCCAACTTTGGCTATGTGGGCATGTGGTACGCTACCCTGAAACCGATCCTTCCCATCGGGTTGTATCTGTAAGAGACAATCGGCATGGGGGAGGCAAAGGTGGCACCCACAAGGCTAGTGGCTGGGGCAAATTGATGTTTCCTGTCGAGAGTTGCTTGATAGGAGGTTGAGGTTGAGGTTGCAGAAAGGGAAACTGCATGGGGACTCGCATAAGGTGACCCCCGGGAGTGGCGTTTTTTTTTTTTTTTTTTTTTTTTTTTTTTTTTATACATCACAAGGAACTGGCCAAGGGCACAACAAAAATGGGTAACACAAAGCCCGCTTAGTTGCCAGTTCCTATAAAGAAGACAGTAAGAGAATAAAATAAAAAAGAGGGGTGAGCCAATTTAGTTCGGGAGGTGTCTTGTTACTTTTCTTTTGAAAAGATGTAAGTCATAGGAAAGTGGAAAAATAGAAACAGGAAGAGAGTTCTAGAGTTTACCAGTGAAAGGGATGAAAGAGTAAAGATACTGATTAACTCTTGCATTAGGAAGATGGACAGAATAGGGATGAGAATGAGTAGAAAGTCTTGTGCAGCGAGGCCACGGGAGGGGGGGAGGCATGCAGTTAGCAAGTTCAGAAGAGCAGTGAGCATGAAAATAACGGTAGAAGAGAGCAATTTTACTATGGGGTAAATGAATCGACGGTGAGATACATTTATAAGAAGGAAAAAAAAATTAGTGCTTCCCTAGCCTCCTCTATACCCCATGCTGCAAAACGTGTGCATTACATTAAAGATGTAATCTTGTTCAAGACTGAAAAAGACCTAAACATTGGATCGAAGAACATGAACAGGCGCCGCATTCCAATAAGTGGCGATTTCATAAGGGAAAAGGCCAAAGTTCTTTATGAAACTTTCAGGAAGAATAACAGTGACAGCAATGGTGCAAGTGGTGACAATACTGGTGCAAGTGGTGACAATGCTGGTGCACGTGGTGATAATGATGGTGCAAGTGGTGATAATGATGGTGCAAGTGGTGATAATGATGGTGCAAGTGGTGATAATGATAGGGAGAGTCACTGTCTTACTTTGTGGGAATGCTGCAGGAAACATGATCAAACCTCTCCTCCACTACACATCCAAGAAGCCCAGAGCACTTGCTCGCCAGAACATGAACCTGCTGCCAGTCTACTATCAAGCAAACAAAAAAGCATGGATGACTAAAGAATTATTTATGGACTGGTTTTATTCAGTTTATTAACAGTTTTATTCCTGAAGTACGAAAATACCTGGAGAAGTTGAACATCAATTTTAAAGTTCTCCTTGTGTTGGACAGCTGCCCGGGCCACCCTGATGATTTGAATGAAATTGACCCAAATGTTCAGGCAGTTTTTCTTCCTAAGAACACAACATCCCTCATTCAACCTATGGACCAAGGTGTGATTGCGGTCTTTAAGTCTAAATATTCGACACGCACCTTCAGCATGATGAGGACCGCTATGGACAGTGGGGAGGAGGAGAGCATGAGAGAAATGTGGAGGAAACATAACATTGCTGGGTGCATTGAGTTTATTAAAGAGGCTCATGATGAATTGTCCCAACACTGTGTGAATTCGTGCTGGGAAAGTGTGTGGCCTGCAGCAGTCAAAGACTTCAAAGGCTTCCCTACTATTGAACCTGATGTGAAAAAAATGGTGTTGTTAGCCAAAACAATCGATGGAGAAGGCTTTAAGGATATGACTGCAGCGGAAATAGAATCAGAACTGCTAGGTGATTCTGGTGAAGGGCTGACGAACGAAGATTTACAAGAAATCATCAGAGTGAAGGAAGAAGAGGAAACTGAAGTGACAGACAACACACAGGACGAACCGCAGCCTTTCGATCTCGAATTTCTCTACAAACAACTGAGAAACATCCAAGATCTGACAAATAGGTTCGTGGAGGGTGACCCATCTATGGAACGTGCTCTAATCGTAAAAAGACAAATGGAAGCTGCCATCAAACCATACATAGAACTAAAGAACCAGCTTAGGCAGCAACAAGCACAGAGCAGGATAACCATGTTCTTTAATAAACTGACACGCCCAGCGGATCAACCCAAACCGCCTCACCCAGCCTCCCCTACGTCGTCAGACATAGATGAACTCGATGACCCCCCCCCCTCTCCCCTGGTGCCAACGTGGATGAGGACGACTCGCAATAAATATCGCACATCTATCATAATTCATCATACTTTAAACTCCATTTTCATTAATTAATCTTCAGGAAGATGAATTAATGAAAATTAAAGTTTTTTGTTCTACAGTAAAAACATTAACTCTAAATTTTCCATTACTAGAATGGTGTTCTTTATTTGTTTTTTTAACTACATTACTTACCTTAATTTCTTTGTTTGTGCTCTGCTATTCATTATAATTAATCATCCATAATCATTAAGCTGTTATGTACCAGGGGGGAGGATTATGGCCTAGGGGTACAGGACGAAATATAGTAGGACAAGGACAACAAAACACTCGTAAGTATTGATCGGTAACAATTGTTTACATTTATACAGTACAGTACCCTATTACTAATCTTCAATACACCTGTAATATACAATCTATACTATTTTGCATTATTTGCATCCAAAATTATTATTATCATTATCATTCAAGCAACAAAATCCATTTTCTTTATACCGTAAACCTATTTTCGGAGCGGGAGGGGTAACTAATGTCATGCTCGCGGATTTACGATACTCACGGGTGTCTCTGTTCCCTAACCCCCGCGAGCATGAAGGGTTTATTGTACTAATAAAGTAAAGATGGGGGCATATGCTTTGCTGCATGGCCTCAGTGCTCTTCTCAGTCGCATTAGCCTTTGAGTCTGTGGTGGGTGAGAACCCATTTTCCCAGGACCCAGGGCTAGCGTGACATCCGGGTAACCACAGTTACCTTCCCCAAGTTTCCCCGGGTACCCATTTATCGACCAACCCCAATTTTTTTTTCTCATAGAAACAGTAACTCAAATTTTATTTTGAGATACAGTGACTGATAAATTTTTATGAAGTA
The DNA here is from genome assembly GCA_016584305.1 of Chionoecetes opilio. Lineage (NCBI taxonomy): Eukaryota > Metazoa > Arthropoda > Malacostraca > Decapoda > Majidae > Chionoecetes > Chionoecetes opilio. Next base: position 209,302 of record JACEEZ010025817.1, on the reverse strand, counting down.
CAAATACAGTAAAAGGTAAAGATGGTGGCATACGCTATGCTGCGCGTGGCTCGGTGCTCATCTCCGTCGCATTAGCCTTTGATCCTGTGGTAGGTGACAACCCGTTATTCCGGGACACTGGGCTAGTGTGACATCCGGGGTACCACAGTTACCTTCCCCAGGTTTCCCCAGGTACCCATTTATCAACCCCGAAAGGGAGGATGAACAGCTGGTTGGGCTGGCCGCCGACTGCCCTGGCCCGGATTCGAACCAGGGCCCGCATATTCGTAGCTAGGCACGCTGGCCACTACACTACGGAGACTGCAAATACAATTACAGTACCTGTGAATTATTTGTAAGTTACTTATACAATGCCTGTGAAAACCTGTTGATTTCAATGCATTCAGAGGTTTATTGCATTCAGTACCTCATATTTCAGTTCAAGAAATATGCAGCCAATGAGTGTGATGTAATTTAATGATGAAGAAATGCTGCGTCTATAATATATTTTTGAGCTACACACAAACCTCGATTTCCCGGACCTCCATTTCCCGGATATCGGATTTGCCGGACAAAATCTGAGGTCCGGGGATATGTCAGATTCCCTGACAATTTTTTTTTTTTTTTTTTTTTTTTTTTTATACTTAAACGTTGAAATGCCTGGTCCTGTTCGTAAATTGACAAGGTTGTCCATCGGTCTGAGCGTCTCCTGTCACCCCTGGTCAGTGTCCACGCCTCCCGCCAGGTGGCAGCATGCTCAGCAGTCGTATTGTTTACATTTGGGCACACGACACTCACGGTTCACTTGCACCGCCTCCGTCAGTCCCCTGACTCCCACTACCCCTGGTGCAGGAACATCTCTGAGACTATTGAACACTTTCTGCTGCCTCCCGCCAGTTGGCAGCATACTCAGCGGTCGTATTGTTTACATTTGGACACATGACACTCATGGTTCACCTGCACTGCCTCCGTTAGTCCCCTGACCCCCACTGCCCCTGGTGCAGGAACGTCTCTTGAGACTATTGAACACTTTCTGCTGCCTTCCGCCAGGTGGCAGCATGCTCAGCGGTCATATTGTTTACATTTGGGCACACGACACTCACAGTTCACCTGCACCGCCTCCGTTAGTCCTCTGACCCCCACTGCCCCTGGTGCAGGAACGTCTCTTGAGACTATTGAACACTTTCTGCTGCCTCCCGCCAGGTGGCAGCATGCTCAGCGGACGTAAAAGTCCGCGGCGAGGTAGTTGATATTGGCGGTTGCAGGACAGTAAATACTAGAGTAGGATAAACGTCCGGGGGTGGGTAATGGCATCGGACTGTTGCGATTCCTGGACTTTTGCGGTTGCCAGACCAGTGTTCCCCCCTATTAGTCCGGGAAAACGAGGTTTGTGTGTACACAAACCTCGTTTTCCCGGACTAATAGGGGGGAGCACTGGTCCGGGAACCGCAAACGTCCGGGAATAGCAAAAGTCTGAGGCCATTACCCACCCCCGGACGTTTATCCTACTCTAGTATTTACTGTCCGGCAACCGCCAATATCAACTACCCCGCCGCGGAGTTTTACGTCACTTTGTTGTTGTTTTTAGGGCTGCGAAGATCCCTTGGGGAACACTTTGAGCCCTGGTGATGTCCTATGATGCTATCACAGGCGCTGCAGTTGACCTGTCTTCCTCAGGAAGGCACAGGTGAGGCGGATGACAGTGTGTTGCCGGGAGGGGTGGACGCCAGCCGCTGCCGACGTTCAGGGTGAGGAGTTGAGAGCGTAGCACTACACGGTGGGAGTGGAAGCGCTGACACTGCAGCAGAAAGTGTTCAATAATCTCAGAGACTTTCTGCACCAGGGGCAGTGGGGGTCGGGGGACTAATGAAGGCGGTGCAGGTGAACCGTGAGTGTTTCTTGTGCCCAAATGTAAACAATATGATCGCTGACCATGCTGCCACCTGGCGGGAGGCAGCAGAAAGTGTTCAATAGTCTCAGAGTCTTTCTGCACCAGGGGCAGTGGGGGTCGAGGGACTAACGGAGGCGGTGCAGGTGAACCGTGAGTGTTTCTTGTGCCCAAATGTAAACAATATGATCGCTGACCATGCTGCCACCTGGCGGGAGGCGCGGACACTGACCAAGGGTGACAGGAGATGCTCGGACCGCTGGACAACTTTATCGATTTAAGGACTGGACCAGGTATTTGTCCGGGACTCTGACATATCTCTGGACCTCGGATTTTGTCCGGCAAATCCGATACCCAGGAAATGGAGGTCCGGGAAAATGAGGGTTGTGTGTACTCAGACAGTGCTTGATTTCTAAGGTATTACCTTTAACAATTGTGAAATAATTTATTTTGAAAGTGAACGTTATATACAAGTGCCTGTGATATATTTTTTAGTTTCTCATACAGTACCTGAAGAGTTTCTTGTCCCTGCACTATACTTAAATCACTCATACCTTACTGAATGGTCGTACTCAGGCACCCTCCCATCAGCATAATGGTCATATAATATCATCATAATTTTTTTGGGGGATATTCATTGACTAGTCTATTTTTTTTAACGAGGCCAAAATCCTGCCCCCTTGCTGCTTACTGACTGATATTTGATGTCAGGAGAGGGGAATACTACAGTTCTTCTTAATTACAGTTGTATTTTATCATAGTTAACTATAATATCAGGTAAACACAGGCATCATTTTAAGCTTGAGACCTGAATATAGAACGGATTTTTCACCTTGTTAAAAAAAATAGACTTGAATTGAATATCCTAAAAAATCCCCATAGCCAGTGTGTTGCTGGGAGGGCGGGTGCGACAATTCAGTAACTTAGGTCTGGGTGATATGAGTATTGTCTATTACGTTCCAATTTATCCTTAAGAGTTGAGAAGAATGTGCTCAGGACTCTGTATTGTAATCCCGTATGCCTTGCAACAGTTTGTGCAATTTCCTTGTCCAGACAAGTACTTCCAAAGATTAGATATAATTTTTATTTCAATTACCTGTTATGAAAAAGAATCAATATTTTGTTTTGATTTGTACTATGAATATATTTATATGTAAGGTATTACATCAATTTATAGAAACAATAAGTACTTCATTTGTAAAGTCTTAAAATTTCCCTAATAACCAAAATTGACTTGTATAATATCAAACTGGTACTGAAATTACAAACAGTTATGCAATATAGTATATACCATATTTTATGCCTTATAGTGTTACAGAGGGCTGTTACGGGAAATTTTTGAGGTGTGGGGGACATGCCGGACAAAAGTACCATATTTTTTTCTGGTTATCTATATGGCTAACACTTCAGATGTTGTGTAGGCCCCACGTGATAGGAGCAATAGGTCATGAGTTATGGGCAAATATATAATTTTAGGCGACGGACGAGGGGTGAAAATATTCAACAGTATTATGCTACAAATAATGTTAACTAGACAACTAAATAACAACTAGAATGTTTTATTTATGTTTATTGCATCAGACAGGGGTTGATTGTTGCACATATGAACCATAGATGTGTCATGGTGAATTCTGTGTCTTGTTGAAGTTCAGTTTTCTTTAAAAGTAACTGGATGGACAACTGCTCTGACACAGGGAGGGCTTGTCACTTGGCTTGGCTTTGAAACAGTCTGCAGTTGAGGTGCCAAAAATCAATATGACAAAGGCAGTAGAAGGAGATATAGTGACAGCAATAAAACAGGAGAATCTGTGGCTTGAAACGGCTCTCAGACTTCTTGAAAAGGATGAACTACAAAAAGGAGATAGTTTGGCATGGTCAGCCTACCACGCTTCTCATCAAAATGAGTCCACCCAAAATATAAAACCGGCTCTATCACAACTTTTACCTCTCTTCTATGAAAAAGCAGCATCAGTAGCTATGATAAAGCATGCCATGAATGTTGTTCGACAGTCAATAGAGTTCACCAATCCTACACAGATCCCAGTGATAGCAATGGATCCCCCTCTTTTTGCACTGGCAAAGTCTTTCATTATACTATATGGTTGAATGTGAGTCTTGAATTCCTTTAGCAGATTAAAGGAATAGGAAAACCAGTTACAAATAGGGTGGTAATGATTGTAATGGCTCAGTAGACAGGTAGTTAGTGCGGAGTCAATAGGGAGCTTTAAGGAGGCTGGAATCATGGATGGGGAGAAAGCTGATAGTAAGTTAAGTAAGGAACTACCACGTTAGTCGGGCCACTGTAGCTCTTTTTCTTAGTTTTATTCTTTTGTTCAACAATGAATGCCAGGACCGAGGAAGACAAGTATGTGGTCATGTTCGGTGGCTCCACTAGAGTTAGCTGAGTGGAAAATTTGTGAACTACTAGCAGCCGTGGACAATGCTCTGACACAGAAGGACTTGCACATCAGGAGACAACAGAGCTTCATCATGGTCACCATCCAGACGAGACAGCCACCAAGTATGTGCTGTTGCTGAAGAACTAAGAAGGAAGCAAATTCTTGAAACCAACCAGCGTGACGAAGCAAGGCATGGAGACCAAGATCAAAGTCCACTTCAGTCGAATACGTCTAAAGTGAACTCCGGCTCCTCTGTCAGAGCCACGAGGGTGACTTTGGTTTGTATGTGGAGTCACTGAAATCCCTGGCACTGTGGTTCTTTGCCTTAGACCACCAGAATTATGCCCTCTGGATCCCTGTTGACATACGTGACATGGATAACCTGCCGTCTTCTATCATGGAAGAATTTGTGAATCACGGACACAGGGTGATACGCAAAGCAGCAAACAAGTTACTCGGCAGTAAGTCTGACCTGCTGAAATGTTTAATCAAGAGAGTGGAGAATGATGCACCGAACCTCCTTCACCGTGATGACACTAATGATGATGCAGAGATAAATGTTCTGGAACTTGGACCTGAGCTGACGACGTCCCTCGAGGAACCAGTTGAGGCAGATTTACCATCTACATTTGACGTGAAGGTGCTAGATGGTGCTGCCATGGTGCATCTCCTGCAATTGTTTGGCATGAAGACGTTTGTAGACTATGCCAACGATATCTTCATACCTTACATAATACAACAGCTCAGCAACACAAGAAGGGTGGATATTATCTGGGACAGGTATGCCAAGGACAGCATCAAAAGTTCTTCCAGGCAGAAAAGAGGCAAAGGTATACAAAGAAAGTTTACAAGTCAAACCAAATTCCCAGGACAATGGAAAAACCTTTTTTGTGTGATACATACAACAAGCAGGAGTTGATCACTTTTTTTTCAGAGAAGGTTTCAGGCAAAGAATTTCTCCCAGGGAAGGAAGTTGTTGTAATATACATATGGAGAAGATGTTCTGGTCAGAGGCAGTAACCATTTTATACCAGCTTGCAACCATGAAGAGTCAACACAAGAATGATCTTCCATCTTCAAGATGCCTTGGAACAGGGATGTACAACATGTTTACTTCGTACTGTTAACACTGACATTGTGGTCATTCTCATAGGCAAGTTTCACCAGTTCCAGGACACATACCCTAGGGCCAATATTTGGGTGGCATTCGGAACCGGGAAGAACTTTTCAAATATCAACATCAAAGCCATCGCTCACGTTTTAGGAAGGGAGAAATTCACAGCCTTGCATGTATTTCACAGCTTCACTGGCTGTGACACTGTTTCTTCATTCTTTGGAAAAGGGAAAAAATCTGGATGGGAGGCGTGGAAATGTTTCCCTGATGCTACAAAGGCATTTTCTAGTATTGCCATGAACCCATTCACAACAGTGGCCATTCAGTGTGAGAACTTCGTACTTCTTGAACGCTTCGCAGTGCTCTTCTACCAGAGAACGAGCCAGCTGGAGTCTTTGAATGAAGCTCTCCGAGTAATGTTTTGCCAGCAAAACAAGACAGGGAAGCTATCCCAGCAACACAGTCTGCTCTTCTTAAACACAGAAAGCGTGCTGTGTACCAAGCATGAATCTGGTCCACATGTCACCTACCTCAGCCGCAAATACCTTCTCCAGAGGCATGGGGGTGGAAAATGGACACAAACAGCCAGTGTTGGACCCCATTCTGGTCAACACTTCCCATTGCATCTAAGGCATGTGGAAAACCTATTAAGTGTGGTTGTAAGGCTCAGGTTGGCTGCACAGTCAAGTACGTTTGCAAGAAGGCAATATGGACCTGCACCGAACTTTGCAAGTACAATTGCGACAAGACCTGAAAGACGGTGTGTGTGTGTGTGTGTCCCCCCTGACAGGCAGTACAGTGTGGTTTATGTTTCTTTCTTAACTTGAAACCTTTGCATTCATACGATTAGCCAACATAAATATTATTATGCTTCATGAGAAATACATAACATCATGTTTAATCAAATGTAAGCTCAAAATGCATACTTTTTGTCTTTTATTCTTCTTCATTTGTCTTATTTTCAGGTCAAACTTTTAAGTTAGAATGTTCCGATGGTTTCTAGATATGTCAACCACACTGCAGACATAGTTGGTTTCGACCAATTTTTCACAAAGATCATGTGATCCAATACCCTGATCTAGTGGGGCCTACCCAAAATGTTATGTATAGGACCAAATAAAGCATCACACCAAGTTTTATGCTTTTGTCCAACTTGTCCCCCTCATTCCCTTAACAGCCCTCACTATTATAAGATGCTGCATATTGGAAGACGCACCCTGATTTTGGAAGGAAATTTCAAAGCAAAAATAAAATAAAACTGATTTTCTACCGGTAGGTGGTAGTAAAATCTTTCGATTTTCTCGGTAGGCGGTGGTCCTAAATGTCTTTCTGCTGCTCTGTTTCCATGTTCTTTGGCGTATCGTACAACTTCTAGCTTGTATGTGATAATTTTCAGGACTGAAAAGAGCTTGTGATAAATGTGACAGCCTGATGGTAAATGATACATCAACACTGCTGACGATAGTTGGCGCCAATATGCCGAGGCGGAAAGGCTCCTGCCAGTACTGTGTAAACATCACTGTGTGAGGGCAGATTAATTGATTTGAATGTCTTATGGTATTCAAAATACTCTTAATAGGTAAGTACTGAGGTTACATCATATAAGAGGCTGAATTGAATACCGGAAATGGTGGCGTACAAGTCAACTCTTTGAGCCTGAAAAAATCTCCAAAACTAGGGGTCGACTTATACGGTTAGGATAAAATGCGAACCTTTACCACCGAGTGACAAACAAGTGGATCAGCACTAACAATCGCTGTACACCACTTACCGTAACTCCAGCAGGTTGCCAAAAATATTTCCAACTAAAACTTGTGTTCGGTGAACTTACTTAACATATTTAACACAGATTAATATATAAATAATAAAATAATAATACAAATTCAGTTTATATCAACACAAAACCATAGGCTGTTTCCAACCGCTGATACACAGATTGTAAACACTGACCGGAACGCCACTGAACCCAAGCGGCCAGTCAGACAACTACAATTGCGCCACTTCCAGAGCAGTCCAAGGTCGCTCTCCAACTGCCTGGCTGCTCGCCGAAACGCCTCCCCGCGCTAACTTTTTCAAGTGAAAACAAGAGGCGGACCTATAGTAAAGATTCATATCTTCATATAAGTGGTGTGCTGTTATGTGTTTTTGCGACAGGTTACCGTATACCGTACCGTAGCCTATCCACATTTAAGCTTTGGCCTACAAGTAGCCTACCATATTTTTTGGGCCGACTTATACGGCAAGCATAGGCCTAACCCGTAATTTGAGCTAATAATCTTGAGGTCGACTTGTACGCCGCAATTTACGGTAGCTACCTAAGCTAACCTCCTACAACATTCGTCTTGGAAGACGCATGAGTATTTTGCAGGGTATTTTTTAGGGAAAAAGTGCATCTTATAAGTCGTAAAATACGGTACACGTATATCAATATCAGGAAGAAATGATTACTAATAAGGCACATACAAGGGAGGCAGTAGCAGAGTGGTTAGCGTCTCCGAGTGGCGTTATCGGTAACCTAAGTTCGATCCCCGGTGAGAACCAAAATCTTTTTGCACCGTCGAGTGGCCTAAGAACACCCACATGCCCTGCCCATTAACTCTACCTTCGATTGCGAGTGCATCGGAAGACACAGGGGGGTGGCATGAGCCTCAAATCACAGGCTGCACTATAAAAATCCTGCCTGTGCCACCACGGGCGAGGGCCAACCATCACAGCCCTCAAGTGAACCTCCAGAGCCTACCATCCCAGCCTTAGAAGAAGTCACTGCCTACAGTCGCTATAGGCACAAATAAAAAAATAAAAAAATACATCAGAAAAAGAACAGGAGAAATTATGTACGTGTGAGGCTACAGTCACCCACAACTCAACAACACTGATCATATAAATCACCATCAACAATGACATGACACCAAACAACACAGCTTCACATACTTTTCCACAAACATAACATACTATAACACTAACTCATGAAACAAACTACCCTCTAATACCAGATTGCCTCTTTTCCAGATTGAGAGAAGTATAACACACACTAGTAAGTATTTCATCAACTAACACTGCAGCAGAACAGTTGCATTTCATTCCAGTTGGTCATCCCTCCAAAATTCATGACCACATACACTTTTAACAGCTCTTCTTTCCCTATAATATCTTCTGCCATACAGTATCAAGTGCTGCACTGTTCATTCACCCCCTCATCCCTCATCTTACACAACTTGCTCCCTATATTCACCCATCTATACACCCTACCATACACCAGTGGTTTTGATCTTGCCTTAAATAACAACTCACTACCCCAGCTTCCATCATTGAACTAGTCATTCATAAGTTTCGCTTTACTCATATACCATTCAAGTGTAGCTACCTACTCTTCTCAGACATCCTTGCCCACCAATCATACATTCCTTTATCCTCCACATACTTTTTTAGGTAAATATGCAGTTTCAACCAATACTCTACTGACATGCCCCCCCAGACCAACCTGCTAGTTAACAAACCTAACCTGGCATTGATTACGTAACCTAACCTCACTGGGGTGTTTCGCCCCCCTCAGACCCCCCAAGTGTTATTTTTCATTTTCGACAGCTGTTGTATGGGTCAGAAATACTCCTTATAATGAGAAAGAAACGTTGAGAATACTTAAAACCATCGATTGGTTGTATTGTATAGGCTGTGTTGTATTATATTGGTTTAAACTGCACTTATACCCATATATGGGTATAAGTGCACTTATACCCATATATGGGTATAAGTGCACTTATACCCATATATGGGTATAAGTGCACTTATACCCATATATGGGTATAAGTGCACTTATACCCATATATGGGTATGTACATGGTCTGTACTCTGGGACTGAAAGTGCTGTGAAGTGTGGGGGAAGTGTATCCAGCTTCTTTCCTGTGAATACAGGAGTGAGGCAAGGGTGTGTCCTTGCCCCATCACTTTTCAACACTTGTATGGACTGGGTATTGGGCAAAGTTGTAGATCAAAGTGATTGTGGAGTATCCCTCGGCAACACCAAGATCACTGATCTTGTTTTTGCCAATGATACAGTAATCTTTGCTGAGTAGCTGGAGGTCCTAGTGATGGTTCTCAAGGCGCTGCACGAGGAGGCAAGGCCTCCTTTGGGACTAGAGGTCTTCTGGCTCAAGACCAAGGTCCAGGTGTTTGGAGGCTTACTAGATGAAACAGTACAGTCTGTTAATGTGTGTGGCGAGGACATTGAGATCTTGGAAAGTTTTACATACCTTGGTAGCTCAGTCCATAATGTTGGCGGGTTGCGTCAAGAAGTCTTACGGCGGATTGGCATAGCCCACGGTGTTATGGACTCGCTAAGTACGAGTATTTGGCATTGTCGGTACCTGTGCAGGACAAAGATCCGGATCTTCAAGCTGCTTGTGATCCCTGTCTTACTCTATGGTTGTGAAACATGGACACTAAATAGCGATTTGAAGAGGCGAATCGATGCCTTTGGTAATAAGTGTCTGCGCAGAATCATGGGGTATCGCTGGGATGATTACGTGTCAAATCAGCGATTGCATCGTGAAACTGAATCGAGGCCTATTACCTGCATAGTCCGTCAGCGCCAACTTCGGCTATATGGGCATGTGGCACGCTACCCTGAAACCGATCCTTCCCATCGGGTTGTATCTGTAAGAGACAATTCGGCGTGGAGGAGGCCAAGGGGGTGACCACAAGGCTCGTGGCTGGGGCAAGTTGATGCTTCCTGTCGAGAGTTGCTTGATATGGGAAGGGAGCCTGCATGGAGACTCGCGCTTGGTGACCCCCGGGAGTGGCGTCGTAGGGTGGGCGAGGCGACGCGCCCCCCCAGCGTATACCCCCAATGATTGATTGACATACAGTAAAAGCCTTATAACTCGGCACTGTATAACTCGGAATTTGATATAACTCGGCATGGCAAAGGGAAAGTTATTATTATTTTTTTTTTTTAAATTATATATTTTTTTTTTTTTCTTTTCTTTTTCTTTCACACCTATGCCTATAGCGCGTGTAGGCAGTGAGCTACAGGGGTGGGATGGTAGGCCCTGGAGGCTCACTCGAGGGCTGTGATGGTTGGCCCTCGCCCGTGGTGGCGCAGGCAGGATTGATATAGTGACGCCCAGGGCCGGATCAAGAGCTGTGGGGGCCCTGGGGCTCAGCTTTTGTGGGGGCCCTATATTTGCACGAAAATGAAGAACTTTTGTGGGTATTTTGAGGCCTATGTTTGGCAAAGAACTGTTAATGTATAGACTGGTATTCAGAGATAAAGGATGAAACAGAGACAGACAAATATGTTTTGGTTTTGTAACTTGCCAAGCTTTTAATATTACTGCTTAAAGCTAATATATATATGGTGGGGGCCCTTTTGGTGGGGGCCCTGGGGCAAGAGCCCCGGTAGCCCCCCCCCTTAATCCGGCCCTGGACTGACGCCTGTGATTAGAGGCTCATGCCGCCCCCTGTGTCCTCCCATGCACTCACAGTCGAAGGTGGAGTTAATGGACAGGGCATGTGGGTGTTCTTAGGCCACTCGATGGTGCAGAAAGATTTCAAGTGGATTTATGGGTCTCACTCGGGATCGAACTCAGGTCTTTGAGAACGCCACTCGGTGACGCTAACCACTCTGCTACCGAGGCCCTAAACTGCATCTCATGGTTTTCACTCAGTATATCATGCCCTCACAACCTCTTGTGTGAACATGTAAACAGAAAGTCAGCAAAAAATAATGTATCTCGGCATATTGATGTTATAACTGCATCTCTTCGCTTACACTCGGCATATCGTCAGTCGCATAAAGTCGTATTTTTGTCCTTTTGATCTTTTCCTGCAGGCTCAGACTCTTCAATTTCATTCCCTTCCTGCTGGAGACACCCTTGCGTGATGGAGCTGACATCTTGAAATACAGTACTGTATGATGTAATCCCAAAACACGTAAAATAGGTGGCAAAGTAAAGCAAAGGTCGGGAACCAGGGTGTAGGCTGTCAGCTGCTGAGCCGTGTTTATGTCGTCCAAGCACCGTCTTGGATACGAATTCCGTTTTTTGTCGAAATTGAAAAAGGATTGGTTTCTGCTTCAAAAACACAAAAAGCTTGGTAGGAGCCGAAATAATAATCAATGCAAAACATTGCAAACAATATCACAAAGTAGTATAACACACATTTCAGCAAGTGTTATTGGATTGGGATTCGTAATCCAAGACGGTGCTTGGACGACAAAAACACGGAGCAGCCTACGCACTGGTTCGTACGACCTTTGCTTTAATTTGCCACCTATTTTACGTGTTTTGGGATTACATCATACAGTACTGTATATCAAGATGTCAGCTCCATCACGCAAGGGTGTCTCCAGCAGGAAGGGAATGAAATTGAAGAGCCTGAGCCTGCAGGAAAAGGTGAAAGTGCTGGCAAGGATGGATGCAGGTGCGTCCATGCGTGCTATTTGTGCTGAGTTTGATATAAAATCCAGCACATTCTACCTGTTGACTGGTAAGTGTATTTTTTATGGTTTTACAGTACTGTATTTGCCTTTTTTTTTTTTTTTTTTTTTTTTTTTTTTTTTTTTTTTTCTTTCCCATATCAGAGGAGGACATTGCATAACTCGGCACATTGAATAACTCGGCAAGGGCCAGAGCCCCTATCGTGCCGAGTTATAAGGCTTTTACTGTACTCATATGTATTTTACTTTTCCATCTACAGTACAGTAAAACCCTTATAACTCGGCACTGTATAACTCGGAATTTGATATAACTCGGTATGGCAAAGACAAATGTTTTTTTTTTTTTTTTTTTTTTTTTTTTTTTTTTTTTTTTTTTTTTTTTTTTTTTTTTTTTTTTTTTTTTTTACACACACACACACACACACACACACACACACACACACACACACACACACACACACACACACACACACACACCTATGCCCATAGCACATGTAGGCAGTAAGCACCAGGGGTGGGATGGTAGGCCCTGGAGGCTCACTCGAGGGCTGTGATGGTTGGCCCTCGCCCGTGGTGGCGCAGGCAGGATTGTTATAGTGATGCCTGTAATTAGAGGTTTATGCCGCCCCCTGTGTCCTCCCATGCACTCACAGTCGAAGGTAGAGTTAATGGACAGGGCATGTGGGTGTTCTTAGGCCACTCGACGGTGCAAAAAGATTTCAAGTGGATTTATGGGTCTCACTCGGGATCGAACTCGGGTCTTCGAGAACGCCACTCGGTGACGCTAACCACTCTGCTACCGCCTCACCTAAACTGCATCTCATGGTTTTCACTCGGCATATCATGTCCTCACAACCTCTTCTGTGAACATGTAAACAGAAAGTTGGCAAAAAATAATGTATCTCGGCATATTGATGTTATAACTGCATCTCTTCGCTTACACTCTGCATATCGTCAGTCGCATAAAGTCGTATTTTTGTCCTTTTGATCTTTTCCTGCAAGCTCAGGCTCTTCAATTTCATTCCCTTCCTGCTGGAGACACCCTTGCGTGATGGAGCTGACATCTTGAAATACAGTACTGTATGATGTAATCCCAAAACACGTTAAAATAGGTGGCAAAGTAAAGCAAAGGTCGGGAACCAGCGTGTAGGCTGTCAGCTGCTGAGCTGTGTTTATGTCGTCAAAGCACCGTCTTGGATACGAATTCCGTTTTTTGTCGAAATTGAAAAAGGATTGGTTTCTGCTTCAAAAACACAACAAGCTTGGTAGGAGCTGAAATAATAATCAATGCAAAACATTGCAAACAATATCACAGAGTAGTATAACACACATTTCAGCAAGTATTATTGGATTGGGATTCGTAATCCAAGACGGTGCTTGGACGACAAAAACACGGCTCAGCCTACACGCTGGTTCCCGATCTTTGCTTAATTTGCCACCTATTTTACGTGTTTTGGGATTACATCATACAGTACTGTATATCAAGATGTCAGCTCCATCACGCAAGAGTGTCTCCAGCAGGAAGGGAATGAAATTGAAGAGCCTGAGCCTGCAGGAAAAGGTGAAAGTGCTGGCAAGGATGGATGCAGGTGCGTCCATGTGTGCTATTTGTGCTGAGTTTGATATCAAATCCAGCACATTCTACCCGTTCACTGGTAAGTGTAGTTTTTATGCTTTTACAGTACTGTATTTCCTGTTTTTTTTTTTTTTTTTTTTTTTTTTTTTTTTTTTTTTTAACCCATATCAGAGAGGACATTGAATAACTCGGCACATTGAATAACTCGGCAAGGGCCAGAGCCCCTATCGTGCCGAGTTATAAGGGTTTTACTGTACATTCATTCCACGTATTACTGTAAACCCTCAAAATTAGGGATACGTTCCAACCCCCCTCGCTAATTCATGAATTTCGTCAATTCTTGACGCCTTCCTAAAATGACATTTCTATAGTTTTTTTTTCTTTTCTTTTTTCATTTGTGCCTATAGCACCTATAAGCAGTTACTTCTAAGGCTTGGATGGTAGGCCCTGGAGGTTCACTTGAGGGCTGTGATGGTTGACCTTCGTCCGTGGTGGCGCAGGCAGGATTTTTCAACTTCATCTGCAGTGAAATCTTCAAAACCTTCCCCACCAACAATGCGTGCCAGTTTCAGTATTTTATCAACAGCATCTCTTTTAATAACTGATGGTGAGAAACCCTTGTGATCATTCACACACTCTGGCCACAAATTTTTCCAGCAAACATTGACAGTTTCCTTTTTCAAATCATCGATTGCTGACTGCAAGATACTGATACTGTGTGCAATGCAGGGATGTCAATTTCCCGCGGATTCGCGGATTTCCGAGTATTTTATTGTCAGCTGGGTCATTTCTGTGAATCGTGTAGATTCGGGTTTAAAATTTAGGGGGGGGGTGTACATAGTTGGCTAGCCCACAGCCGAACCTGTCCCTGGCCACTGATCCAGCACAGACCATAAAACATTTTGTTACAAAATTTTGAAACAGATTGTTTATTGTTTATACATTTATATAGCGCCTAAATAATTGATAAAGTTGACTAATATAAATGACAAATATTTTGTTGTTGTGTCATTACTTTTCCAACGGAAACAGTGTTAATATTTCATTTATGTCAAAATGGTTAATAATTCATATACATTTCACAATTTAAGTTGCATGATATACCATATATATATATATATATATATATATATATATATATATATATATATATATATATATATATATATATATACACATACATCTTAACGCTTTACGAACGCTCGTAAGATAATCTTAAAGACAGTTACGAACGTTCGAACATCCGGCCCCAGAACTGGAAAACTCACATCTCATCTCTTTCTGATATTGAATATACATGTATATACTACATTGCATAAGTGTTTGTAATTTCAGTACCAGTTTGATATTATACAAGTCAATATTTAGTTATTAGGGAAATTTTAAGACCATACGAGGCACTCGGTAATAGAGGCGGGTAAGTGTCTGAGGAATTTTCAAAGGTTATTATACCATTATATTTCCCCAAGCCGCTGGAATCTGCAGAGAACTAGTAAGTATATATCTGGGACTGGCAATAGGGTCCAAAATCCATTTAGACGAGTGTGGCCGATCGACCGCGTCACTGCTAACAAGTGTTGACGTCGTGGTCTGAGTATTAGACACCAGCAAACGCCACACAGTACCCGTGAGACTGAACGGGAGCGCTGGTCAATATAGGCCCTTGGCACATAACGTCAAGCGCCCGGAAGCCAACCACAGCACGCAGGACATATTTTTCTCCCACAACCGCAGTAGCTGTTTTTATCTTGGATTTACCAGTCCTACAACCACGCCGCTCCTGGATTATAGCATTTTTGTGAGGTTATACGAGGCAGTTTGTGAGAATAAGTTCTACCGGCAGTGAGTGATACTCCTAGACCATCCCGTGTGCGAAAACGTGTGCTGAGACCCCAGACTAAAGGCTCAAAGGCCCCAGGCTCAAAATGTTGCAAAAACTAAAAGGAATCTTGGTCAGGAGGTATTTTTTAGTTTCTCATACAGTACATGAGTTTCTTGTCCCTGCACTATACTCAAATCGCCCATACTTACTGAATTGCCGCACTCAGGCACCCTCCCAGCAACACAACACAACACAAAACACAAAAAAATTATCATGATTTATGACCATTATGCTGATGGGAGGGTGCCTGAGTACGACCATTCAGTAAGGTATGGGTGATTTGAGTATAGTGCAGGGACAAGAAACTCTTCAGGTACTGTATGAGACACTAAAAAAATATATCACAGGCACTTGTATATAACGTTCACTTTCAAAATAAATCAAGAAAATAAAATGTGAGTGATTGCATGCATAAACACAAAAGAAAATGATTTCACAGTTGTTAAAGGTAATACCTTAGAAATCAAGCACTGTATGAGTACCTCAAAAATATATTATAGACGCAGCATTTGTTCATCATTAAATTACATCACACTCATTGGCTGCATATTTCTTGAACTGAAATATGAGGTACTGAATGCAATAAACCTCTGAATGCATTGAAATCAAGTTATTCACAGGCATTGTATAAGTAACTTACAAATAATTCACAGGTACTGTAATTGTATTTGCAGTCTCCGTAGTGTAGTGGCCAGCGTGCCTAGCTACGAATATGCGGGCCCTGGTTCGAATCCGGGCCAGGGCAGTCGGCGGCCAGCCCAACCAGCTGTTCATCCTCCCTTTCGGGGTTGATAAATGGGTACCTGGGGAAACCTGGGGCAGGTAACTGTAGTACCCCGGATGTCACACTAGCCCAGTGTCCCGGAATAACGGGTTGTCACCTACCACAGGATCAAAGGCTAATGCGACGGAGATGAGCACCGAGCCACGCGCAGCATAGCGTATGCCACCATCTTTACCTTTTACTGTATTTGTACTTCATAAAAATTTATCAGTCACTGTATCTTAAAGTAATCGTCCAGACCCTTTTTTTTTTGTCTAATTATGTTGAATGTACACACAAACCTCGATTTCCCGGACCTCCATTTCCCGGATATCGGATTTGCCGGACAAAATCCGAGGTCCGGGGATATGTCAGTCCCGGAATTTTTTTTTATTTTTTATTTATTTATTATTATTTTCTTTTTTAACGTTGAAATGCCTGGTCCTGTTCGTAAATTGACAAAGTTGTCCGGCGGTCCGAGCGACTCCTGTCACCCCTGGTCAGTGTCCGCTCCTCCCGCCATGTGGCAGCATGCTCAGCGGTCGTATTGTTTACATTTGGGCACACGGCACTC
>JACEEZ010025817.1:110191-190191 GCA_016584305.1 Chionoecetes opilio | reverse complement strand
CGTATTCGCAAATACGAATATTTGGTTTTAACATTCGTGAATGCGAACTGCGAATATTACATAATATTTCAAGTAATACACTACTTGTGATATCATACAGGTAACTGAAATATTTTGCATGTATTGTAAGAGTTCAGCCATAAAAATATGAATATCTACCGAGATAACACTATAGTTGCCACCTGCACTGATGTAGCCAGCTGCCATATATTACGAATTATAACGTCACTACTGTTATGTATGTGCCACTGAAGATGATACTCAGTAGTTTATATCATGACTGTATAATCTACCTTGTTTCAGTGTAGTTTTTTGCTTTGTATTTGCAAGTATAAACAGTTTCAAATTTCGCTACTCGTTTTTTTTTCAGGCGACGACGACGGCGGGAGGACACTCAGAACATAAACACTAGCTTGCATTCTTAGTGTAACTCATTACCAACGTCACCACTTGGTTGATATTTTGGTCATTTGTTCATTTATAGTCATAATATAACAGATGAAGACACAAAATGACACGGACTCTCCAGGTAGCCCCTTCTAACTTTCCTGAAATCATTGATGTAGAAATGTAAGTATTAACACCACCAGACGTCTGTAAATAAAACACAAACGTTGTCCTGGCGACTTTAGTGTTATCTACGGTAAAGTAAATTCCATTCAATTTTCTATGTTTCCAGGTTGTGGCACGAGGAGCCACTCCTACACGAATACATACATGACGATATCTTACATGAATAATAATTATCGCAAATCTTACACTTTGCACTGTCATTAGAGATAGTCTCGAAATAATCCTAAACCACACTGATGTGACTGGATGCCATTACGCAGTAGGCTGTTGCAATGGGGAGGCGGTAGCGGAGCGTCTCCGACTGGCGTTCTCGGTGACCCGAGTTCGATCCCCGAAGAAACCCAAAACCTTTCTGCACCGTCGAGTGGCCTAAGAACACCCACATGCCCTGCCCATCAACTCTACCTTCGATTGCGAGTGCATCGGAGGACACAGAGGGGCGGCATGAGCCTCTAATCACAGGCGTCACTATAAGAATCCTGCCTGCGCCACCACGGGCGAGGAACAACCATCACAGCCCTCAAGTGAACCTCCAGAGCCTACCATCCCAGCCCTGGGTCACCACTGCCTACAGGCGCTATAGGCACAAATTTAAAAAAAAAAAAAAAAAAACCTCTTTCAAAGAAAGGTGATTGTGCTCATGGGTGACAGAGAAGAGCGAGTATATGCTTACTGCAGTATTATAGTATAGTATATGTAGTATATGGCGCACGAGGCAATGAGTTGAGTTCAGTAACAGTGATCTTGAGAGTAGTGGCTGCTACTCTGTTGAAGTGTAGAGAATGGAGGTAGTGTCCGAGGGACTATGGTCTTCACTTCCACTACGCCTCCTCACCCCATTCTTTTAACTAACGCTCGGCTAAACTATTAATTTACTTATATGTTTGCTTGTGTAATATTATGTTCACTTGTTATATATTTTTGTTGTAAGTTTATTGATTTTGGCAAAATATTAACATAGTTGCAAACAACTACGGGTGGGAGTGCAAATGCGAATATTGAAAAAACATGCGAATATTCGCGAATACGAATATTCGGTCCATCACTAATATATATATATATATATATATATATATATATATATTCGTACTTGCATTGTACATTATTCCAAAAGAATGCAGGACATTAATAGGTAGGGAACTCCATTAGAAAAAATGAGGCACTTAGATAAAAATGAAAATGAAAATGGCACTGTATAATGTAAAAAGTAACATAAAAGAATACCATGTGAAAAAATTTCATATTTATAATGAGTAAATGTCACTCAGAAGCCCTGTGGGATAACTGGTAGTTCATGTAATATTTAATTTAAACTTTTTGCTATTATTGGTAAAGTTGTTGTGATGCATTCAGTAAGATCTGCTAATGTGTCTCTAATGTTCTCATGCACATGGAGCATTTTTGGAGCTAGTGTGGCATCAATACTGGCAGGTACACCTCTAACAGGCCGTGATGAACCTACTTGGCGACTACTGGCCCGAGGATGCTGACTGTATGGATGGTCATCAGCTCCCTGTGATGAAGGTGGTTCATCATGTACTACCTCCACCACTTCCCCTGAATGGGTGTAGGGTGATAGAGGCTCTGGTGTTGCCGTGAGAGGAGTCAAAGAAGCTGTGGCGGGGTCTGAGTGTTGGGTGCCACTGGTTCCTGGTCTTGGTGAGGCTGGCCTTACTGGTAGTGCAGTAGCATCAGTGCCACCTGCCTGATCCTCTTCGTCATCAGCTGTAAATGGATGAAATTACTACTAAAGTTAATCAGACTTAATTCTTATAGGAGTGTAAGAAAGAATGATGGTCCGATGTGATGTGTTGGGTGTACCCAGACCCTGTATGTGTGAAGCATCTTGGCTGTGGAAGGGGCACAGGGGCTGGGACTCTGCAAATGGCCTTGAAAGTGTGGATGTGATACGAGTGTGACCCGAGTTTGTATGGCTTTAATTTAAGTGAGCTGAGGAGATTCTGTAAAAAGGAAAATAAAAGTAATGTAGCTATGAATTCACACAGGAAGATAGTATGGAGATATTATGAAGTGGTGACCAGATTTTTAATGTGACTAGTGTAAGGGACATTAACAAAACCAAATGTTAAGGTAACAAATTAACCTATTCTTGGCGGTGCAATTTTGACCTCTGGGGTTATCATAAATGGTTCCCCTTAACACGAGTAAACAAAAATTTATATTGTCTTCTGCTGTTCCTGTTTAATGGCAGCATACTTCTTCTTCACCACTCATTTGAAGTCTGTAAACTTTTTCTTTACATCCTATTGCTACCGCATCACATGGAAAACAACATTAACGGCACAAGTAATCTCGTCCCATGCTCGGTTTTTTTCTATCACCAGTCACTTGAAGTTGAACCTCTCCTTCAGTACAGCCTATGAGTCCACCCAACTCTGTAACCAAAAGCGATTGTAAGATTTTAGAGTATATAATTATCTGCAAGAAGCAGATATGAAATCCGTAAGTCCCCAGGGAGAAATTTGAACATTTTCCATTTTATTGACAAATTTGAACCATTATACATAAATTTATACTGTAAGTTGAATTTAAAAACTCCACTTCATTCAGTTAAAACGGCCTCATGCTAAAACGGCCCAAATAAAGAATCAAAACAGCCGTAGACCACATTCCCTCCTGCATCAACAAGAATTAGTACAAATTACTCATGCCCCTGCATGTCAGCTACAAGGTACTAACAGGGCTAATAATTTCTACATGTAATTATAATTTATAATGGAAATGGACTACTGCACAGTCAATATAGTGAGACAAAAATAATAGAGAAAAAAAAATCTGTTAGGCCTGTGGAGCCCGCCAACTCCTGCGGAATATTAACCGGCTGGGTTATGGAGGCGAGGGAAATTGTGGGGTTAAAACACATAAAAATAACTAAAATGGAAGGCTTTCAACCGAACCCATCTACCGTAATATGTCAAGTTGGTATTATTTCGGTGCTGAGTTGGGGGGAATCGCCCCCGCTCATTCACTATCCTAACCTATAACCATTAATTAGTCAACTGGCCAACATAACCTAACCTAACTGTTCAGGCTATTGCTGGTATTTAATCCCTGAATGCAGAAAGACGGGTAAAAGAAAGAAAAGAAAGCTCTCCTGATTGGCCAAGCAACACAGCTGGGTTCCAACCAAGGATAGTATAAAGAGGATAGAGGAGTGTGTGTTAAAGTTTGGAGGACGGACGCTGCGCCATCTTCAGGAGATGAATCGAAACACAGCAGCTTTTTAGGGGTGTCTTAAGTATTTCTACTTAAGCATCCCATACCCTGCCTTTTCGTTTATTCCCTTCCTATTACTTTATTAACCTTATATTTTGACTATATATATAATTTATTAAAAGGTAAAATAGAAGAACATAGTGATCAATTTAATTTTATTAAGGATTTCAAGCAGTTAGACTTGACATCCAGTACATGCAGGACTTGCAATGTTGAATACCAGAAAAATATTGGGCCTGAAATCATAATCCTGAAGAAGGCAGAGCAGGGAGGCGAAGAGCGGATGATGCGGCCGGCGCGCCTTTTACGCCGTTTGCCAGCGCAGCGGGAGGGGCCCGCCAGACCCTCAACGCCGCCTTTTCGTCACCTCCTGAAGAAGGCGGGGCAGTGAGCACGCGCTTAGCCGCAACAGCCTCTGCTGCTGCGTCACCGGGGAGTAAGGGCACCTCTTCACTGCACCCTTCTGACGGCGCCGCTTTTATTAACACGCCCACTTCCTCTGTAGGGGCGTCACCTTGGGAGTTAGGCAGCTCTTCGTCGCCAACCCTAACCAACTTCTTCCCCGTCTCACCGCATGCCCCACCCTTCGTCAGGTCCTGCCTCGCGTAAGCCTGTACCTCGTTATTTAAGCCTCTCTTCGGTGTGTTTCTCATTTTCAAAATATCCTGTTCCATTTCCTTTCTCATTTCCCTTACATTTTCACTTGTGTTAATCAGTATTTCTCTCATTTTCTCAGTTTCACTTCTAGTTTGACTCATCTGGCTCAACAGTTCTCTCATCATGTCTCTCATCATTATAAGCTCGCCACGTGCAAATTTCTCAGTGACGTCACAAGGCTTCACCTCGCCTTCCCCTCTCTCTCTCTCCCTATCCGCCATTTTAACCGCATGGTACACCGCCATTACCGGCCACAGGTTAATCTACAATTTATCCCACTTCAAAACACCAGTGTTGCGCGCCGCCCTCGTACCTCAATGACTTGCCTGTCTTAATTTACCCCCAAAGGCGCGGTCACGTAACCCCTTAACTTCTCTCCTGTAGAAGGGATCGGTAGACTAACCTGGGTGAGCAATCGGTGTGTAACACGTAGTCAAATAACACAAGGCGAATAGAGGAACATTGAACACTCACTGTACAATTCTCTATTTTAATACACAAAGATCAACACAATACACAACTGCCTGACGGCGTAGCCGAAGGAACAAACACTCGGTTACACTTGTCACGCTCTGTGCTCCTCTAATAACCAACACACAAAGCTTCACTAAAGGCACACGACTACTGACGAGGTACGCTGGCGTAAGGCGAGGCACTCAGATTCCTCCTGACGAAGGCAAGGCGCCTTCAGGCGCCGGCGCTCTGCTCGACGCGAGAGACTCTGCTCTTCCCCGCGGCCCAGTCTGTTCTCCTAGCTACATCCCCCTCTGTTTTCCCCTCCACCCTGCTCACTCTGCCCCACCAGCTAACCCACCAATCACGCTCTAGGAATGTCGTGCGCGCTCCATTAGGACACATCCTGGTACATGACGTCACCCTCCTTTGTGTGTGGTGTAACCTACCCTCACACCCGCGCCGCCCTCATACATCCAGACGTACAAACATACACACGCCTCACGCTGTTCACACAGACATACACACGCCCACGCCCCGACCAACACATTCAGACACGCCAAGTGTAACAATATATATATATATATATATATATATATATATATATATATATATAGTATATATATATATATATATACTGTCGGACCCCGCCGAACACGACAGTTACGGTCCTGACCCCGTCGTGCACGGCAAAATTCGTGTTCGGCGAATAATAGGTTCAATAGGAAAATAGGGGTTACGTTCCCAGACCATCACTTTTTGGGGGGTCAAAAAAAAAATTCACTTTTTTTTGAGTAAAAAAATAGGTTACGTTCCCAGACCCTCATTTTTGGAGGGTAAAAAATGTTTACTACTATTTTTGGGTGAATAAGATGAAGGAAACAACTGTTATTACAATTAATATTTTTTATTAATAAAAAAAAAATACCTTAAAACTAGAAAATGGTTTTCATTAACTATAAAAAAAATAGAGGTAACAGGCTGCTTGGCTGGTGTAGCAGGAGGCATGGCTGGTGTGCTGGGTGGAGATCACTCACTGTCTGTATCATCTGGATCATCAAAGCCACATAATGGGATGGGAGAGACAGATGACATTGATGAGGTAGTATTATCTGGTGTAGCAGGAGTAACAGGCTGCCTGGCTGGTGTAGTAACAGGAGGTGTAGCAGGTGTAGAATGCTTCTTGGCTGGTGTGCTGGCTGGAGATGGTTTGAAGAAAGCTGTGATGGGCTTTTGGCAAGCAGAGGCCTCCATGCTCCTTAAAGTTTCCTTGTAGGGTATAAGGCCTTCATCCACAACTCTCTTGAACTTGATGCTCCTCTCCTGTATGGGGTCTTGGTCAGTGAAGAGCTCTGTCAAGTTATCTGCTTCCCTCAGCAAGTTTCTCAATTTCATGATGGTAAACACAGGCCTTGTCTCTGTGTCGTCATCTTCATCAGCATCATCACCTGCTTGGTCATCCTCATTCATCTGGATAATCTCTTCCACTGAAGGCTCTGCTCCATGGGAGTCAATGAGTTCTGCCACATCCTCCTCAGTCATGTCAGAGAAGCCTTCACCCCCAACAGTGTGTGCCAGGTCTACAATGTCCTTCATTTGCTGAGTGACTGCAGGGAACCCATTGAAGTCGTTGACACACTCAGGCCAGAGTGCATACCAACAGGCATTAAGGGTGCTTGGCTTCACTTCATCCCATGCCTGCTTGATGGTCAAAAGAGCATGTCGGATGTTGTACTGCTTCCAGAAGTCCATGAGAGTCATCGTGCTGTCGTCTTCCATCCTCTTGAGTGCTTCTCTGTACACAGCCCTCTGGTAGTTGCACTTGAATGTCTTGATCACACCCATGTCCATCGGTTGCAACAGGGAAGTTGTCCTTGGGGGAAGGTAGGAAACGCACACATTCGGATGGTCCAGGTTAAGTGCCTGTGAAGTGTGTCCACCAGCATTATCCACTAGCAGAACTGCCTTAAATGCCAGATTTTTCTTGGACATGTAGAGCTGCACTTCTGGCACAAAATGTTCGTGGAACCACTCCTCAAACACCTTCGCTGTCACCCATGCCTTCTTGTTTGATTTCCATACCACTGACAGAAAACGCTTGTTGAGTCCCTTCAGAGCACGTGGGTTGGCAGCACGATACACAAGGAGTGGTTTAATCTTGCAGTCCCCTGCAGCATTCCCCACAAACAGCAGTGTCAGACGGTCCTTAAATGCCTTGAATCCTGGTAACTTCTTGACTTCCTTGTGGATGTAAGTCCTATTGCCCATTTTCTTGTAAAATAGGCCAGTTTCGTCCGCGTTGAACACCTGCTCAGGTAGGTAGTCACTGTCTTCAATCAGGGACTTGAAGGTGCTGAGGTATGCCTGCGCCCCTTCCTTATCAGCTGACCCACTCTCACCTGTGAAAAAAAACGAAGAAAAAACCTTTTCATTATGGGAATATGGCAAGTCAATAGATAGATAGATAGAAGTGTGAAAAAATATTTAATGCTCTTCATTACGGGAATATAGCACGAGTCAATATTAGATAGATAGAAGTGTGAAAATATATCTAATGTTTTTACCTGTGCGAGCAATGTTGTGCAGGCTAAAACGCTGCTTGAATCTATGGAACCACCCATGGCTGGCAATAAACCCGGGGGCAGGGGAGGATCCAGAAGGCTCCTTCTCTGCTAGGTGGTCGTAGATGCTCCTCGCCTTTTCCCTGATGGCTACGCCGTCCACGTTGCTCTTCCGCTGGTCCACTTGCTCTGATATCCACCTGTTATGCGTAAATGACAAGAAAAAAACAATGCGTAAATACAATGGTACTGTACAACGGTATGCCTCAACACACACACACACATGCATGCATGCTAACACACCTGCACGTAGCACCACACACACACACACACACACACACACACACACACACACATGCCTCAACACAGCCCACACCACCGCAGCACCTGTTAACACACCTGCACGTAGCACAACACACACACACACAGCCTCAACACAGCCACACACACCCAGCACTGTTAACACACCTGACATAGACAAAACACACACACATGCCTCAACACAGCCCACACACGCAGCACCTGTTAACACACCTGCACTAGCACAACACACACACACACATGCCTCAACACAGCCCACACCACCGCAGCACTGTTAACACTGCACGTAGCACAACACACACACACACACGTAGTAATTATACGTAGTAACATAGGTAAATAAACATACTTATTCATATGAATAATAATTACTCACCTGTAACACCCTAACACCACCGAGCACCTGTTAGGCACACACATGTAGCACACACACAATAACATAAACTTTATTTATATGAAAAATCATTAACTCACCTTGTCAGTATTTTCTCCATCTTCTCTAGCAGGGCACGTCGGCTCACAGAAGCCACTTGCTAGAGACATCAGCACTCTCTCGCACGCTTTGTCTTATTTTTTCACGGTCTCCAGATGGTACGAACAGTGGCCTCATGCAGGCAAACTTCTGCCCGTAGCAGACCAGCTAGGCCACTATCAATCACAGCAAGCAATCCATCTTCTCCGCTAGGACAACACTTCTCTTCTCCCCTTGACCCTGGAGTAGGTGGAGCCGAACGCTTGGAAGACATGGCCAGCAGGAGCAGCACGACGTGAGGCAACAGCAGCGCGAGCAAGAGAGAGAAAGACTACGTGTAGCAGCTCTGGCGGCCCAGGCTGAGCGTGCCCAGGCTGTCCCCGGCAAAATGGCCGCCGACAGCATCGACAACATCCGCCGGGAAATTCAAATTCGTGTTATCGCGAGTAAAACTCGTGTTCGGCAAGTCATGGGATATTTTACCTATTCGTGTAAGTGCGAGTTTCGTGCAGGGCGAACTCGTGTTCGGCGGGGTCCGACAGTATATATATATATATATATATATATATATATAGATATATATATATATATATATTATTATATATATATATATATTATATATATATATATTATATATATATATATATACAGTCAAACCTCGATATAACGGACCTCGATGTAACGGACTTCGGATATAACGGACTCCATTTGCGTGACTTTTTTTTTTTTTTCTTTCATATCAGACCGCTTATCGCCGCTCGAATTGTCAACTCAACATAATTGTATTATTTTCTCATTTTACTTTGGAATACTTGGGTTTAAAGGAGTTTTGATGTATCACATATTAAGATACGGTATATAAGGAAGGAGCCTGTGTTGCTAGTGATTTAGTGGTAGGTGTGTATTGTTTAAAATAGTGACTATTAGTGTTATGGCGTGGCTGCTGCTATGTCTCCCTGTCACCTCAACACCCTAAATCACCCTTATCTAAGGTGACACGCAGTGCTACACTGACCTAAATAGTGACACGTGTATAGAACTGCACTTCACAACCATATAATATATATGATAATGAGCATTAGTCATGATAATAAGCAATACCTTTGGAAGCCACAGCTGAATCTGGCTCGTTTGTTTACATTTTCACTAGAGCTTGAGCTTGACTAGCCAGACGGTGATAGAAAGCATCAACATTTTAAATCACTTTACCCATCACTTTACGGGAGACTTTTTCTTCCTTTTTATCTATTTTGGGGTGATTATAATGTCTCACGATGCTGCTGCTGCTGCCGCGGCCGCGCTGCCAGGCGTGGATGAGCGCCTTGAAAGTATTTTCATATCTTTACTCATATGTATGAATAATAGCAATTCAAATGTGATTATGTCTACATTCAACTAGAATAAGGAAATTTCATAGCATACCAAGCAGTAATGAGCGAGCCTGGATACTTACTACCTCTCCTAATACCAGTCCCGAACAGTCGTGGGCGAGTGTGCCAAATCCCTGATGTAGCGCTAGTCACTGTTTACCTCCCAACATAGCTACAGGGTCTGGTTGTGTTTGAGATTATTTCTCATTTATTTCACGTGTAGTGAGCGGACCAAATTCAGCATGTAGTGCCAGTCACTGTTTACCTCCCAGCATAGCTACACAGTCTGGTTGTGTGATTATTTCTCCTTTATTTCACAATTTTTTTTCTTCAAATATTTTTCCACCCTTGGGAAAATACCCTCGCTATAACGGACAATTGGCTTTAACGGACTACTCCTTCCCCCCTTTGGTCCGTTATATCGAGGTTTGACTGTATATATATATATTTTATATATATATATTATATATAAATTGTAATATATAATTATATGATATACCTATATATAAATTGATATATATATATAATTATTATATATAATTATAATATTAATATATATATATATATATATTATATATAAATGTATCTATATATATATTATATAATAAATTGTATATATAATATATATATGTATATATATATATTATATTTATATATATATATATATATATATATATATTATAAATTATATTTATAATATTATATATATATATATATATATATATATATATATATATATATATATATATATATATATATATATATATATATATACAGTACTCGTCAATAGTATGCGGTGCCCTGCTCCTGCCCCCGCACAACAAATAATACATAAAGAAATTTATAGAAAATAATGTATTATAATTACCTTAAATACTTGGTTGGGTGGCCTTTTCTCTTTTTCACGGCTTGGAGACGTCAGGATAGTGAAAGAGCTAGGTTTCTTGGGTGTTCAGGTGAGATGTTTGCCCAGGACTCACGGATGGCCTTTTCGAGCTTGGGTATGGAGCTGACGTCTTTCCCCTGCAGATCCTTCTTGACCATGTGCCAGAGGTTCTCAATTGGGTTGAGGTCCGGGCTGTTACCTGGCCATTCCTATATGAAGGGTACCATGCAGTCATCAAGCCACTGAGTGACAGATTTGGCAGTGTGAGCAGGAGCACCGTCCTGTTGAAACACACTGGCACGAGTGAGCTCGAAAGAATCTGGCAAATGTTCACAAAGCAGCTCCAGGTAAACAGCTTGATTCACTTTAAGGTTTTTAGGAAGCACAACAAGCTTGCCTAAACCTCTGCTCGAGAGACAGCCCCACACCATAAGTGAATCTGGGTGTTTTACGGTGCTCTCCACATATCGTGAGTCGTGACCCTGCCTTGTGTTTTGCACTTATCAGTGGTGATTGTGTTATTATATTTTTATTATGGCACCTACCAAGGAACTAAGCAAAGAAACCATTGCTCAGATCATTGGTTTAAAGGATCCAGTTCACCAAACAAAAGAAATAAGTGAGTTGTTGTGTGTGGCTAAGTCAACAGTGAGAAAGTACTTGGCGATGTTTCAGAGAGGAAAACAGCGGTGAAACGCCATCACAGAAACTTCGGCCTGGTCGTCCAGAAGATTTCTCAAAGGTCTGTGAACGTTCTAAAACGTTCGTTGGAGAGTACCCCTTGCATTACAGCAAGGGTATTGAAGGAAAACAACCCTGAAGTGTTTGGTGCAGTGTCTGTGCGTACCGTATCTCGCCGAGTGGACGAGTTGGGTTATACTAGCCACAAGCCACTGAAGAAGCCACTTCTTATACACGCGCGCAGAGAGCTCGCAGGGTCACCTTCACCAAGAGATATCCTGCTTGAACTGATGATGACTGGTTGTCAGTGTTGTGATCTGATGAGGCAACATTTACTGTGACATGTAACCGAGGAGCTCGAGTGTACCGTCGCCCAGGCAGTGACCCCCTCGACTCACGGTATGTGGAGAGCACCGTAAAACACCCAGATTCACTTATGGTGTGGGGTTGTTTCTCTGGCATTCTCATGTCCGCCATACGCTGCCCGCTGAGCCACGACACAGGCCGCATTTAAGCTTCCATCCGCCAACAATGATTATGAAGTTAGTTAGATTAAATAAAGTGATGGGTGGTTATAGGCCTGGCTCCGCGCCTTGTTAGGCCAGTCAACAGCACACCCACACTTAGAATTCAATTAATAGGGAACCCTAACACATAAACATTTATCCAACTTGTTCTTTTCTTTTCTTTTTTTCATTTCATTTAATCAATTAAAATCATGACGGAAGGGACTAAGGCATTGGCGGCTAAATTAGGTTGGCTCACACGAATATATAATAAGTGTGAGTCAGCAGCTGGGACTATCCCTATTGACTATAATAGTTTAAAGTCAGGTCTGCTAATGCTAAACACTAAATGGGATAATTATGAAGAGGCTTACTACCAATTATTAGAAGCTGGGGATAAAGAATTAATTAATTATGAGACCAAGTATGATCAAGAATGTACCAAATACATGGAAACAGTATTCACATATGACAACTTAGTGCGTGATCAGAAACCCACAGCCAAAGCCTCAACCCCAACTTACCCCAACTTAAATTACCAGATTTGTCATTGCCCCATTTTGAGGGTGAGAATTGGTATTCTTTGTGGGATAAATTCAAATAATTGATGATAGGACTGATCTAGCAGAGGTGCATAAATTAACCTATTTGTTAGGTCAGTTGAGAGGTCCTGCATATCTGCTGGTGAAGGAATTAACCGTAGAGAATGCCAATTATAATGTGGCACTCAAGATTCTTCGAGATAATTATGAAGATAAAGATCAGATAACAAAGAATCTTTTCTGCAAGTTCATGGATCTACTGAACCCTTCTCACAATCACAGAGAATTGGAAGAGTTCAGAATAACTTTAAGTTGCACACTGAGGGCCATTGAAGCGCATAAACCCTTGACAAAATCAGACTGGATGGTTAGTATCATGATATGGAGAAAACTACCAACCAGGATGCGAGACCGCTTAAATCAAAGGTACAATAGTAATTACTTAACGGTCAAGCAAATAGAGGAGGGATTATTACAAGAGTGCAAACATTTACAAGGCATTGAGCAGGAACAACCCGACAGGGAGATTGAGATAACTAGACCTAAAGTTAATCAGCGATATCAGCCACCTTTAGAGTTTAGAGAGCCCTCATTGGTGGATAGTTATCCCGCTGCTACTAAAGTTACGATGGGAAGAAAACCGGTAAATAAGTTTCAAGCTAGACCAGCCGGTAAACCATCACCAAGACCTACTCAAAGAACAGGTGCCATTTCTAAATATAGGGTTATTACAAGTGAAGTCAGAAAAAAATGTGTTTTCTGCGAGGAAGAACATCAACCATCCGCTTGTAATATATACCCAGATTATTCCACTAGGAACAAAAGGTTAATGGACCTGGGTAACTGCCTAACCTGCCTTAGTGGTAAACATGCCAGACAAGCCTGTCCTATTAGCCTGGGTACTTGTTGGAAGTGTAGAAAATCCATTCATCACGTAGCATTATGTCCTAATGGTGATGGGAGAACAGCCCCTACGGTTGTTAAAATGGCAGTAACTAGTATGAGTAGTTCATCCGCTGTCCCTACGGCAGAGTTAAGGGTGAGCAATAATGGTAAATCCGCCATAGTTAAAACAATGTTTGACAGTGGGGCACAAAGATCATTTATTAGTGGAGAGATAGTTGCTCTATTGCAACTCCCTGTAATTAGCAAGGTGAACTTAGCCATTTCGGGCTTTCTGGACAATAAAGAAGCTCAAAGTTTTGACATTGTTCGACCACTAGTTCAATTGGGTAATTATCAATGTAGGGTAGCTGCTGTAGTTAATGACATCGGTATAAATTTAGCGGTAAAAGGACTTAAATCTACAGCTGAAACTTTGAAACAGAAAGGTGTTAGACTAGTTAGAAATACCTTTGAAGATGTTGATGGCCCATACCAGTTAATAATAGGCGCTGATTATTTTGGTCGATTCCTAAGTAAGGTCATCAAAAGACAACATTTCCATGTTCAGCAGTGCCGGTGGTGATGTTATAATGGGACCTATCCCACAAACCACTCACCAGCCAAAACAAGAGGAATGCATTCCTAGTCATGCACAACCCCTCTTGGTTGCTAGAATAGGGACTCCATTAGTTCCCATTCAAATCAATGAGTTATTGGAAGAAGGGGATATCCCCGTGCACAAATTATGGGATCTAGAAACTATCGGTATCATACCCGAACAGTTACCTGGAGAGGATCAAAATACTCTAGATCACTATGATCACACTGTCAATTATGTTAATGGTAAATATGAAGTAGGTCTACCTTGGCAAATAAATGCCCCTGTGTTACCTTCCAAATATCACATAGTTAAGAGCCTCTTAAATAGTTCAATAAGAAAACTGAATAAAAATCAGTCTAAATTGGAGTGCTATGATAAGATCATTCAAGATCAATTAAAGGATGATTTTATCGAAAAACTGGAAGGAGCAGTAAATCATAATATAGGACATTATTTACCACCATGCAGTGGCTAAAGATTCATCAACCACCCCCATCAGAATAGTTTTCAATTGTAGTTTCAAAACTAAACAAGATGCTAGTTTAAATGACTGTCTGCAGACAGGAGCGAATCTCTTGTCTAATCTAGGAGAGGTCCTAGTAAAATTCAGAACAGATAAATTCGCCTATGTGGCTGACATCTCTAAGGCTTTCCTAAGATTAGGTCTAAGGGAAGAAGATAGAAATTTCACAAAATTCCTATGGCCTGAAATATATATCAGGAAGATAGCCCCATAGCCACGTATAGGTTTAAGTCAGTTCTGTTTGGTTCTTGCTCAAGCCCCTTTCTATTAAATAAAACATTATAGTACCATTTTAAGGGTTCTGATTGCCCAGAATTGGGGAAGAACTTCTATATGGATAATTTGCAAGGGACAATAAATTCTGAGGAAGAACTAATACAAATTTATAATCTGGCTAATAAAGAGTGCAGGAAGGCCAGCCTCCCCTTACAGAGTTGGAATACTAATTCTCCAAGACTAGAAGGGATAATCAGGAAGGATTTCCTTAATTATACGCCACCAGAGATCCAATCAGTGTTAGGATTATGGTGGAATTTAAAAACTGATGAACTGAGATTAAAGTGTCCAGATTTTTCTGATGTGGTCCTAACAAAGAGAACACTCTTAAGTCAGGTCAGCCAAGTATTTGACCCCTTGGGTATAGTGAGCCCAATAACTATAAGGGGTAAATGTCTAATACAAAAGGCCTGGGGAGAACACCTCGATTGGGATACCCCCCTAGATGGGAAATATACAACAGAATGGGAGACTATAAAATCTGAGTTCAATAAGATAATTGAAGTTCACATAAGTAGGAGAATAAATGCTGATGGGCGACAACCCCAGCAACTACACATATTTTGTGATGCTTCAAAAAAGTGCATACGGTGCAGTAGCTTATCTTAAAGCAGGAGAGGAATGTAAATTAATTATGTCTAAGGCTCGGGTTGCCCCAATTGAGCCTAGAACCTTGCCTCAAATGGAGCTGACTGCATTAGAATTAGGCACTAAATTAGCTCAATATCTAAGCAATTTATTACAAATTAGTGAAGTATATATGTGGACCGATAGTGAAATTTGCCTACACTGGTTAGTGAAAAATAACACTAAAATCCCTTATGTCAGGAATCGTGTTGGTAAGATAAATGACTTAGGTTCCACATGTCACTATAATCATGCTGCTACCAAGGAAAACCCAGCTGATATTTTGTCCAGAGGAACAACTATCCTCAAATTAAATACAGGATTATGGTTTAAAGGTCCTACCTGGCTGAAAAATAATAATGAATGGCCTAATCAAAAGGTCTATAGTAAGTCAGACATATCAGAAGATATAATCATGGAACCTATATTGATCCCAGATCCTGTTATGGATATAAAAAGGTTTTCCTTATTAAGCAAACTATTAAAGACTACTAAATTGGTCTTTAAATTCATAAAGTGGGATAGTTCTGACCCTTTGAAGTTTTGGGTTAGAACAATACAAAAACAGGAATTTCCTGAGGAATATCAGATCTTAGCCTCGGCCAGCCCCCGTAGGAACAAACTTATCAAATCACTAGGTCTGTACCTAGATAATGAGAGCATCATTAGGTGTCGAGGAAGAATTTGGAATGCTGATCTTCCCGATAAAACCTGCAATCCCATGCTAATTCCCAAGCGTCATCATCTTACTAAATTGATAGTGGATGAATCTCATGGGAACTCTTTACATGGTGGAATGGCTGATACATTAGCCTATCTCAGGAGGGAATTCCGGATACTGCAGGGTAGACAGGCAGTTAAATACTACCTCAAATCTTGTATCAAATGCAAGAGATATGAGGGAAGACTGATCACCTTTCCCGGGCCCCCTCAACTCCCCATGGATCGAGTACAATCCTTAAAACCATTTGAGGTAGGACTATACTGGGACAATAATAATTACAGGAGATAATACTCCCCCCAAGAAAGTATATGTCTGCTTATTTACTTGCACCTCTACAAGGGCTGTTCATTTAGAAACAGCTGATGATTTAAGTGCCGAAACATTTATTCAAGTGTTCCGGCAGTTTGTGGCTCGGCGGTCGTGTCCTCGGCGATTGATTAGCGATAATGCTACTAACTTCGTAGGAGCCTCCCCCATATTGTTAGAAATATTAAATCATCCATCAGTACAAAGATCTCTAGAGTTAAGGAAATGCTCATGAACCTTTACTACTCCTAGAGCTCCTTGGCAAAATGGTTTCACAGAGAGAATGATTGGCATTGTCAAGTCTTGTCTTAGGAAAACTCTCCACAAGACAAAGATAGGTCTAGAAGACTTGAAAACCATAGTGACTGAGATTGAGACCCGTATCAATAACCGACCCTTAACCTACTTAGATGATTCATCAGTAAATATAGAAGCTCTTACTCCCTCACATTTAATTTATGGGAGAAGACTGGAACCCTTTCCTTTGATAGATACAAGGGAAGATATACAAGATCCTACAATAAAAGACCCGGCTCAACATCTCCGGGAAGGTTATCATACCTTAAGTAAAATTTTAAGGTCATGGGATAAGCATTGGAGTGCAGATTATTTACAGAGTCTTAAGGGAAAAGTTTTATGGAGCTCAACCGCCAGAAAATCAAAGTTCAATCAAAGTAGGAGATATAGTAATCCTTAGGGGAGATATGCCTCTTTCGCAATGGCCTCTAGGAAAAATAGCAAAATTGCATACTGATGGAAAGGGGATTGTGAGGTCTGTGGAGTTACTAGTGAGGGGACAACGATGTGTGCGGACGGTAAATAATTTGATCCCCCTAGAGTTAGCTGAAGAGAGAAATGAAGACTTTAAGTCTACGTCTTGGCAGGCCAACTTAGGGGATTCTCGACCTCGGAGGCAAGCTGCTTTAAAGTGTAAAACCACTTGGAGAAACCTCATTAAAGGGGGTCAAATTACCTGAAGCAACCCTTCATTTTTCGCCAGCCCCCAGTTGTGGAAATTATACACTAAAACCGCTCTAATTTTGAGTAAGGTATTAATTTGAATGGTGGAATTTGGCGCCTACCGCCAGGAGTGCGGGATACGAACACAAATTCCACCTATGTATATATTGTTATAGATTTGCGTATAAATTAAGATGTATTTAGATATAGTACACTGTAGTAATATAATTTTGGTGGTATTCATCTATAATACCACAATTAATCAAAGGATTAACATAGTATAAGAATTGTGAGTGACTCACGTATGGGAGTAAATATTATTGGAACATTACACGTGGAAGTCACCAGCCCAGCTGAAAGGTTTCTCAGTGAAGGGAATTTAGTCACGAGTCAGCCACTACTATATGAAGTCGTAGTGAGCTTTTGATTATACACTAAGTTGTAGTCAACCTCATAATAATATGAGTAAACTTTAACCGATCAATCGGTTGAGAAGGACGAGGTGTAAACCACATCTTATAGAAATCAGCTGTGAAAGGCTTCGTCGGCCGTCCACACAATCACGGCCATTACGTGCACCAGTCAGCCCAGTCACCACGCCATCACAGTTCCACTGCCAGCCTGTTACGATTCTGTGTACATCGACCTCCAATACTTCCCCAAAGCTACAGATCAAGCCTTATCACATTTCAACCCATCTGCCACTACTGAGTATACCTTAATTAGCGTCTAAATAGGGTATCGGAGCAGATTAGGTAGACTTGGGTTAATAGCAAGGTGAGTTCACGTTAATTAACTTTAATTTTAACAGTTGTTGTCATCCATCAGTTGATGGGCGATACTTCCACCAACATATATATATATATATATATATATATATATTATATATATATATATATATATATATATATAGAGAGAGAGAGAGACCATAAGAACATAAGGAAGTTAAGGAAGCTACAAGAGGCCGTGAGACCTACACGAGGTAGTTTCTGTAAAGAGACAGTGAGATTTAAATATCCTGCCCACTAAAGATAAAGAGAGAGAGAGCGAGATAATTTAAAGAGATTTAAATATCCTACCCACTAAGAGAGAGAGAGAGAGAGAGAGAGAGAGAATTTAAAGAGATTTAAATATCCTGTCCACTGAAGATAAAGAGAGAGAGATTTAAATATACTGCCCACTAAAGATAAAGAGAGAGAGAAAAAGAGAATTTAAATATCCTGCCCACTAAAGATGCAAGCTACCCCTTAAATGTGTTTTCTTTATTCGCGAGAAAGAGAGTGAGAAAGGTGGCTCCACCCACTTTTGCAAAACTATTAGGGAAAAAAAATTCGCGCCCCACCCCGCAAACCTGGCTTCACTTCGCATTGCCGTAGTATTGGTTATTATCTTTTTTCTTGATATGGCCCTGTAGGATCTGGCCCTTGAACGCTATTCCTCCCCAGATTCAAGACACACTTTCCCGGAGTATATTCATGGATAGATTAAAAGGATACATCCCAACCACCCATTAACCCCTTCACGCCCAGATGTTTCCTTTGCTAAAAAAATTGTGTGTTGTCGAGCCATAAAATTACGAAAAGTAACCGAATATATACAATTGTATGTATGTATTGTATGTATACGAAAATGTGTGTATGTGACTGTGTGTGTGTATGTGTGTGTGTGTGTGTGACTGTGTGTGTGTGTGTGTGTGTGTGTGTCGGAGAGTTCACACCTCAGGTATGACTGACCCCGATCGTATCTTTACCATCTATTTTGAAGAAAATCGCGTTTCACGTGTCTCCGTCTACGCCCTAGCTAGCTACTACCCCCCTTTCGAGAGTCACACCCTCGATATCTTCTCTCTCCCTCCCCCCACCTATCCTCACCCATCACTGGAGCAAGGCGTGGTGAAGTGAGGGAAGGAACAAGGAGGGAAGGTAGAGACCAGTTATCAAACCAATAGTCCTTGCAGGAATCCTGCGAAGTCGCAGAAGATCCCAGAGTGACTCACGATGCACTGAGTCAAACGCCTTCTTGAGATCAACATAGGTTGCAAGCATCCCCTGTCGAAACTCACGTTGGCGTTCCACCAGGACACGAAGCGCTAGGATACGGTCCGTTGTTGACTTACCAGGCGTGAACCCAGACTGTTGAGGTCTCTGATGCTTCAGCAGATGACTGCGGATCCGTGTCAGTATTAGATGGGCAAGCACCTTGCCTGGTACTCTGAGCAGTGTAATACTGCGGTAGTTGTTGCAGTCCTGATGGTCCCCTTTCCCTTTCCAGATAAGGACGACCAGCCCCCTTTTCCTGTCAGGAGGAACGGTACCTGATTGCCACACGGCAGTCAGGACAGCATGCAACCCCTGGATCATGCCCTCACCCCCAGCTTTCAGGAGCTCCGCACTGATTGTCCAAGCAAGCGAAGCAAGCTTGGACACCTATTTCAGCCGAATTCATTCTTTGGTACTAAATAGATTGGTGAATCTGTCATATAGACTTGTAAAATGTTTACTCACGAATGGGGGCAAGGTCTAGAGTGCATATTGGCTTGTAAAATGTTTACTCCACGAATGGGGGCAAGGT
The DNA here is from genome assembly GCA_016584305.1 of Chionoecetes opilio. Lineage (NCBI taxonomy): Eukaryota > Metazoa > Arthropoda > Malacostraca > Decapoda > Majidae > Chionoecetes > Chionoecetes opilio. The sequence goes on along the minus strand of JACEEZ010025817.1, from coordinate 170,459 downwards.
CTAGAGTGCATATTGGCTTGTAAAATGTTTACTCCACGAATGGGGGCAAGGTCTAGAGTGCATATTGGCTTGTAAAATGTTTACTCCACGAATGGGAGCAAGGTCTAGAGTGCATATAGGCTTGTAAAATGTTTACTCCACGAATGGAGGCAAGGTCTAGAGTGTATATTGGCTTGTGAAATGTTTACTCTGCGATTGGGGGCAAGGTCTAGAGTGCATATAGGCTTGTAAAACACGTAAAGAAGTATTTTAAGGTGAGGGTATTTCAAAAGTTGACTTTAGCCTGTGCGAGCTTGGACACGTTCCACATCTTTAGTGTGGACGTCTATTTCCTAGCATTACAAACACCAGCTGCCTTTCCACCCCTTAACTTTGCTATAGCCTCTCTGACTTCGTCAAGAGAGGGTGCGTTTCGTCAATGGGAGATCGGCTTCCACTGCCCGTAACCCAGTGGTGTGGAGCTGCTCAGTTGGAGGGTCCACCGTAACATAATCATCGACGACATTAATATCATTATCTCCAAACTTAAATGTCTTAAATCTTTTAATTTTCCCTTTTGAAAACATAATTACTTTAGTTTTTTCAGTATTTACCTTAAGTGACCATTTGCTACAATATTCGTGAACTGCATTTAAGGCACATTGTAGCAGTTTTGCATTTTCTGCTATAACAATGGTATCATCTGCATATAATAAACAGTATAAATTAAAGTACATTTCAATGTTACTAAATTCCATCACGGTGATACTACCATGCACTCTGTCTTAGTGGTGTTGTAGACAATGTCATGCTTGGCAGCATACACCTGACACACATTGCTAAGGTCCTGCAACGCATCCGCAGTGGGTGCGAGCAGTACCATATCATCAGCATAGCTCAGTGAGTTGATGCACCCATCATGTATGTGGCAGCCGATACCTGTATCACGAAGGTTGGCATTGAGGTCATCCGTGTACACATTGTACAGGTAGGGAGATAAAATCCCCCCCTGCCGAATACCATTGGCAGTACTAAAGGACAGCGAGAAGGAATTACCCCACTTAACAGTAAATTCCTGGGTAGTGTACCAGTACATTAATAAATTAACAATGTACCCAGGTGTACCCCTGACGAGAAGTTTATGAAAGAGCTTCCAGTAATTCACTCTGTCAAACGCCTTTCTAGCATCCAGGAAACGCAGATAAACAGGTGAATTTCTGGAAGTGTAGTAATGAATGATATTCTTCAATGTCCACACACACATCTCAGTGCCAAGGCCTTTCTTATAGCTGAACTGATTGTCCAGTGTATACAGGTAGGCCTCAAGACGATGGAGCACCACTTTCTCCAGCATCTTGGACAGGGCGGTCGCTATGGCAATGGACCTGTAATTGCCAGAGTTAGCAGAATCCTTCACTTTGCTCTTCAGTAAAGGCACTAAAAGCACTGCCAAGACCTGACTGGGTATGTACTGATGGCAGACACAGGCATTGCTGAAGAGACAGAGCCATGTAACCAGGCTGGGGGGCGCATACTTAAATGCCCCAGTAGGGAGCCCATCCATACCCAAAGCCTCACTGGAGGAGAGGCTTTGCAATTATGTTATCCCTTATTTTTTTACAATATAAGAATATCAAAATAGTTACGATCTCTTTTTCCTTCTTTTTGGTCCTCCTCCATCTTTTATAATACGAATTTTGTTGTTGATATTCCTTAGTGCATCTTTGTGTCACATGGAGCATTGCATACGAAGAGGCTCATTTTTCAATGTGACCAGATTTTTGAAGCTGAAAACGGAACATTTAATATATATATATATATATATATATAAAATATAATATATATATATATATATATAATATATATATATTATATATATATATTATATATATATAATAATTATATATAATTATATATATAATATTCCTTAAAAGAAAGAGAATACAAGACATCAATCTACAGCAATTTCCTGCTTACGTTTACTTTTCACTGGATAAATTCTAAATTATTTATGGAGTTGATTTCAACATACCGTAGAACTCCATACAAGACTTATGCTTGAAGTGTATCTTCATAGTCAGTAATGTTTTTTAAAGTTGGGCCTTTCAGTTGGGCTTTTTCAAATGTCCATATCTTATTCATGTGATAGAATGTACGTTCAGAAGCATTTGTTCCAAGAAGGCAGAGTATAAACTGAACCAGTTCTGACATGTGTTGGTGACTTGTATCAATGGCCTTGAGATGAGTAAAAATTTTAACCCAACGCTGGGTGGTACTTAACCGAAAACGCGGGAGAAACGTAAAAAACTCAGGACATTTTACTAACATTTCAAAAAGCAGAATAGACGCTGAAAAAGCGGGACTCTGGGTCACCTTATCACTTCCCCACACTCCTATTCTCTTGATACTCTCTTGGCTCTCCTTATTCTCTCTTAACTTACTATGCTCAAATCACATTATACTCGTCCACGCTTTTTGCACCCTTCATTATTCAGGACAGCAGCTCTAGTCATTAGCGTGTGACATACTGATTTATTTACGATCTTTTTCGTGATGATTATGCCATTAAAACTTCATAAGATCATCTGGGAACTCCTAACGTGATCCTCATAATGTATCGTTATAATACCTTTATAATGTAATAATATTATAAAGTATGTAACTTTCATCTACGTAAATCTGCCTAACTTGAGTCACCTAGTGTTTCCCTCTCTATCTCTGCGACCGCCTCACTCCCAGCATTATCGATCTACTGATAGGGTAGAGGGCGTTGCCAGATAGCGCCATACATACTATACAGGATCATCGCTTTTTTTCATTTGATAGAATGATTTTTTGATTGTAGAAACACTATGGGCTTGGTATGACCTACCAACTTACTCTTGGATATGAGAGACGCTGGATTTTGGTTTCCCTGTAGCCTATGTCTATTGGGGTTCGACATATACTGTTCATTCTTTGATGACAAACACATACCTGTTGTGTGATTAAATTTTCCCATTCATACGTATTTAGCTTGCCATTGCGTTATAATGTTTTGATAGGGACCAAGGGGGTGAATACAAGGCTAGTTGGCGGTGGTGCTGGCATGTTTGAGCGCATTCTTTTCTGGTAATCTGCACTGCTGGAAGCTTTGTAACGTGCGTATGCCTACAGGAATGATTTTTTTTTCTCTCTCTCTCTCTCTCTCTCTCTCTCTCTCTCTCTCTCTCTCTCTCTCTCTCTCTCTCTCTCTCTCTCTCCCCGTCCATTAGGAAATTAGCAAAAAACACACGGCACATAATCATAAGTGGCACTAATATGAACATTGCTGCTTTATGCAGAAGGGACGAGTGGAGTGTTGGGTTAAATTCCAATTATATATAAGTGATTTACGTTATATGAACATTCAATATTATTCATATAGCTACTAAGTTGTTTTCAATTTTCTCTAGTTCCGTCAACTTGGTATGCAGACACATGAATGTATACAAATGAACTATTATTATTATTTTTCTGTCTGAGCCTACAACGCCTAGGTGTAGGTTTCTTCGAAGGGCTGTGATGGCTAGTCCGTGGCGGTGCAGGCATACGTTTTATAGTGACGCCCAAGGATAGTGTATAGATATATATATATAATTATATATAGATTATTATATCCTTCAGACTAAGAAAAAAAGGTGCAAAATGTGTCACAGATTTTGCACCTTCAATAAGGGTGCAAAGTTGCACCCATAAGGGTTCACAATTGCACTTTTAACGGGGGTTGCACCTTAAGAGGTGCAACTATGTACCCTTGTGGGTGCAACTTTGCACCCTTATTGAAGGTGCAAAATGTGTGACACATTTTGCACCTTTTTTTCTTAGTGTGTTGGTGACGCCTGTGATGATTAAAGTCTCATGCCCTCCCCCCTCTTGGTGTCCTCCGATGCACTCACCGTCGAAGATGTAGCTGTTGGGTAGTATGTGGGTAGTCTCCGACCGCTTATAACGATTTCAGAAAGAGTTGTTCTTGGTGGTACTCGAATTCGGGACGTCGACCTCACCACATCTAAAAGCTTACCTTTCGGCCACCGCTTACCCAAATGCTGAAAATTGATTCGGGAAAAAATGTATGCATACACACACACACACACACACACACACACACACACACACACACACACACACACATTCACACATCAGGTAGGGTGGGTTGGGGATGTACCGTACACTTTTTTTTTTTAAATCGGGAAAAAAAAAAATTTGAGTGAAATCTGAATTTTTTTATTATGTATTACAAATATAAGATATGGACTACATTATGTGTCAGGCACAACTCTGGCAACATGATAAAGCAACTGAAAATAGGCCCGAAAAAAAAACAAAAAACGTACGGACCATCCATAGGTGAGACGCTCCATACAGAGATATTTTACGATAAGTAAAAAAAAAAATTGAAAATAAAAAATCAAGCACAGTTGAATTAGGGCAACACATTTCATGAAATGGACCCTAGTGATGAAATCAAATCAATTTATATTAGCAATATAATAGTGCAAGCAATTTAATCAATTAAAAAGTGAAAGTAAAAAAAGTGAAAATAAATTTTGACTTTGAAGTTCCTGGATTTTTTTTTTTTTATATATATTTGCAATCCTATTAATACTTTCATTACCCTACATAATGTACTTATCATGGAAGTGCTTACTGTAGCACTTCCAGAAGGGAAACATAATTAATAATTATTTATAATAAATGCAGATGATTTAATGCAATATTTGGCATATTTTAATTTGATTGAACATAACACTGCTTGGAATTACCTTTAGAATGTAGATATAGGCCTATAGCCTAGTTTCATTAGGCTACACAATCTTGACAAGCATGGATGGAAGCATGGAAACATACTGGTAAACACCACAAGGATTATGAACAGATGAATGAAATCACTACTGTTGATAGTGTCACTATCTAATATTATGTTGCTGCATCCTACTTGACATTATTGAAACACATAACCCATACCAGATTTTAAATTTTTTGTTTACACTGTGGATGTTACGTACATTTAAAAACCACACTGTACGAAGTGTCCACATGACGCCATTCACATGTAAACCAACATTTCGGATCGTTCGTGTGGCTGGAATGTCTTTATATCCCTTTGGCACATCACAACTGAACACATTTCGATACTTAATACCTTACCCCCACACTGCTGGCATATTCATGAACACAAGAGACCATGAAATGGAGGCCAAATATTACATGGGACATGCCAAAACAACAAACTCCCTTCTAAAATTATCCAAGCGCCGACCATCCAAATCTCTCCCGCTCAGCTGATCGAACCCCTTTTCTCTTACTACATTTATACGGTAACTATCCTAAACCTATAAATATGGCCAAGGGAGCATTTGTACGTTACATCCATATGTACGGTATCTCCCCAACCCACCCTACTCCGTAGTGTAGCGGTTAGCACGCTCGGCTTACAACCGAGAAGTCCCGGTGTCGTGGGAGCAAAAGTCTGTTTACGAGGGAAAGTCCGTTTACTAACAAAGACTTGTTGATCAACAAAGCCGGACCGCTTGTCACACGGTACCGTGTGTACATCTTATCGCTTGTGACGAAATGTCCGCTAAAGTAGGGCAGGGTATACTGTTTTTATTCTTTCATAGGAAAAACATTCATGAATCGAATAATGCGCTCTGCTTTTGTATTACTAATGTGAAGGCTCATTAAATAGCCTTTATGCAGTGAATCATGAGTAAATTTACGGAATACAGCATCCTGCTAATTAAAAAGAAAATACTATTTTGATGTGTATCAGATGAATATGATACATGTTTGGGGCAGATTGCATTCTTGAACACGGGTGGTTAGGGCCCCATCTCATGCTCACAGGACATTTCTGTACGCAATTAATGCCTCATATATCATATATGCTCAAAACCCTACCGTAGATAACACTAGAGTACCTGTATTATATAGAGTAGCGACAACTCGATTTGTGGGCGCCAGCTTGGTGCCAAGGCCTCCTCGTTCACCCAAGACCCGGGGAAGTTCTCAAGGCATTAGCCCGCAGTATATCATGTCATACATGTATAAAGGATAGACTGTTATCTTCGGAAATGTTTGTTCGATAAGATTATCACATAAAACATAGTAAAACACATTAAATAAAGGTCATTATGAGACTCTGAAGAAATATGATGAACTTAACATTCACTTAAAACTCGTCGTCATGTATAACTTTGTGGGACAGCTTATAAGATGGCAGATATCAATACAAGCAGAATTTAATTAGCTTTCCATTGACATATTTCGTTTTCTGATACATACAATAATACCATGCAAACATTAAGGTTAACTAAATAAATTGCTCTCTCCCGCTCTCCTCTCTCTCTCTCTCTCTCTCTCTCTCTCCTCTCTCTCTCTCTCCTCCTCTCTCTCTCTCTCTCTCTCTCTCTCTCTCTCTCTCTCTTTTCTCTCTCTCTCCTCTCCCCTTCTCTCTCTCTCTCTCTCTCTCTCTCTTCCGTGAAAGAGAGAGAGAGAGAGAGAGAAATGAAAGAGAGATATGAGAGAGTAACCAAAAACTTTTTTCAAATTCTCTCTTCTCTCTCTCTCTTCTCTCTCTCTCTCTCTCTCTCTCTCTCTCTCTCTCTCTCTCTCTCTCTCTCTCTCTCTCTCTCTCGCCTCTCTCTCTCTCTCTCTCTCTCTCTCTCTCTCTCTCTATATATATATATATATATATATATATATATATATATTTTATATATATACATATATATATTTCTATATATATATATATATATATTTTCTATATATATTTGAAAGAGGAGAGAGAGAGAGAGAGAGAGAGAGAGAGAGAGAGAGAGAGAGAGAGAAGGAGAGAGAGAGAGAGAGAGAGAGAAGGAAATAATTATAAGGTTTTTTGGTTACTCTCCAATCTCTCACTCATCTCTTTCACTTATTCTCTCTCCTCTCTCTTTCACGGAAGAGAGAGAGAGAGAAGAGAGAGAGAGAAGAGAAGAGGAGAGAGAGAAGAGAGGGAGAGAGAGAGCGGTCGGAGAGAGAGAGCGGGATAGAGCAATTTATTTGTTAACCTTATGTTTGCATGGTATTATTGTATGTATCAGAAAACGAAATATGTCATGAAAGCTAATTAAATTCTGCTTGTATTGATATCTGCCATCTTATAAGCTGCCCCCAAAAAGTTATACATGACGACGATTTTTAAAGTGAATGCAAAGTTCTCATATTTCTTCGTCTCATATGACCTTTTTTTAAAGTGTTTTTTCTATGTTTTATTGATAATTTATAGAACAAACATTTCCGAAAATAAAAGTCATCCTTTATACTTAAAATAATACTGCGGGGGAATGCCTTGAGAAAATTTCCCCCGGGCTTGGGTGACGAGGGGGCCTTGGCACCAATGGCGCCCATAGCGTTTAACTAGGCCTATGAAAGACTTCCCTCTTTTTGAGATCCCCAATAACACTAGCCACCTGCAAAAAATGTCACCGCCGCCTATATTACGATTAAGCATCACTACTGATTGTTGTGCCACTGAATGACACATATTTATTCATGACTTATAAACTACTCTGTTTCAGCGTTGTTTTATGCTTTGTATCTGCAAGTATATACGGTTTCAAATTTCGCTACTCGTTTTTTTTTCGGGCGACGACGACGGCGGGAGGACACTCAGAACATAAATACTAGCTTGCGACCTTAGTGTTGGTCGCCACTCTGGTGATATTTTTTTAACTCGTTCATTTATAGCCATAATATGACATAAATGAAGACACAAAATAACACAGACTCTCCAGATAGCCCCTTCTAACTTTCCTGAAATCATGGATGTAGAAATATAAGTATTAACACCACCAGACGTCTGTATATCGAAAAAAACGTTGTCCTGGCGACTTTAGTGTTATCTACGGTACCTATACCTACCTACGGCGAGAGCTCTCGGTTGGCGATTCGACGAGAGTTCCTATCGGCGACAGTTCCATAAACCCTCAAAACTGCCACATACGTAAAATTTTTGTTTAACGACATCCCGCTCGGTTGAAGACGAAACGATTTATTTGATGCTATGGCTGTATATTGCATTAACCTGATAACCATTTCGCGGCAAAAATCAGTTTTTTTTTTTTTTTTTTTTTCTTTGTTGACGGGGGTGGATCTCCCTTAAGAAGCCATTTCAAGGAAAAAATACCAGAGTAACTAAAAAGTTATCAAAACTAATTTGAAGTGATAATTTCTATTTTGAAATATTGTCTCAGATTGGAGAAAATGTTACTTTTTTTAGCAATGGCGGCATCGCGCTGGCTGATGGAAATTTACCTTCCAAGGCTCAATTTACGAGGTGGCCCTGAAGTTCCGATCCCACTAAGAAAAAAAAGCATTCAATATTCTCGAGATGTGTAATAGTGTATATCATATTCATCAAAAATAAATAGAAAGCAGCCGAAAACATGGTCTCATCTTAACATGAGCGGGATGTCACATAATAATCAGTCATTTAATTAAGTTTAAGGCACTTCCAAATTAAGCCTAATAGCGCGCATAGTCTTGAAATCAACACTGGGAGGTTAGTAACCCTCTCCCACAGAAAATGCTAAGCTTTCAAATATATATTTATACATACAGCCCCGTTAATGCAATAGCTCACATTACTCAAAATCACATTACGCTATGATAAGAGTAATGTTTGATTATCTTGAGAAAGCCTCTTACCGTAAAAATACCAATAAGGTGCCAGGAAACTATCCATTTGTAATTATATCCCCTTCTTTCCCTCCCAAGGGCAATGAGCAAGTCTCCAGTTTTTCATGTAGCAAGATCTTCCTTTGGGAATTACCGGTCTTAATAACCATATAGATTTGCTTCCTAAAATTGAGCTTAGGGTTTAAAGTAAATTCCTAGATTTTTTGCATAATTATCTAAAAAGGAATATGGTACAGAGTAGTAGTTCTCTTCTGCACATATATACATCATACAGTATATCCATCCATCCATATACTAGACTTATGTCCCTCAAACAAGCGTGGTAGCCGAGACATAGCATTTATACAGGATTCAAGGAATGAAACTTTCCCATCCCAGTCTTGTCTACGCCTTATCTCGTTGTAGGAGGTAAATACAGGAGGGGGTTTCCAGGCTTCTCGCTCCCTCATTTGCAATCTAAACCTCTTAAAGTAATCGTCCAGACCCAAATTTTTTTTGCCGAATTATGTTGAATGTACATTCAAAACACCTAATCCACCAAAAATAATTGATTTCCAGGCCTTATTTCCGTAAAAACACGACTTTTGTAAAAAGCGCGCGAAAAAAGAAATCTTCCCTCCAACAGGGCTACGATTGTTATTGATGACGTCAGAACAGGGACGCCCGCAGACACTCTGTCTGACACCTGTCGGCAAATGTTATGATGAGCGATTGTACTTCGGTGTCAGACAGTGAATCTGTCGCTGTGACATCTAGAGAACGATGCTCAATCTGACACCGAAAGAAATGACGCTGGTCGCGTATACTATGAGGAAAACGAACCTCAGATTGTCATGGAATCCTATGTTTGGAGCCCGAGTACGAGGTGGATGAACAGGTGTTAACAGAGCCTGAGGTTCAGCAGGAGGACCTGGCACTTCTCCAAAACATGGATGGTAAATAAGATTAAACCATGTGTGTGTGGGAATCACAATGAAGTACTTTCGAGCAAATCCTATGGTTAGTTTTGGAGCTACAGTCAAACGTCATTACTCGGAAACCACATACTAGCATTAACTACAGCATAGAGTTGGAAAATATGCGGGCGGGAAGGCAGAAAGTGTGACAGCCACACCAACACAGGGTCTCTCTCACCACAGGGCACGCCCACTCCACAACTGGTTTACTTGGTCTTGTTAAGAGGCAAAGCCTCACAGTCGTGGTGGTCCACCGCTGCTGCCAGTCCTGGCGTCCTGTCTAACAGGGCCACCTGGTCTGGTATAGTGTTGGACTGAGTCAGTCTTACGGGGGGCGCCGTTTCTCAACACAACTGCTCGCCCCAACACACTATAGGCGTGTATCACCCTACACACGCCACTCCTTTCCGTGTGCAAACTTTTCTCGAAAGGCACAGCTGTCTTGCTGCACCCATAAAGGATGCATGCATGTGGCATATAGCAAAAAAAATCTATCAGAAACACCCAAATATCTTCAAGTACTATATTTATCTCTGTGTTTACGTGCCTCTCTGATCAGCGCGGGAAGATGAGCCTCCCTGATGGTACGTCACCGAGCCTGAGCCTGAGCGTCTGCAAACCTTGAGAGCGTTTTGAAAATTCGGGGAATTTGCAGATTTTGATTGCGGATTATTTAAAAACGGCTGACTGGATACAAAAAGTGACGACGTGTTGTTGATATACTCGTTAATGGCTATGATTTGATTGCATTAAATCAGGAATGATGAAATGGTCTGGACGATTACTTTAACAAATGCAGTTAATATAATAATAACAATAATAATAATAACAATAATATTTTAATTTTCAACAAAAAATATTTATGTACTTGACCATAGACCACTATATCTCTGGACTGTTTACGCGCCAGTGTTTTGAAATCGCCAGGCTGCATAGGGGCCCTTCTGGTCCCATCTAGATACACCGTCCTTGACTGTACCGAGAGCGCGCATAAGTGTGGTTGGGGTGTGGTTAAGGTGTGGTGGTGGTGGTGGGGTGTGGTGGTGGGGTGAAGGTGTGGTGGTGGGGAATGTATGGTGGTGGGGGTGGGGGTGGGCTGTGGTGGTGGGGGTGCGAGTGGCTGGGTGATGAGAGGAAATGATGTTGAATGGTTGTGGGTGGGGGTGGGTGGTTATAGTGTGGTATGGGGGTAGAGGATGGGGGTTATAGTGTGGTGGGGGGAGATATTGGGGTGTGGTTATAGTGTGGTGGGGGAGATATTGGGGTGTGGTGGGGGGAAAGGAGGGGGATAGAATATTGAGGAAAGATAAGAGGTAGGTTTGGTTATGGTTGTGATAGTGGTGGGGAATATTGGGGCGTGGTTATAGTATGGTAGGGGGTAGAGGAAGGGGATGGAATATTGTGGAAGGATAGAGAGAGGTGTGGTTGTGGTAGTGGTGGGGGGATAGAAGGCTGGTGTTAGGAGTGGTGTGGAAGTGGGAGTTGTAATGGGTTGTGGTGGAGTGTGGTTGTGCATGTGGTAGGGAGTAATAGTTAAGGTGGCATGTGTTATGAGTGGGTTGTGAGTTGTTATGAGGTGTTGTTAGAGAGTTATAAGATATTATTAATAATTATGAGGTGTTGTTAGTGGGTTGTGAGTGGGTTGTGAGGGTGTTGTGAGTGGGTTATGAGGTGTTGTTAGAGGGTTATAAGATATTCTTAGTAATTATGAGGTGTTAGTGGGTTGTGAGTGGGCTGTGAGGGTGTTGTGAGTGGGTTATGAGATGTTGTTAGAGAGTTGTACGATATCATTAATAATTATGAGGGGTTGTTAGTGGGTTGTGAGTGGGTTATGAGTTGTTGTGAGGGGTTATGAGTGGGTTATAAATTTTATGAGTGGTTATGATGTGTTGTGAGTGGGTTATGATGTGTTGTGAGTAGGTTATGAGTAGTTATGATTTTTTTTTTTTTTTTTTTTTTTACATCACAAGGAACTGGCCAAGGGCACAACAAAAATGGGTAACACAAAGCCCGCTTAGTTGCCAGTCCCTATAAAGAAGACAGTAAGAGAATAAAATAAAAAAGAGGGGTGAGCCAATTTAGTTCGGTTGTGAGTGGGTTATGAGTAGTTATGGATTTGTTGTGAGTGGGTTATGAGGTGTTGTGAGTGGGTTAAGAGGCGTTATGAGTTATTAATGAGTAGGTTATTAGGTGTTGTGACTTGTGAGTGGGTTGTGAGATGAGTGAAATCCGAGACGCATCATAAACTTCACCTCATATGGTTTTAATCACCACACACACACACACACACACACACACACACACACACACACACACACACACACACACACACACACACACACACACACACGTAACATTCACCACCACTGTTACATAACCTAAAATTACATGCGCTGCAGTTTCGCGAAGCCACAAAATTCAACCTCGGCCACTAACCCCCCCATAAACCCCCCTCCTCCCACAACCCCCTCCTCCCACAAACCCCCCCACTACAACCCCTCCTTCACCTCACCGTAGCCTCATTTCACACCCTTTTAACCCCCTACAGTCATCTCCACTAACCTCAACATCTCCATAACAGCCTCTTCTTTACTTCCTATATACTCCTATCATCTCCACTCATCTCCTATAGTTTCTTCTTTCACTCCTATGTAAACTACGTCACTATCAGCGACTTTCTATTAGGAACTGAAAACCTACGAAAATTCGCTTCGATATCCTTTCTGGTTACCGAGTGAACAGTGAAGTTGAAAACAGGCGTTCCGACTTAAGGGCCCTTGTGCAACAGGCTGATATTCCGTGCGCAGTCCAGATTTACAGTGGTCTATGACTTAACCTATAATATCAACCCCCAAGACACAAGACACTTAAACCACAAATATCACACATAATGGACGGCTTTGTTGAAATAGATTAAGACAGAGACTGATGTGAACTATTTACTTAGTTCCTCGGCCACTTCCTCGAGGACGCCACATTGAATCACTATAGTCTATTGCAGGGGTTCTCGACCTTTTTAATCTTATGTACCCCTTGAGGTCTTTCAGTATTGGTCACGTACCCCTTACTGAATGCAGAATGCAGCATCAAGAAGGGTAAAAAGAAATGCATGGTTTATTAACTTAGTTTATAAAGTTTAAATTGTGTTATAAATGTAGAGCAGACAAGCTTTTTCAATCAATGTGACTGTCACTATGAGCAATACATTTACTAAAATATAACCACAGCAGACTGTTTTCAATCATTGTGACAGTGAACTAGTGCTGCTTGCAGATATAGTTGCAGCTTGTAACTAGTAACGGTGATAGGTAAGTCACCGTGTGTGTGAATAACATAAAAATAATAAAATAGACCTAAAGCAGACATATTTACCAATAACTGTGAATATGAGCTAGTGGTGCTATTTACAACTTATGACTAGTTACTCATGGAGAAATGACTGTGTGCGTGACTAACGGCACTAGCATGAAAAAAAATAGAACTAAAGTGAACTGAACTGTGAACTAGTGCTGATTGTTAAACCTCACAAATAGTTATTATAAACTAGTTACTTACTCACATGCAGGGAAGTCACTGTGTGTGATTAGCATAAAAAAATAAAAATAAAGTAAACGTATTTTTCAAATCGGTGTGACTGTGAGCTAATGCTACCAATAACTAGTTACTTGTAGTTAGTGTTCCTAGTAACTAGCTACTTGTAGCTAGTGTTACTAGTTACTCACTCATAGAGAAGTCACTGTGTATGACTTGCATGAAAATATATATTACTAATTCAGTAAGATGGTTGGGTCTTTTTCTTTGCTACCAACAAGTCAATCCGCGGCACAGTCTTTGAAAGAGCCACTCTTATGTCGTCTTTGACTGCCAGACGTGAACGTAACTTGTTTTTAATCAAGCACAGTGCTGAGAATCCCTGCTCACAGCGGTATGTAGAAGGAACATCAGGAGGTTCCGTACACATTTATTTGCTAAAGCAGGGTAAGAACTCGCCCTTGTTGACCAGAATCTTGTCAATGACAATTAAACTATCGAAAGAATCTTTTGCAGTTGAGTCATTGCCAAAGTCAAGGAATTCGTCTTGTAATTCATCTGGAAGTGATCTAGGGTCCATCTTCAATGGATTTCGAATGAGTTGGCAATCTAAGTGTGATATCAGGAAAATATTTATCCAACTCTTGACTGAGAGAAACCAAGTGCTTCTGAATGAGAGCACTGACCTCATCCACATCATCTTTACACAGAGCTGACAAGCTGTCGCTCATATTCTCAAAAACGTCATACCGACCCGCTTGGACTTTTTCTTGCGAAAGTTTGAGTTTCATTTGAAAAGCTCGCAGCTTGTCGACAAAATCAATCACAGTTGCCGAGTAACCTTGAAGTGATCTGTTGACTGCGTTGATGCGAGAAAATATATCATTGAGATAAGCCAGCTTCGTGATCCACGTGTTATCTGACAGCTTGTTGACAAACTTCTTTGTTTTTTCTTTCTCATTCCTGTCAAATAATTCTTTAATGTCGCAACTCGAGCCACTACGTTACTCCTCGATAGCCATCTTACTTATGTATGAAAAAGGAGTGACTCTTCCTCAGCATTAAGTTCCTGACACAAAAGACACCTTGTGTTCAACGGACTTTTTTAATAAAGTTGACCATGGCTACAACATCGTCAAGTACGGTTTTGAGGTCTGGAGGTAGGGTCTTCACAGCTAAGTGCGTAGCGGTGAATCATACAATACATCTTGCTTGCGTTGGGTTTGGTTATTTTCACCCTTGCTAGGAATCCAGACCGACAGCCTATCAATGCAGGGGCACCATCTGTAGTATATCCCACCATATTTGCCCAAGAAAGCCCTTCTTTAAAAAAAAAGCTGGACACAGCTTCAAAGATGCCTTCTCCCGTCGTTGTAGATTCCAGAGGGTGACAAAATAGAAATCTTCTTTAAAGTCGGAGTCTTTTATATACCTCGTGTAGGCAAGCAGCTGGGCACAAAATGATATGTTAGTTGATTCATCAAGTTGAATTGCAAATATGCCTAGAGGAGCTTCCTTGATTTCCGCAAAGACTTGATGCTTGATGTCCTCTGATAAGTCGCACATTCTTCGATGCACAGTACCATTTGACAATGGCAAAGTATTCAACTTCTGTGCCGCATTTTCCCCGAAGAGGCAACCAACAATATCTTTGCAGCATGGCAGGACAAACGTTTCAGCTATTGCGTGGGGCTTTTTATCTTGTGCAACTCTCAGGGCAACCAAAAACGAGGCACGAAGGCTAGCTTAATTTTGTTTATGTACCTGACCGCTATGATCAAGTCGGATACGCTTGAGAGCAAGTGCCTTCCTCTCAAAATAGGACGGGTCTTTATCAGAAAGTTCAGGGGCTACATTCAGAGAGGCTAACGTCCATGCTTCACGACCTAGCGACATCCATCAGCTGTTCTGGCATTCTGCGGGCACATTGATGACGTACTTAAAGACGTTAAGCTGTCAAAACATAGCGACCACGGTAGGGGGTGGCGTAGAGCACGCAATATACATAAAAATACTCATAAATTGAGTATATATGATGTTTTCTGACTCAAGAACTGAACAGGGCAAGTATACAAATGAAATTAGGCCATAAAACAATCTCCTACACTCGTGGTGAGTTTATTATGAGTTTGTTATGGGGTGATGGCTGATGGGCGGAGTGGTGAACGGCGGCACCTCACAGAGACCACCCAAAGCCGTCTCTATGTAAAAGCCTGCGTCTGGGAGAGCGGGATGGACGTGACGTCAGTAGCAGAGTCTGCTCCACAAGTCAGTAGGAGCCGAGCTTTTAGCGAGTAAGGATGTACGGGCGGTACGGCTTTCATTGCACCCACCTTTCACCCACTGTTAACTCTTCGCCATTTAATATTTTGCTCAAAAACATTTTACATGGAGAATATCAATAGAAGCGGAATTTAATTCGCTTTCCATTGGTATATTTCGTTTACTGATAAATGAATTGCCAGCATGCATAAATTAGCGTTAACTAAATACATAACATCATGAAATCGGGTAATTTCCTATAATATATGTTTATCAGTATAAAAGATATACTGTTATCTTTGGAAATGTTTGTTCTATAATATTATCAAATAAAAAACCGTAAAACACACTAAAGAAATGCCATTATGAGACTCTCAAGAAATATGCATGAACTTAAACTCTTCGCCATTTAATATTTTACTCGCAAACATTTTACATGGTGAATATCAATAGAAGCGGAATTTAATTAGCTTTCCATTGTTATATTTTGTTTTCTGATAAATGAATTAGAACCATACATACATTAGCGTTAACTAAATAAATAACATCATCAAACGGGAAAAATTACCCGATTTCATGATCTTTTTTGTTAGTTAACGCTAATTTATGTATGGTTCTAATTCATTTATCAAAAAACGAAATATAGCAATGGAAAGCTAATTAAATTCCGCTTCTATTGATATTCTCCATGTAAAATGTTTTTGAGCAAAATATTAAATGGCGAAGAGTTAAAGTTCATACATATTTCTTGTGAGTCTCATAATGGCCTTTCTTTAGTCTGTTTTACGGTTTTTTATTTGATAATATTATAGAACAAACATTTCCGAAGATAACAATATATCTTTTATACTGATAAACATATATTAGGTACGAAATTACCCGATTTCATGATGTTATGTATTTAGTTAACGCTAATTTATGCATGCTGCTAATTCATTTATCAGAAAACAAAATATAGCAATGGAAAGCGAATTAAATTCCGCTTCTATTGATATTCTCCATGTAAAATGTTTTCGAGAAAAATATTAAATGGCGAAGAGTTTAAGTTCATGCATATTTCTTGAGAGTCTCATAATGGCATTTCTTTAATGTGTTTTACGGGTTTTTATTTGATAATATTATAGAACAAACATTTCCGAAGATAACAATATATCTTTTATACTGATAAACATATAATTAGGTAGGTAAACTTGTCATCTCGGTGGCCTCGTACAGACGCCGTCCGTGACGTCATCAATCTCAGCCGTGATGGGTACCGGGTGTTAGCCGGGGTTTGTGACCCGCCTCCCGGGGTGGTTGCTTCCCCCAAATGGCAGGAAGACCAGTTACGAATAGAGAGATTATCAAGCGGAAAAGATCACCCATAGTGACACCGTAGCGCCACTGCCATATCTCGTACCAGAATCCCCGCGAGCTCCGAATTGTAGAAATAGAGGAAGTTAGTTAAGCTAAACACCGTGCCCTTTAACTCTCTCTGAATGTCTGCCCTGGATGACGGCTGGAAAAAAGTCGCTTGAGGAGGTTAGGTTTGATGGATCCTTCTGAAAGAACTTTATGGCAGATCACACATTGTGACAAATCCTTGCCTTGCTTATTCAACGCTGTGAAGCCAAACTTGATATAGGATTCACTGTGCGTTCTTTTCTTGCCGGAAGAAGCCATCATTATCTGGAAGTTGGACAAAAAAAAAATGCAGTTTACAAGATGGGTATAAGTCATACACTACACCACAGGGTAATACACCACACCACAGGGTAATACTTCACACCACAGGGTAATACTGCACACCGTACAGTCACTCACCACACCACACAGTCATACGTACTGCACACCACAGAGTAATACTGCACACCACACAGTCATTCACCACACCACAGTCATACGTCCTGCACACCACAGAGTAAGACTGCTCACCACACAGTCAGTCACCACACCACACATTCACATAATGGCAACAAATGTACCCATCAATTCATTGGTACACTTTCCCAGCAAACTTGCTCATGAATTCGTCAAAACATAACATATGCGTCCAGGAGTTCATCAGTAAATAATAACAAATCTGTCCACGAATTTATCGGTGTGTGATGACAAAAAATCTCCTCATAAATCTATCAGTATATAAAATCTATTATTAGATGTGCCCATGAATTCATCAGTACCCTACGTAATGACAACAATAATTGCCTTTGAATTCATGGTTCAGTCCAGGTCCTATAATAGACCTAACCCCCCCACCCCCCCCACCCCTCCCAGCAAATGTGGGCTGGGTACAACAATGAATTTACTAACCAACAGGCAGACGGACAAACATACATACATCGATGATCACAATCTCTTTCGCAACCGCCGTTTGCAGGCATAAATGAAAGCCACAAACGTGACCATGAAACCATTAGCAGTTATTATGGCTGCAATGTAGGTACATGACTTCTTAGCGGCCGAAAGCATAACATATAACATAAAGCAAAAGTCATGACAACTCAAACGAGGAAAAACAATCAGACTTAAAATACACTGGAAACCATGATGAAGCAGATCTGAACATACCTGAGGGTGAGCCCGATGAGGGAGGAGTGGTGAGCAGTGTTGCCAGACAGTCTGGTCTCAAAATCCTTAAATATTCGGGGGAAAATTCCCAAAAATCCCCATTTCATATATTTCTATACTTGTTATAAAAATGCTGAAATATATGCTACATAGCTACTCCACATGTAAATTAAAATTGCTATGCTGATTTTAATGTAATTCATACTTTGTTTTACACAATATATTACATTACACATGAAGTAGCATAATTCACTGTTTTATTATAATCATCACAAGGACTGCAAACAAAAAAAAGGCCGTAATAGGATACAACCTCATGAGCATTTAATAAAAAATATATTTAATAAAATTTTCTACTTAAGGCTGATGGGGATGATATATTTCCTTAAATTGCTTAGAAATATGATACAGAAATAAATGAAAATAGTAATGCTCGTAGTCTCTTCGGGAACTTAAATAATCCAACTAATATTCTGGACATCCTGTACTAAGCCAGAAAGAAAGAATAGAATAACACATTTGCATACTAAATAATATCATCACTCGAATCATCATGTTCATGGTATTTGTAGATATCTGAAGTCATCATGTTGACTAGTTTATCATTTACAGCAAAATTGAAACATTCCCGGCCTTTCAAATACCGCTTTGAATGCAGAAGTCCAACTAGAGTTCTCTGGTTGAGAGTTTGTTTCTTAGTTTTGTTTTTAAATTGTTTACAGATGAAAATATCCTTTCTGCTGTGGCACTAGAATGAGGAAGACGCAAT
Source organism: Chionoecetes opilio (assembly GCA_016584305.1). Classification (NCBI taxonomy): domain Eukaryota; kingdom Metazoa; phylum Arthropoda; class Malacostraca; order Decapoda; family Majidae; genus Chionoecetes; species Chionoecetes opilio. The sequence continues at coordinate 151,712 of JACEEZ010025817.1, read as the reverse complement.
AGCCCAGAAACAAAACTTGACAAATTTGGAAACATGGGGTTTCATCACCACTCTTTATTTCTCTAACTGTCTCCCAGAAGCCTTCAACATCATTGATTTCTGAATCAGCAGGATCGGTGTTTCTTAGTACTCTTCATTCTTTGTCTAGGTGATTTATTTTGTCAGGACCTACAATTCCAGGAAATACACTAGCCAATGGACCAATGGAGACCACATTTCTTGACTTACTTCTTTGGGATCAATGAAGCTTAAATTACTTCTTCCTTGCCGTCGGTTTAACCTCATGTTTTCTTTTAACCTTCATATTAATAATATTATTTTAAAAGCCTCTTCCATTTGTGCCCAAGCTGCATGAACCAGTTCTTTCAGTTCAGGGTTGGGTTCTGGGTTCAGGGTTGGGTTCGCGTGTCACAAATGGAACGCAAAAACCCCGTTTTTTGTTTACAAACATACTCAGCTGGCGAGGCAATTTAAGAGAGAGAGAGAGAGATAACGAGAGAGAGAGAGAGAGAGAGAGAGAGAGAGAGAGAGAGAGAGAGAGAGAGAGAGAGAGAGAGAGAGAGAGAGAGAGAGAGAGAGAGAGAGAGAGAGAGAGAGAGAGAGAGATAACGAGAGAGAGATAACAAGAGAGAGATAACGAGGGATAACGAGAGAGATAGAGATAACGAGAGAGAGATAACGAGAGAGAGAGATAACGAGAGAGATAACGAGAGAGAGAGATAACGAGAGAGAGATAACGAGAGAGAGAGATAACGAGAGAGAGAGAGAGATAACGAGAGATAACGATAGAGAGAGATAACGAGAGAGAGATAACGCGAGAGATAACGAGAGAGAGATAACGAGAGAGATAACGAGAGAGATAACGAGAGAGATAACGAGAGAGAGAGAGGTAGTGAGAGATAACGAGAGATAACGAGAGAGATAACGAGAGAGAGATAACGAGAGAGAGATAACGGGAGAGAGATAACGAGAGAGAGAGAGATAACGAGATATAACTCAGCTAGCTGCTATGTGAAGAGATCATATCAAGTTTAAGATCGCGGGAACGCATGGCCACCACCAGCCATGTATGCCCCTTTTATGCCGTCTGACATCCTCTCCGACTCGTGCATGCGGAAAACCCTTCACGATAAGAGAAATAGGGCCCCAAGGCGACCTTTTTTTGTATGAACTGAAAACTCTACCCAAGCAACCCACCTTCAATGTGATAGAGAAAGCTCAGGGGTTTTTTGCTGAGTCACTACGCGTTTGCCTCGGACCCAGGTTTTTCGTGCGCAATGGAACCAAATTTTTGGGGTTGGTGAAGGGTTTCGAAAGTCCAATGGAAGAGGCCTTAAGGAAAAAAATACATATTTTTTTCGAAGCCCAAAAGTCCCCAAATCGAGAGTGAATGCCCCCATGTCCCCACCGGGCCCCCCAAAACCCCAAATATGGGAAACAAAATCCCCCCAAATTGGCAACTCTGGGGGTGAGGGGGCAGTGAGAGGCAGCGTGCGTCTCATTCGGTACCTTTTCGGTACCAAGGGAGACATGACTAAAGAAAACGAAAGGGTGAATACTGTTTTATGGGTTTGCAAATTTATGTGAAATTAGTCCAAGAAACTTTCTTCAAATGACAAACTCCAAGTTTTTCCTTTTTTTAACGTTGTCACCCAGGTCCTGGTTCTATGGATGCACATCTAGCCCAGCACAAGTAGGCCACTTTCTACAAATGGTTTTCTATTAAAAAACGAAGTATTTTTTTAGAAAAATTCACGACCCCCAAAAAATTTTCACACTACCCCAGGGTAGCAACCCCCGGTTGAGAACCCCGGGCTATTGCTTTCCCCAAGTTTATGGGGTGTGTTCCCCTCCTTCATTTTTGTGTACCCTATTCACATATAATTACCCTATACCTATATACACAAAAACAACATATGTACACCATAGAAAATACTTGCTGCCAGTTGAGGACAGTCCATGACTATAAGGTTTGAAAATACATGAAAGATGGGTAATCTGATATGCAAGGAGAAATTGAAAGCTAGGGGAGAAGTTTTGGGAGGAAAATAATAAGATAGGAAAAATGCACTAAGGCAGAGGCGGCAACCAGAAATTTGAGAAGAGCCAAATTTTTTAAAACTTGGGAAAAAGCATGCTGATGGAGCCCCGTGTAAATTATGAATGGAAATTTCGAAAAAAATCAAGTTAATAAGTAAAGAATTTTATCCAATAGTTTTTCCCAGGACCTAGGACTGGTCAATACAAATTTTATGCGGCTATCTAGCCAGGTTTTATCTTTTTTTTTTTTTTTTTTTTTTTTTTTTTTTTACGATAATTTGGACATTTTTAAGTAGTGGCAGTATACATTTAGGTTTCGGATGGTTACTGTAACCTTTAGCAAGGGATGGGGTGTGTGGTGTGTGAGGTCCCAGCATTACCCAAACAAAGTTCGGTAATAATGAGCTCCAAGCTCACTCCGGGAGGGTGAAAATTGGCGAGCGCAATTCCGACTCGCGTGGGCAAGACCTTGGGTGAATGACACGCACACACATACACTAAGATCGTTGGGGCGTTTATATTAGTCCATGAGCCAGGCCAGATATCGGTACCACCTGGGGTGACTAAACACGAATGGTACTAAAATGTTTATAGAGTGACTGTAAATACATTAAGATATGATAGCCTTCCCGCACTGGTAGCTTAGCCTGATTTTTTGATGCAATGGGGGTGCTACCCATAAAAAAAGATTTTCAGCGTGACGCTCGGGGTTTTCCTCATTTTCTTTAAAATCAATCACACGATCGTTGCGAAACTTTGGACACCTATGTAGAATTTGATTCTCTACCAGAGTTGTTCCTAGGTATTTTTCAAATTTCCTCATATTTTGGGATTTACCCTAAAACAAATTAATTTTGGGTATTTTCCCATAAATCTGGAATAAATCCCTAAATATGGGAGAAATTGAAAAATATATTCTAACAGCTCTTGTAGCTAATTTGATTCTCTACAAGAGTTATTCCGATGTATATTTCAAGTTTCCCCATATTTAGGGGTTTATTTCATATTTGGTGATTTTTTGTGATATTTTGGGGATAATTTATTATTGGAAGGAGCAAACATATGTAGAATGGTTTCCAGACCCAGACCAGACCCAGACCTACAGATGCCCAGGATTAGAAGAGATGAGGCCGATGTCCAATCTTTAGTTCAACTGATGGAGACCAGCTGGTTGAACCCCTTCAACGCAGAGCAAGGAGATCTTGTCAGTTTGTCAACTGCGACTACACCACCACCAGAAGTTGCCAAGACCTTCTAGGGGCCTACAGAATAGGAGAGGATGCATATCAAGCTTCAAGGAAGAGCGCTCTGGAGACCGATACGCCAACTATAACAGTTTCATGACACGATGACGAAGACGAAACTGAGAACGTTCACTAACATCAGAATGAAGCCACGGCTCACAAGGCCATGCCAAAGGAGGCTATCTTGAAGGCTGACAGGAACCTATTTGGCCAGATGATCCTTGTTGCTGAGAACAGAAAGCTCAAAATGAGTGATGTCTTGGCTCATCCCCTGGGGCCTTTGCCATGGGCACTTGCCAGCGGTGATGGGTCTCTCCGCAAGACCAACAAGGCTGCCCTAGCAAGGGAGTTGGAGAGGAATGTTTTCTCCTGCAGAGGTGATCCCCGAGCCCTGCTACCATAATTGATGGGATGAGCCTGGTCCAGAAACTGAAGGGAAACGACAACACTTTTTCACAGCTTGCAGGCACAGCACTGAGTCACGTTGTCCATGAGGGTGCTAAGAGCAGGCGCATTGATGTTGTGTTTGACGTCTACAAGGAGACATCCATCAAAGATGCAGAACGAGCCAACAGAAGTGCAGGCACAGGGATCCATTTCAAGAACTTCAACTGGGCACAACATCCAGAGTGGAGAAAGTTACTCGGTAGTTCCTCCAACAAGGCAAGTCTCATCAAGTTCCTGGTAGAAGAATGGAAAAAACCACAGCACAGGGAGAAGCTCGAGGGCAAGGAGCTGTATGTCACATGTGAGCAGCTCTGCTTCAAGATCACCAAAGAGCGTGGGAAGAGGCTCCTGAGCTTAAGTCAAGTCAAGAAGAGCAGACACACGCCTCCTTCTCCATGCACTTCATGCAGCAGAATCTGGGTACAAGTCTGTCATCATCACTGCAGAGGATACAGACGTCATGGTCCTGTGTCTGGGCATGTGCCACAAGATCCCATCCCACCTGTTCCAGAAGTGCGGGACGAAGAACCGGACAAGATTCCTGGATATCACCACACTGAGCCGTACACTGGGAGGCAGCGTGTGTGATTCATTGATTGGTATGCATGCCTTTACAGGCTGTGATACCGTCAGTGCATTCGCTGGCCGGGGGAAGATGACGACACTCAAGCAGGTGAAGATGGACAAGACATACCAGGATGCTTTCCACGAACTTGGGCGCTCATGGGAAGTGTCTCCTGAACTCTTTGAGAAGCTACAGGAAATCACCTGCCATCTACCCACACAACTGAGGTGAACAAGCTTCGGTATGAGCTGTTCTGTGCGAGACGTGGAGAGGTGGAGTCAAGTCAACTCCCTCCTTGTGAGGACTGCCTCTTCATGCATGCACTACGTGCAAACTACCAGGCTGCGATCTGGAGGAGAAGTCTGCAGAGCCAGCCATTTGTTGCGAACCCAACAGACTGCGGCTGGATGACAGATGAGGACGGCAAGCTTGCTGTCAACTGGATGCGAGGCTCACCAGCACCAGATGCTGTTATGCAGCTACTGTCCTGCAAGTGTGTGCGGTCATGCGAACTCCCTAAGTGCACTTGCCTCAGCAATGGCCTGAAGTGTACGGACATGTGCAGGTTACAGACATGCCAGAACAAGGCTATTGAAGAAGAGCCGGTAGCACAACAGTCAGATTCCGAGTCTGACGTAGATGATATTGAGGAGAATTAATTGGCCATAATAGTAAGTACAAGCCCATGGCATGCTTAGTGTGTATTTACAGGACTTGTATTAAATGTGACAATTACTATATTCATTTTAGTGACATTTAGGCATTCCTGTCCCCAAATTTGACATTTTAAAATTTTTCTGAATTTTCGGTAGGGTGTGTCTATTCAAGAAGTGATAACGACCATTAAGCTACCAGTGTGCAAGGGCTATCATATCAAAACATAAACTAGAGACATGTAGCAAGCTAAAAACACCTAAGAGAATTAGTCACCCCGGGTGGTACCGATATCCCAAAATTCGGGTCTTGGCTCATGGACTATATCGTGCATGTTACGATTGTTACCTATGTTTTTTTTCTTTATTTGGTATTGTTGTTGTGTACTTGTATGTGCATCTATGAACGCTTGTATGTGTGCATGTGTTTGTGTGTGTGTACATCTAGTCTTTGCGTTTATGCCCATCGTTTCCCACCTCCGAGGCAATAAATGAGAGCGATGTTATATAAAACATGCTTGGCCCACTTAAGAATTTCATACAATAATAAGCACCTTACCACAATTCCTTTTGTTTGCCACTCTACACACATAGACAAGACGTAAACAGCCACTGGGATTTAAATAAGCTAAATGGATTATTTAGATCCCCAAAACATGAGGTTAGACACCAAAATTACTCGTCTAGGATAAATAACGAAGGAATTATGGACCTTTTCATAGTTTGGCGGTCATATTGGTCCGCCATCTTGTATTTCACAATTATATTATCACATCACTATAGAAAATATGGTAATTGGATTCCTAGATCACCAAAACATGGGGTTAGGCACCAAAATAATTGTCTAGGATGAATATTGAAGAAGTTAGAGTATTTTAAGGATTTGGCGGCCATCTTGGACGCCATCTTGAAAAAAAAACACATTTTGAGTGGTCGAATTGTGGTAGACTTTTGGTATATTATTAAGCACACCTGATACTACAAAATTCTGTTGAGAAACCATTTGTAGCAATTATTTTAGGGTAAGGTAACTTTTTTTCATAAATGCAGCCGACTACATACTATAATTTCTACTAGAATGAAGTAATGTAGTCGTATATAATCAAATAATGTGTGATGGCAAAGTTTTTTTCACTTAAAAAAATGGACTGGCCAGGGGCGAAAAAAGTATAACAAAAAGCCCGCTAATTGCCAGTCCCCATAAAGAAGACAGTAAGAGAATTAAGAAAGGGGGATGGATAAATTTTGTTCGGGAGATGTCTTGATACTTCTCTCTTGAAAAAAAAAGTCATAGGAAGGTGGACAAATAGAAACAGGAAGAGAGTTCCAGAGTTTACCAGTGAAAAAGATGAAAAAGTGAAGATATTGATTAACTCTTGCCATAGATAACAGTAGAACTGGATGTGACACTCCGCAACTACGCGCGCTGGACGCTGCAGTACTGGCCCCATGGTCAGTCTGCTGGCCCATTCACTTGCTGCATATGACTACCATATAGACTGGTTTATCAGTATATATGATGTACTGTAATCTTCGTAAATGTTTGTTCTATAATATTATCAAATAGAAAACAGTAAAACACACTAAAGAAATGCCATTACGAGACTCTAAAGAAATATGCATGAACTTATTAAACTTCAACTCTTCGCCATTTAAAACTTTCGAGTCAACTTTTATCATGAAGGGTATCAATAGAAGCGCAATTTGATTAGCTTTCCATTGATGTATTTTGTTTTCTGATAAATGAATTACCACTATGCATAAATTAGCGTTAACTAAATAAATAAAATCATCAATCGGGTAATTTTCCCGATCGATGATGTTATTTATTTACTTATATATTTCTTTTTCTGATCAATGAATTAGCACCATGTATAAATTAGCGTTAACTAAATAAATAACCTCATCAATCGGGAAAATTACCCGATTGATGATTTTATTTATTTCGTTAACGCTAATTTATGCATGGTTCTAATTAATGTATCAGAAAACTAAATATATCAATGGAAAGCAAATAAAATTGCGCTTCTATTGATACCATTCATGATAAAAGTTGACTCGCAAAGTTTCAAATGGCGAAGAGTTGAAGTAAATATTAAGTTCATGCATATTTCTTCAGTCTCGTAATGGCATTTCTTTAGCGTGTTTTACTGTTTTTTATTTGATAATATTGTAGAACAAACATTTACGAAGATTACAGTATATCATATATACTGATAAACCAGTCTATATGATAGTCATATGCAGCAAGTGAATGGGCCAGCAGACTGACCATCGGGCCAGTACTGCAGGCCACATATCCGGGGTCACCACAGTGGTGACCCCGGATAATCCAAAACGGCCTTTTTTTGGATTTCATCATGCCTACTGACGACGTAAAGGATCAGCAGAACGCAGTTTCACTCAAGCTGCTCACCTACTGGACTTCACAGCCCCAGGTGTGGTTCGAACAAGCTGAAGCCCAATTCCACATACGCCAGATTACTGCCGACAACACCAAGTACTACTACGTGGTTGGCGCGCTGGACCAGGAAGCAGCTGGGCACATCATCGATTACCTCCGTCAGCCACTAGCCGATCAGAGGTACGAGGGAATCAAGACACTCCTTAACAACACGTTTGGTCTCAGTAGACGTGCAAGTGCAGCTAAAATCTTGCACATGGATGGACTAGGAGACCGAATACCGTCCGTGCTCATGAACGAGATGCTTGCATTAATGGACGGACACAAGCCCTGCCTCCTCTTCGAACAGGTATTCTTGGAGCAGATGCCCGACGACATCCGCTTACTCCTCGCCGGTGATGACTTCCAGGACCCCAGACAGCTTGCAGCGCGAGCAGACGTTCTGTGGCAGGCCAAACAGCAGGGTGAAACTACCATCAGCAACGTGGCAGCTACGACCCGACGAGTTACGCGAACAACCGAACGACCGGTGAATGCTACCAACAAGGACAAGTGGTGCTACTACCACCAAAGGTGGGGCTCCGAGGCCCGCCGTTGCCGCCCACCCTACGCGCATTCGGGAAACGCCTTGGCCGGTCGTCAGTAGTGGCGACTGCTGCCGGCCTTAAACACCACCTCCTCTACATTTGTGATCGTCATTCAAGGCGGCGTTTCCTGGTTGACACAGGAGCAGAGGTTAGTGTCTTGCCCCCCACTGGCACGGACACTCGCTCCGGGAAGAAAGGTCATCCCCTGACGGCCGCCAACGGCAACAACATTAGAACATACGGGACCCGCACGACCCCCCTCAACTTAAACTGTTGCCGCTTCAAGTGGACGTTTACCATCGCCGACGTCCCCACAACCACGGCTTGGCCCGATTTCCTCCGGGCACACTCTTTGCTCTTTTACGTCAAAAGAAAACGTCTCGTTAACTCTGAAACATTCGAGTCGATTAACTGCGCCACGCCGAATGGCCAGCACCCCACCTCGGCTCGGTAACCTTTTCCGACAATGAGTATGCCAAGATCCTAGTTGACTTCCCGGACATCATAACGCCTCAGTTCCATTCAGCCGTACCCAAGCATGGGGTGATGCACCATATCCCCACCACCTCTCCATGCCTCTCCATGCACGTGCACGCAGGCTACCGCCCGACAAGCTCTTCCAAGCCAAAGAAGAGTTCCGTAAGAGGAGGAATGGGCATAGTGCGTCGCTCAGACGCCCGTGGGCGTCGCCGCTGCAAATGGTTCCGAAGTCATCGGGAGGCTGGGGCCATGTGGGGACTATCGCCGTCTCAATGAGGTAACAACAGCCGACCGGTACCCCGTTCCCCCACATTCGGGACTTCCCCGGCGAATTTTGCCGGTGCCGGGATTTTTTAAGATCGATCTGGTACGTGGCTCCACCAGATACCGGGTCCACCCAGACGACATAAACAAGACTTCCACCCATCACCCCGTTTGGACTCTTTGAGTTCTTACGTATGCCTTTTGGCCTTAAACTGCTTTATGGACAAGGTGGGCCGTGGTTTCGTTTTTGTTTTTCATCTACCTCGATGACATTTCGTTGCCAGCCATTCTCAAACAGGAACACCCGTTCATCTCCGGTAGCTCTTCCAGAGGCTAAATGAGCATGGCCTGGCCATCAACCTGCCAAGTGCCAGTTTGGTCTCACTTCCATCACCTTTCTCGGCAATTACATCGGGCAGCACGGGGCTGTGCCACTTCCATCCAAAGTCGAAGCCATCCGAAGTTCCTAAGCCCACTACGTTGAAAGGACTCCAGGAGTTTATCGGCATGGTGACCTTCTACCACCGCTTCGTGCCGGCAGCCGCCAGGATCATGCAGCTGCTGTTCAGGGTTCTAGCTAACAAGCCTAAAGAGCTCCTTTGGGACGATGCAGCTACGACCGCGTTTGAGAGAGCCAAGGAGGCATTAGCAAAGGCAACTATGTTGGTACACCCACGAGTCAACGCACCAACAGCTCTCATGGTCGACGCATCTGACCAGCCGTAGGTGGAGTACTAGAAAAAACTATCAGCGGTAACTGGCAAACCCTTCCCTTTTCAGTCGCCACCTGCGACACCCGGAGGGGAAAGTACAGCGCGTTCGATCGGGAACTCCTCGCTCTCTACCTGGCCATCCTCATTTCCGTTACTTCCTCGAGGGCAGAGATTTCACAGCTTTTACCTGGCAACCTCCACTGGTGGAGGTTGCCAGGTCAAACCTGGCCCCTGCCAGGTTTGGGCCGACAAACACGACACTCCTCTGTGACGTGTCTAATGGACAGCCCAGACCCATCATCCCCGCTGCCTGGCGCCGCCGGATTTTCGACACTGTGCACGTCTTGCTCACCCTTCCACCCGAGGACAAAGGCACTGATGGCAGCTAAGTTTATGTGGCACGGGCTGCGCAAGCAGGTGGAAACTGGGCAAGGGCGTGCATGCTTGTCAAACCCCCAAAGATTCAGCGACATACCAAAGCACCGCTACAGAGTTTCGCTCTGCCGAACGACGCTTCACCACATCCACGTGGACATCGTAGGACCGCTTCCCCATCCAGAGGAGTTCTCACCTGTTCCCATCCCTGGATCGATATACGAGATGGCCGGAAGCAATCCCACTCTCGGATACTTCCACCGCCTCAGTGACGTTGCTCTTCATCGCCTCCTGGATCGCCCGCTTTGGTGTTCCAGCAGACATCTCTTCAGACAGAGGTGCACAGTTCACCTCTGGACTATGGTCAGCAATGGCCCAGCTTCTTGCGTAAAAGTGCACCCAAAAACTGCCTACCATCCACAGGCAAACGGTCTGGTGGAAACGTTTTCACCGGACATGAAGACATCACTCATGGCAAGACTAACGGGCCCCGACTGGATGGATGAATTGCCGTGGGTCTTGTTGGGCATACGCACAGGCTCCAAAGGAAGACCTGGCAACCTACTCGGCTGAGCTGGGATACGGCGACCCGCTTTTCAGTCCCAGGAGATTCATCCCAGCAGCGCGCGGACAACAGGAATCTCCTTCGGGCCATGCTTACCGCCCCTTTCCGCGAGAAAGTTGGGAGGCTTTCTCTTGTCCCTACATCTCGGGCACAGCCTCACAACCAGGTATGTCCCACCCGAATTACAAAACAGTCATTACGTTTTTCTCCGCAGAGATTTGCTCCGGACGCTGCTTCAGAAGCCTATGAGGGACCCTTTGGAGTCCTGCACAACAACCCTAAGGCTTTCATCATTGACTACGGCGGCCGACACGAGACTGTCTCAGTGGATCGTCTCAAGCCAAACACACCTGGACGTCGACAAGCCGGTGATGGTAGCGCAACCCCGACGCAAAAGGATCCACCATCACGGGCAGACCCCGCCCTCAAATCGGCCCCAAATGTAACCGAATCACAAGATCAGGGCGCCTCTCTCAAAAGCCCTAACCGCCTCCGGGACTCCGGGGACTGGGCGGGTTATGTGGCGGCTCGCACCACGAGGTTTCGAACCGTCGCTCATAAAAGCTCGAGCTCTCTCGCCACCGAGGCCTCGGACCATCGTTCACCGAGCTCGAGCACACTCGTTAGCCTGGCGTGATCGAGGCTGACCAATCAACGGGCCGACCAGGGAGGAGAGGTGCTGGGGAACGCCTGCTGATGGAACCAGTTTTTCACCTCACAGCCAACACGTCCACACCACCTATCTTGTACTTATTGTTGAGCTGTGTTACTTGTCCAGTAAACTGAATCGCTTCACCAAGTGTTTGCATCAGAACCGCCATATATATATATATATATATATATATATTATATATATATATATATATATATATAATATAATAAAATAATATATATATTATATAATTAAAATATAGTTTATACTACAAGTAGGATCCAGCCTGCTTCTTTAGAAAATACTGTTTGTCATTACTTCAAGTTCATGTGGCTCTAAGGTGGTGAATTTGAAATACTAATGTACATTCGAAAAAGGGCAGTTTTGGGACATTAAGGGGTAAATTGGGGGGCTCCAGCGCCTGTAGCCTCCTCTCCCCCCCCCTGTGCACGTGCCTATCTAAGACCGCGAATGTTGCAAAGGTTTAGATAGAGAAATTTAGATAGTTTAGAAGTAGTAAATCTGGGTTAAATTTTCGTATTTTTTGCCTTGTGTGTAGGCAAATCATATACTCTTCTAAGTAAAAAAAAAAATTGAGGGGGACAATGAGTTTTTTTTTGGGGCTAAACCCCCTAATATCCCCCTCCCCCCGCCCCGTGGCTACGGGCCTGGGCCTGGATCAACGTTCGTAACTTTCCGCTCTAGATCATCTTAATGTCTTACGGGCACTTAGATCTTGGGAACGTATCACACAAAATGTATTTTCAAAGGATCGTCCGAATGTGTCTTACTCACGTGATTCGATCTTCAGCTCGTTCGTCCGTTCGACCTGAGATATAGCCATCTGAGACGTTTGGCCACATTCGAGGTAAAGATTTCAATCTACCTTTGAGATTGTTAGCAATCATAATGCAGTTCAGAATGCTAAACAAATATCATAGCCTCCCAAAGAATATAATAACTCTGGAGAGTACTCTCAAAATAACTACCTCAATTCACCCACGTCAAAATAGTTCTAACTTTAGACCTCATGATACCTACCTGGTAAAATTCTAGTTCTTTCCTGCCCTTAGGTCTGCTAGTGTGGTTTTGGGTAGTTAGATTTAGGTTGAGTAATGAGGTTATTAGTGGTATTTTGGCTCATTTATTACTTTAGTGGGGTGAGGGAGGTTAAAGTTGTAATCCCACTTTAATAATTACTTTTAGAGGGATCTGAAGGATTTGTGAAGGTTCTGGATAAATAAACACTAATAAAGGGCGTGAAGAGTATATAATTTACCTTTTAATATATTTCGCGCAATATGGGCTTTCAACATTGATTCGAAATTGATTTATAGTCACTTTACCCATTAGTAAAATTTCGGTAGTGGGCTTTCACGATTTCGAGGCCGAAATCTTAGTTTTCTGATAGTTTTGAGGGGTCTTGGAAACATATGCACTATTTTTGTCCGGATTATAATTTTTTTTTTACAGGGGGGGGGGGTTCCGCCCCGCAAACCTTGCTCCAGCTTCTCACTACCGTTGTATTGATTTGAAACTTTGTTTCCAGACAATTTTCCCAACTTTGAAAGGTTGCAAACAGTTCCTAAATGTATTCCGTCCAGATGTCAGTTGTACCTAGGAAATGGGGTTTCAAAATACTCAAATAAGAAATCTACCCGATGATGGGAGTAAATCCTAGGACTTTTGAAAACTCACTACCAAACTATACCCAACCCATTTATAGGGTATTTTAATGAGTACTTTCGCAGTTACTAGATCAATCCTGGAACTTGCCGATAGGGATTCAATACCGACAGGTGTTCCAATTTTTTTCGTCGGCGAGTGTTCCTATTTTACCTTGTTTCTGTATTCAGGGTTAAATTACCAGCATAGCCGAACATTAATGTACGACGTTGCCAATTGACTAATGGTAGGTTCTTAATAATGACTCTGGGTGATTTCCCCTCCAGCTCAGCACCAAATATACGATTACATATACAGTAGCATGGGGTAGCGTCTGAACCTGAAAGCCTGCATTCATAGTGATTATTTATGTGCTTTAACCCCACAATTCAGTGGATCGTAGAACTTGCCTAGAATACATCCACTACCCTGCTTCCATCATGAACCATTCATTCAATACATTTCGCTTTAGTCACATACATCTCTTAGAGTTGGATAGAGTCCTACTCTTCTAGACCATCCTTGCCCACCAATGCACACATTCTTTATCCTCACATACTCTTTTAGGTAACTATGCAGTTGCAACCAATACTCCTTTAGTGACCAATACTGCTTACATTCAATGTACCTACTCTTCAGACATCCTTGCCCACCATGACTATTCCTTTATCCTCTACATACTCTTTTAGGTAAATATCAGTTTCAACCAATACTCCCTATTGACCAATACTCTACCATTTAAGCCGTAATCTCCGTATTTCTCAGCATTCTTGCCCACCAATCACACATTCCTTTATCCTCTACATACTCTTTGAGGTAAACTAGCAGTTCTACCCAATACTCCTTTTGGCCAATACTCTTCTACATAACTGGGGGCCCTTTGAGCCACCCTACAGAACCCGGCTAGTTAACATAATCTACCCGGCTTGATTACGTAACTAACCTCTGGGGGATCTTGGGGGGACAACAGGGTTTCGCCCCCCCAGATCCCCCATGTGTTATTTTCCATGTTACAGCTTTTTGTGGTTAGAAATTTTATGTAAGAAAAACCTTTCAGAAAATTCGAACCACCGATTGGTTGTGTTGTATTGTATTGGTCTAAATTGCACTTATACCTTTATGTATTTCACTTTTCCACCTACAGTACATGCATTCCACGCACTAGTACACCGGTGCTCGAATGTCTCTTATCTTTGCCTCTCCGTAGCATTGATGAGAGGAGGATGCAGTCAGTTCGTACACAAGTTGTTTCGTAAACCAGTAGATTCGTACACCTAATAGTTGTTTCGTAGTCTATATATAACTATAGTCGTTTCGTACACTCAGCTCAGAGTTTAACTTGATGACTAGAGTTACGAAACGACACACCAGGTATGTACGAAAAAACTCAAAATCAGTGTACGAAACAACTAACAAAACCTGGGTACGAAACAACTTGTGTACGAAACTCGCCATCCGTATCCTTCACTTGACTCATTCTCTCCATCTCATCCGTGTCTCCTATTCTCCTCCTTCACTTCCCGCATCTTCCTCTCCCATATGATCTTCTCTATACACTTCTAGCACAAGACACATTTCTTTTTTATTTGCACTTCACTCATTCCAGTCACCTATAGGCATTCGGCAGTATACCATTCATTGCACTCTTTACATTCCCCCTACAGCGTCCTGACCAACCATAAACAACTCAACATGAAATAAACAACTAATAACATAACTTTATATGGCTTGTATATTAGAAAAACCTTCATCATGCGACCCTACGAACAGTGTGCGAGTGCTCTTCAGCAACCTTAGCACTATGGTGGAAAAACGAACAAATATGGCGGATGGATGTTCGCAAAGATCGTTTGAAAATACCTCTAAACGCGCTACGAACGTTCCAAGATCAATCTAATAAGTGCAAAGATGATCTTAGAGACGCGTTACGAACGTTCGAATATCCGGCCCCTGACTCGAGCCTCGGTACTCATCTTGCCAGTAGCTCACTGTAGGAGTATAACTGGGATCCCACGCAAGTCCATTGACGCCCTGTGCGCATGATCATAGTGATTTGTTAGAGAGTTTTACCAAACTGAGGAATTGTCTTACTGCAAGCCGTAACAATTATTGCACATGGAAAACATATAAAAGTAGATCAACACAGTACACTAATGCGTCATCTGACTTGGTTTCTATATTATTTAAGGTGAGGAAGAGAAGTAGAGAAACATCGTCGAGCCTGGCGGCACGGCAACAGTGAGAGAGCCAGGCAATGTGTGGGTGGGTTGGAGTGGCGCGTCGCTCAGTGGCCCTGGAGGAGTGAGGCTGGACGGTAAATACGGTCACGTGGCTGGCTCGGCTGGTGAGTGTTTCTCTTGTGTTCCTCCACAATCGCCGCAGGAGCCTCGCCAGGATCTGTATGGTTTTGTCCTTCACAAGCATTTACGGTCAGTGATTTCTTGAGGTCCTGGAGAATACGAAGGGCCTTGGCTGGCACCTGTTGACGAAACTAGGGTACACTGTCTTGATGAAGCGAGTGTACTACCTGTATCATTTTCTTGTCTTCCTTCCATCCTATAGGCCGCCTCACCACGCAGTATTTAGCGAGCCTTTGTATTCGTGAGTTAATTTTCTTCAAGATATTCGACTTTCTATACATTCACTCAAAGCTGGTATACGCGTACTGGAGTGGTGTGAAGGAAGCGGTGTGGTAGTTGTGATGGTAGGTGAGTATAATAGCCTGGTGAAAATCGTGGTCATCATAGTTTTTCTCTAGATTCTAGAATCATGAGGAAATAACTCCCATGCAGTAGGAAGTAAAAGTATTTTGTATGTCATTGTATGAACACACACACACACTCTCACACACTCCGTAGTGAAGTGGTTAGCACACTCGGTTCAACCGAGAAGTTTCGGGTTCGATCCCCGGGCGAAGCAGAGAAAGATGGGCAATCTTCTTAAAACCCGAACCCCTGTCCACCCAGTAGTGAATGGGTACCGGCCCACCGGGTGTTAGCCGGGGGTTGTGTCTTGCCTCCCGGGGTGGTGGCTTCGGTCAATACTAAGCAGTAAGGAAGCAAAAAATAAGAAATATATAAATACTAGCCGCAAAGCCGCCCTCCGGGCGGACTTTTTAGCTAGCTCCTGCGGAGGGCTATTGGTGGGCCTTCGGCCCACCAAACACAGACTCTCCAGATAGCCCCTTCTAACTTTCCTGAAATCATGGATGTAGAAATGTATGTATTAACGCCAACCCATTCACATCACCCCCAACCCATTCACTCACCCATTACCCATCACCCCCCACCCATTCACTCACCCATTACCCATCACCACACACCCATTCACTCACCCATTACCCATCACCCCCCCATCTATTCCCTCACCCATCACCCATCACCCCCCACCCATTCACTCGCCTATCACCTCACACCCACGGGGTGCGGAACCACCACGGGGGGCGGAACCTATACCACACACACACACACACACACACACACAACACACAGACACACATACACACACACACACTCGCTTATATTATTATAGATGGAGACGGGGCCATACGAGTGTAGCTTAGGCCTGGTAAAAAAATACAACTAGGCAAATACACACACACACACACACACACACACGACTAGAAGAGGCGATAGCGGCAAGAGGTCTGCATTAATTTCAGGAAAAAAGAACATAGCTGAATATTGGTACTGAGACAGGACCAAACGAGTATAGGTTAGGTCCTGTATGTTACAACTAGGTAAATACACACACACACACACACACACACACACACACACTTCAGTGTCTATTTTAACCAGTGTACGAAAGCCAATCAAGACTAAATGTTGTAACATCAGAGCTATTGATGCATGGGATGAATCGCCTCCTCCTCAAAGCCCCGCGTCGGTGAGTGAAGGCCCTGAAGGGGCGGGCTACATACAACGAGCGCACGTGCCGTTGAGCGCCACAGTAATGTTCTAAATACCGAATCGTTTTATTACAGTCCTTCGTCCTATGTAATGATCAGCTCGAGGGAATGGCGTTCAAACCAATCAATTATTCTAACGCTTGTGATATTCTGGAATATTCGAGTTACAGTACACATATTTAAGCTTTGGGACTCTTAGAAAACATGTTGTATTAAAAAGGCTTAAAACAGTTACCGCTCTACCGCTTCTGTCGGAGATGTTTTGTTAGGTCTGTGTTTGCCGGAAAAGGGAGAATAAAGTGCTGAGTCATCTAGTTCATACCAACTTTTGGTATTGGAAGTGGTCCGGTTGGTCTTATTGGTACGTAAAGTTAAGTTTTCGGACCCATTCCATTACATGCGGGTGTGTGTGTGTGTGTATGTTGTGTGTCTGTGTGTGTGTGTGTGTGTGTGTGTGTGTGTGTGTGTAAAATCAGGAATCACAGACGTTACGCATTTATTACCATCTGAAAGTAATGCATCTGGCGCGAGGCTCTGTTTATCTGAAGTCAGCTTTGGGAGACATTCCAACCAACACAACATTGTGAGGCATTTCAAACCGTGACTCGGATCGTCAAATGTACATCGTGTCAACCGGTACTCTGAATAAATGGCACCATAAAAAAAATCGCACAGGATAAAAACGGCAGAAGAAAAAATGGCACGGGAAAAAATGTCTCGCAGTTTGGGGTGTGGCAATGGCACTTCAAAGTAATGGCATCTTATAGTGTCGATTACTAGTTTAGGTTAGGTTAGGTTACGTAAACAAATACAAATATGTAAATTCTTTACATATATGAATAAATTATCAAAATGTGCCATTTATTCCTAGCCTGAGAAATATGCCATTTTTTCCTGTGCTATTTTCTCCTGTGCTATTTTTATCCTACATTCGTGCCAATTCTATGAACCATGCAGTGTGTCAACCCAAATCGTATTTACCGTCTTTCAGCTGTAATTTAAAGTTATAGGAAGTAAATACAGTACTCCCAACATAGTGAATTGTGTTCCATACCCGCCATCACACATAGTAGTTCATGACTCAGAATTACATTACTTTCACTTTCATGCCCCTCCCTGGACCATCTACTAAACAGCTACTCGTGGGTGATGGTGGTAATTAAAACTAAGTGGACCAAGAGATGAGAGAGAGAGAGAGAGAGAGAGAGAGAGAGAGAGAGAGAGAGAGAGAGAGAGAGAGAGAGAGAGAGAGAGAGAGAGAGAGAGAGAGAGAGAGAGTGGGGGGTGGGAGAGTGAATATGGAATAGTGACTGACGTCTTGGTAATATACGTGTTGCACTGGCTGCGCCATTCCTCCTAACTGGAAAAGGGGGATGGTCATCCCTATCTGGAAAGGGAAAGGGGACCGTCAGGACTGCAACAATTACTGCGGTATTACACTGCTCAGCGTGCCAGGCAGAGTGCTTGCCCATCTATTGCTGACATGGATCCGCAGTCATCTGCTGAAGCCTCAGAGACTCGGCAGTCTGGGTTCACGCCTGGTAAGTCAACAATGGACCGTATCCTAGCGCTTCGTGTCCTGGTGGAACGCCGACGTGAGTTTCGACAGGGGATGCTTGCAGCCTATGTTGATCTCAAGAAGGCGTTTGACTCAGTGCATCGTGAGTTACTCTGGGATCTTCTGTGACTTCGCGGGTTTCCTGCAAGGACTATTGGTTTTGATGGCCTGTACTCTGGGACTGAGAGTGCTGTGAAGTGTGGGGGAGGTGTATCCAACTTTTTTCCTGTGAATACAGGAGTGAGGCAGGGATGCGTCCTTGCCCCATCACTTTTCAACATTTTTATGGACTGAGTATTGGGCAAAGTTGTAGACCAAAGTGATTGTGGAGCATCCCTCGGCAACGCCAAGATCACTGATCTTGTTTTTGCCGATGATGCAGTAATCTTTGCTGAGTTGCTTGAGGTCCTGGTGATGGCTCTCGAAGCGCTGCACGAGGAGGCAACGCCTTTGGGACTTGAGATCTACTTGGTCAAGACCAAGGTCCAGGTGTATGGAGGATTACTAGATGAAACAGTACAGTTTTTTCATGCGTGCGGCTAGGACATTGAGATCTTGGAAAGTTTTACATACCTTGGTAGCGCAGTCCATAATCATCCATGTCATCAGGATTTTCTGTGCAGGGAAATCGTGTTAAAGGACTCACACAGTTGGCTTTCCATCATCCCCGTTGATCCTTGCTCCATCAGCAGCGGCTTAGCTTCTTTCTGCCCGCAACCCATGCCTTCCCTTCCTTTTCCCTCCCTCCCTTCTCCTCCTCCCTCCCTCCCTCCCTCCCTTCCTCCCTCCCTCCCTCCCTCCCTCCCTCCCTCCCTCCCTCCCGTTGTGGTTTAGCGTCTTCCCGGACATGGAGGAGTCACAATCTGAAAGAAGAGACTTTTTGTACCATAAACATTTCCTCCGTTCCCACCAGTTCCCTTCGTCGTGCACAAAACACAGGAACCGATATTATCAGCATTTTCGGGAAACTTTGTGACCTCAAGGCAGCAGCAAGGTGTCCTTTTTTTATAATGGGCACGCTGGCTGGGGTTGGGGCGGAGAAGGTAGAGGGTCATTCGTAGAAAGAGAGAGAGAGAGAGAGAGAGAGAGAGAGAGAGAGAGAGAGAGAGAGAGAGAGAGAGAGATGTCTACGACTATATCATATTTTCCATAATTTCTCTTCATCTTATAACCCACTTTACAAATATTACTGTTGTTGCATAAAAAAAAAAATATAAGTGCCTAATGAGGTTTTACTGGCACTGAGGTCCATCGAGATCCCAACATAGGCACAATAAGCGCACCATTTACCTGCATTCACCGCCTTGTATGCATACATATTATTGATTGCTGGATAGGAGGGGGGGGGGGGTGGTGATAGGATGACTGTGCATGTGCTTGTGGAGAGAGCTCGAGGGGAAGGGAATGGAGGGGAATTATAGTGAAAATATTAAAAGAGAAGAGTCCTCAATACTTATTCATCGAGGGTGAAAACGCTCTGTATCCTTCTCGATTTAGGATGTCTCATCATCTCCCAGTTCATATTAAGCTAGGGCGCCGGGGATTCTATACTTACGAGCAAAAAAATTGGGGGAGATAATATAATTGGATCCTATCTAGACACATTACAAATGTACCAACAGTGAGACTATATATAACGATAGAAATTGCCACCACGTCTGAACGAACTCAACCTGTGGATGAAATTTGAACGTATAGACGCTTCATGCGAACAAAGTCGCTGGCACTGAGTCAGCTAAAAGGTAAACATGGAGTGTGCTGTCAAGTGCATCGGTGTTTGTAGGGTGCGAGGTGTGTGTGGGCCGAACCGTTGAGTGCTCACACGTGTAAGAGGTGGGAGGCTACATGGGTCGAGGCCTCGAGGGTGAGGTGAAGAGGGAAAAATCAGGTTTGGTGAGTCAAGATGAAGCGTCAAAACAAAGGTGGTGTCCTGCATAATTTAAGTGCAAGGACATTGAGGCTGAGAAATGGTAGCCAAGATTTTTTTATTTACTTCCATATATTTCTTCTCATTTTTTGTTCGTCATTTATTGCACTTCTAAACAGTAAAATTGCCGAATGTAAGGACCTCAATTGTAGTGAGATTTTTGTCATTGCTCTCAACGTGGTTAGACCCACGAGACTTGATATCCAGGGTGGCTTTTCGTACCTCCAGCCTCCCTCCACGTCCAGCTTTCTCGCTTGTGTTCAGGAGTGGGAGGAAGATTGATCTGTACACGTGGGATGTACACGAAGACAACGCAACACTGCACACCTTACATCACACACGCAGACCTGATGCCACGGTACTTTACCCACCCCCCCTCTCTCTCTCTCTCTCTTACACCACACACACCACACACACACCACACACACACACACACACACACACACACACACACACACACACACACACACACACACACACACACACCTGCCTGAACAGCTTGATGGGTTAGAGCGTCACGAGCCATTATGTGGTCCGGCGTTCGATCCCTGGACCCGCTCATTCCCGTGGATTTTTCCACTGAGAAATTCGGGAGGTTGCTGTCCCCCTTGAGCAAGGAAATGGGGTGTGTGTGATGTGTGAGATCTCAGCAATACCCAAAGATCGGTGATAATCAGCTCCAATCTCCAAGTTCCAAGGGGAGGCGGTAGCGGAGTGGTTAGCGTCTCCGATTGGCGTTCTCGGAGACCCGAGTTCGATCCCCGAAGAAAACCAAAACTTTTCTGCACCGTCGAGTGGCCTACGAACACCCACATGCTCTGCCCATCAACTCTACCTTCGATTGCGAGTGCATCGGAGGACACAGGGGGGCGGCATGAGCCTCTAATCACAGGCGTCACTATAAGAATCCTGCCTGCGCCACCACGGGCGAGGACCAACCATCAGAGGCCCTCAAGTGAACCTCCAGAGCCTACCATCCGAGCCCTGGCGATCACGAGCCAGCTCACGTGGGCAAGACAAGACCATGAGTGAGTGACACACAGTAACACACACGGGGAGACGGTGGTTGAGTGGTTAGCGCCTGGAAGTGGTGAGCTCGGCGACCCGAGTTTGAGTTCAGCGGGGTGGCATATTACCGTTCTCTGGAATAGTAGGATGTCGAGCCAATCACCGATGTTCAAGCTCGTGACGTCACATTCGGGATGTAGCCTACGTGATTACTGGGGTATAATCTGTATGTTTTATTTAATTAAGATTAGACCTATTAAATTGTTTAATTTAACCAAACCCAACCTAGCCTAGACTTAATACATTATGTAAAATAAAACACAGGTTATCCCAGCGAGCACTTAAGCTCCACCCCCATGTGACGTCACGAGCTTGGAGAATGGGGGGGATTGGCAAGAGACATCCCCCATACCACATACTATTCCAGAAAACGGCAATATGATGCCGGATGCAAGCCTTTCTAGGAAGTAGACTTGGCTCGGCGTCCAGAGTTTGAGTCCCGCCGAGTGCATATTTTTCCTCCAACATTGAGTGGTTGAAGTCAAGTAAAATGATACGGGCGGCATGAGCCTCTACAGGCGTCACTATAATAATTATGTCTGCGCCTCCACGGGCGAGGGCCAACCATCATAGCCTTCAAAGAAACCCAGAGGGTTGAAGATCTAATCTAGGCCCTCATAGAGAGAGAAATACCTACAGGCGCTATAAGCATACACTTAAGCACATCATGCACACACTTACGCGTACACTGTTCGTGTGGTACAGCGTTAACATCCTGGCCTACCAGTTGGTACGACCGAATTCGAAACCTGCTCAAGGTTCGAGTTCTTTTTATCGAAGAGTGGTCTGTTACTGTTCCCCTTGAGCAAGGGGATGGGGCGTGTGTGGTATGTGAGGTCCCATGCAGGCATAATTTACTAACCCTAAGATTGGTCTCCGTAAGCTGTAAGCTCTTTTTATGATGGTAACAGCTAGCGATCACAAGTCCAGCACGTAATCATGACCGTGGGTGAGTGAATAACACTTTTTTCAATGCTTAGAAAGGTTACTGTTTTCTATCCTTTTTTCAATACTAGGTAAAAGTAAAGATGGAGCATACGCAATGCTGCGCATGGCATTCGGTGCTCATCTCCGTGGCATTAGCCCTTAGAGCCTGTGGTGGGTGAGGACCCGTTACCCCGGGACACAGGGCTAGTGTGACACCCGGGTTACCACAGTTACCTTCCCCAGGTTACCCCAGGTACCCATTTATCAACCCCGAAAGGAAGGAAGAACAGCTGGGTAGGCTGGTCACCGACTTGCCCTGGCCCGGATTCGAACCAGGGCCCGCAGATTTGTAGCCAGGCACGCTAGCC
Source organism: Chionoecetes opilio (assembly GCA_016584305.1). Classification (NCBI taxonomy): domain Eukaryota; kingdom Metazoa; phylum Arthropoda; class Malacostraca; order Decapoda; family Majidae; genus Chionoecetes; species Chionoecetes opilio. The sequence goes on along the minus strand of JACEEZ010025817.1, from coordinate 129,300 downwards.
ACTGCACCACGGAGGTGACATTTTTCAATACTGTAGGTGTTTATTTCGCGGATTGTTCTTTTACTGCGTCGTGGAAATATCAAATTGAGAGAGAGAGAGAGAGAGAGAGAGAGAGAGAGAGAGAGAGAGAGAGAGAGAGAGAGAGAGAGAGAGAGAGAGAGAGAGAGAGAGAGAGAGAGAGAGAGAGAGAGAGAGAGAGAGAAGAGACAGTAGGCGAAGTTTCTTTTTTACTTATGTATAAACGAGGTTAAGACTCTGGGGCAAAGAAGGTGGTGGCTTCTGTAACTACCACCTGCTGTAGAACTACCATGCTATCAACTACCTACTGTATTTTTGATAGATTTTTAGAGGACGATTTTTTTCAGTTTCACACCACTGGATTACGGTCAGTGTATGCCGATAGACTAGATGCCGATAGATACTAGACGAAACCGTACAGTCTGCTCATGCGTGCGGTGAGGACATTGAGATCATGGAAAGTTTTACATACCTTGGTAGCGCAGTCCATAATGACGGCGGGTTACGTCAATAAGTCTTACGGCGGATTGGCATAGCCCACGGTGTTATGGACTCGCTCAGCAGGAGTATTTGGCGTTATCGGTACCTGTGCAGGAGGACAAAGATCCGGATCTTCAAGTCGCTTGTGATCCCTGTCTTACTCTATGGTTGTGAGACATGGACACTAAATAGTGACTTGAAGAGACGAACCGATGCCTTTGGTAATAAGTGTCTTCGCAGAATCATGGGGTATCGCTGGGATGATTACGTGTCAAATCAGCGATTGCACCGTTAAACTGAATCGAGGCCTATTACCTGCATAGTCCGTCAGCGCCAACTTCGGCTATATGGGCAAGTGGCACGCTACCCTGAAACCGATCCTTCCCATCGGGTTGTATCTGTAAGAGACAATCCGGCGTGGAGGAGGCCAAGGGGACGCCCACAAGGCTCGTGGCTGGGGCAAGTTGATGTGTCTTGTCGAGAGCTGCTTGGTATGGGAAAGGAGCTTGCATGGGGACTCCCGCGTGGTGACCCCCGGGAGTGGCATCGTAGGGTGGGCGAGGCGACGCGCCCCCCGGCGTATGCCCCCAATGATTGATTGATATGCCGATCCCCCCATTGACGAAACCGCACCCTCTCTGGACAAAGTCAGAGAGGCTGTAGCAAAGTTGAGGGGTGGAATGGCAGCATGTGTTTGTAATATCAGTGTGGAGCTCCTCAAAGCTGGGGGTGAAGCCATGAGCCGCTGGTTGCATGCTGTCCTGACTGCCGTTTGTCAATCAGGTACCATTCCTCCTGACTGGAAAAGGGGGCTTGTCGTCCCTATTTGGAAAGAAAAGTGGGACCGTGAGAACTGCAATAATTACCGCGGTATTACATTGCTCAGCGTGCCAGGCAAGATGTTTGCCCATCTATTGCTGACACGGATCCGCAGCCATCTGCTGAAGCATCAGAGACCTCAGCACGCCTGGTAAGTCAACAACGGACCGTATGCAAGCGCTTCGTGTCCTGGTGGAATACCGATGTGAGTTTCGACAAGGGATGCTTGCAGCCTATGGTGATCTCGAGAAGGTGTTTGACTCAGTGCATCGTAAGTCACTTTGGGATCTTCTGCGACTTCGCGGGATTCCTGCAAGGACTATTGGTTTGATAACTGGTCTGTACTCTGGGACTGAGAGTGCTGTGAAGTGTGGGAGAGGTGTATCCAGCTTCTTTCCTGTGAATACAGGAGTGAGGCAAAGGTGCGTCCTTGCCCCATCACTTTTCAACACTTGTATGGACTGGGTATTGGGCAAAGTTGTTGACCAAAGTGATTGTGGAGCATCCCCCGGCAACACCAAGATCACTGATCTTGTTTTTGCCTAAGATGCAGTAATCTTTGCCCAGTCGCTTGAGGTCCTGGTGATGGCTCTCGAAGCGCTGCACGAGGAGGCAACGCCTTTAGGACTTGAGATCTACTTGGCCAAGACCAAGGTCCAGGTGTTTAGAGGCCTACTAGATGAAACAGTGCAGTTTCTTCATGCGTGCAACGAGGACATTGAGATCTTGGAAAGTCTTACATACCTTGGTAGCGCAGTCCATAATGATAGCGGGTCACGTCAAGAAGTCTTACGGCGGATTGGCATAGCCCACGGTGTTATGGACTCGTTCAGCACGAGTATTTGGCGTTGTCGGTACCTGTGCAGGAGGACAAAGATCCGGATCTTCAAGTCGCTTGTGATATCCTGTCTTACTCTATGGTTATGACACATGAACACTAAATAGCGACTTGAACAAGCGAATCGATGCCTTTCGTAATAAGTGTCTTCGCAGAATCATAGGGTATCGATGGGATGATTACGTGTCATATCAGTGATTGCACTGTGAGACTGAATCGAAGCCTATTACCTGTATAGTCCGTTAGCGCCAACTTCGGCTATATGGGCATGTGGCACGCTACCCTAAAACCGATCTTCCCATCGGGTTGTATCTGTAAGAGACAATCCGGCGTGGAGGAAGGAGGCCAAGGCTCGTGGCTGGGGCAAGTTGATGTTTCCTGTCGAGAGTTTCTTGGTATGGGAAGGGAGCCTTCATGGGGACTCGCGCATGGTGACCCCCAGGGGTGGGCGAGGCGATGTGTTCCCCCTGCGTATGCCCCCAATCATTGATTGATTTTTTTTTTACTGTTTTTATTTAATTTTGTTTTCTTTGTCATTTTGGGAGTATGTGTGTGTGTGCTCTCTCTCTCTCTCTCTCTCTCTCTCTCTCTCTCTCTCTCTCTCTCTCTCTCTCTCTCTCTCTCTCTCTCTCTCTCTCTCTCTCTCTCTCTCTCTCTCTCTCTCTCTCTCTCTCTCTCTCAGCGTAGGAAAAACACACAATCTCCTCCTTACTTGGTGCAAACAATTTGCTGCGTGAATTTATATTTCATTATTGTTTTTGTTCATGACTTACTGCAAGGAGGATATATCATGCACACGAAAATCCCTCTATTTTCATGAAAAAAATAATTAAAACTATTTCACATAAATGGTTTAAATTTACTGTTATTCATCCATGGTCTTGTCTTGTCCTCGCGAGCCGGACGGACCCGCGATCGCCAGTTTCACCCTCCCGGTGCGACCTTGGAGCTCATATTACCGATCTTTGGGTAATGCTGAGATCTCACACACCACACACCCCAATCCCCTTGCACAAGGGGGACAGTAATCGCCTGAATTTGTCAGTGAGAAATCCCCGGTAGCAGTGAGGATTCAAACTGGTTAACCACAGAATAGCAGGCCAACGCTCTATCCACTTGACCATCGTGTGTGTGTGTGTGTGTGTGTGTGTGAGTGTGAGTGTGAGTGTGAGTGTGAGTGTGGTGTGTGTGTGTGTGTGTGTGTGTGTGTGAGTGTGAGTGTGAGTGTGAGTGTGAGTGTGAGTGTGAGTGTGTGTGTGTGTGTGTGTGTGTGTGTGTGTGTGTTTGCCGGATGATGCAGAAGTAAGGGTTGGACGGCTGGGTTTAGTGGAGAGTGAACGCGTTGCCTGGGAGACGGGGTAACCGAGATCTGAATGGCCGAGGTGCCGTTTTGTGGTTGGCAGGTGAGCGGAAAGGATGAGGGATGAGGAGTAATTTGGGTCGCCGCTGCCTTTCATCCCAAGCAGGGCACTTAGGGGAGGCGGTAGCGGAGTGGTTAGCGTCTCAGACTGGTGTTCTCGGTAACGCGAGTTCGATCCCCGAAGAAACCCAAAACCTTTCTGCACCGTCGAGTGGCTTAAGAACACCCACATGCCCTGCCCATCAACTCTATCTTCGATTGCGAGTGCATCGGAGGACACAGGGGGCGGCATGAGCCTCCAATCACAGGCGTCACTATAAGAATCCTGCCTGCGCCACCACGGGCGAGGACCAACCATCAGAGCCCTCAAGTGAACCTCCAGAACCTACCATCCCAGCCCTGGGTCACTACAGCCTACAGGCGCTATAGGCACAAATGTAAAAAAAAAAAAAAAAAGGAAGAAAAAAACAACAACACTTAAGGGTAGTCAATCCACAGCCTGGGCGCCGCAATTCTGTCGTGATCTGAGTAACGATTTTGCAGAGGTGACATGCGGCGATACTACTATAGAGAACGACTTGAGATGGAGAGAAGAATAAAAGGGGAATGCTATAGGGAAATGTGCGAGTCTATATGGTTGTTATTACACTCGTTTTTAATCAATTAAGACAAATTGTAAAAGAGTACCAGGTCGGATTCGAACCCCTGGACTTAGCTCTTTCACCGCACGGAGGTTAAAAGGTAATGATACGCACCCCATACATATCATTACCTCAACCTCTACTCGGAAGGGAGAGCAAGCGACTTGTTGCAGTCTATTATAACTTCTTCCTCTAGTGAGTCTAGTCCATTCCATTCGTCTAATAGACAATTGGAATAGATGACGTCTATACTATACTTGTATAATGTGTGTGTGTGTGTGTGTGTGTGTGTGTATGAGTGAATAAGTGTAAATAGATATATGATAAAGAGATAGTTTACAGCAGCCTCGGGTTCGTGAGCAGGAAAGGAGCTCCCACAGTTTTACAGCCAATATACTAAAGGGCTACGGGAACCCCGGGAACCACTTCATTATGCCTGCCACCATATTTTTCAGTTACTATGATGTCTAAGCTTCAAGAAAAGCTATGTTAGTCGAGGCATTTCTGGTTGCTAGCACCCGTAAATAGATATTAAAGATGGCGGATGGCGGACGGGGGTAAAACTGAATAAAACGCCATTTTTAAACCAGTAAGACTAAAAACAAGAGTTACTTCTGTATTCCAGCTGTTTTTGGGGTGACAAATTGATTGAAATTTTTATTTTGGTGCTGCAAGAATATTTAAATTATTGGTAAACACTAATAGGCGCTGCAACTACAAAGCTTAGATCGCAGTCTTAGATCTAACTTCCATTCTGTGGAACATCACCTCTTATCCTCTAGACCTCATCTTATTTTCCTCACCGAAACCCAGGTATCTGTGAGCACTATCAGCAGTCCCTTTTGTATTTCCACTTACTCTCTCTATTTTAATTTTCAATCCAAACCTGGCTGTTGCGTATATGTACGCAAGGACATCACTCGCTCTCGTGCCCACAGTCTTGCATATTCAGAATTTTCTACCATCTGGCTTCGACTTCAGTGTCACTCTCTTACTAAATTTATCTGTCTTGTATATCTCTGATATAACTCCTTAAACTATGTAAAACATCCAGACTTTTTAACATCCAAAGTGGAGCACATTTCATCTCATTTTCCTTTACCAGAAATTTCCATTCATGAAAATTTCAATGTTCACCACTTGTATTGGCTATCATCTTCTTTCACTGACTAACCTTGTGAACAAGCCTACAGCTTTTCTATCCTCCAAAACCTAGAGGAGCTGGTGCAGAACCCTACCCGTATTCCTGACCGACTTGGAGACGCGCCCAACAATCTTGATCTTTTCCTAACCTCTATCCCTGCTGATTACTCTATGAAGCTGTTCTCTCCGTTGGGCTCTTCTGATCACAATCTTATTTATGTTACCTGTCCTATCGCTCCGATGCTGCCTCGGGACCCACCTAGGCGGAGGTGCTTCTGACATTTCAACTCAACTCTTTGTGCAGAGCTCATAACTGAGGTCATTGTCTCTATCATGGAGGCATACATTCCACACACTTTCTTTAATTCTAAAGCCCGTCAACCTTGGTTTAACTGCTTGTTCTCATGCTGTCCAAGATAGAAAGGCGGCTCACAGACGGTACCGTAACCATCCATCTCCTGAAATTCACGACTCCTGAAACTCACGGAGTCAGGAGTCCTCTCCTGACTTCTGGCCTCTAGCTAAATACTTCTCTTAATAATTTTTCTTCTACATCTTTTCCTCCTATGCCCTCACCTTTCCCTCCCGGATGGCTCCACAGCTGTCTCATAGATTTATAAACCTGAATTCTTTGTTCAAACCTTTGCTAAAAATTCCACTCTGGTTGATGAAGACCTTGTTACTTCTCTTCCACCCTCTGACTATATTATGCCTGTTATTAAGATCCTTCGTAATGATATTTTCTTTGCCCTTTCTGGCCTAGATCCTCGGAAGGCTTACAGTCCTGACGGAGTCTCTCATATTGTTCTCAAAAACTTTGCTTTTGTGCTTGCCCCCTGCCTGGTCAAATTTTCCTGTCTTTGTCTATCTACTTCCACCTTTCCTTCTTGCTGGAAGTTTGTTCACATTCAACCTGTTCCTAAGAACGGTTGCAGTTCTAATCCTTCAAACTACCGTCCTATAGCTTTGACTTCCTGCCTTTCTAAAGCTATTGAATCTATACTTAATAAGAATATTCTTAAGCATCCATCTGCTCACAATCTTCTATCTGATTGTCAGTACTGTTTCCGTAAAGGGCGATCTACCGGTCATCTTCTAGCCTTCCAAACTGAATCTTGGTCATCCTTCTTTAGGGGTTTCGGTGTAACCTTTGTTGTTGCCCTTCACATATCAAACGCTTTTGATAGTCTGCCATAAATCTTTTATTTCAAAACTACCCTCGTTCGATTGATATCCTTCTCTCTGCACCTTCAAGTTAAATTTCTTTCAAACCGTTCTATTGCAGCTACGGTAGACGGTAATAATGGTGTTCCTCAGGGTTCTGTCCTATCACTTGCCATGGTGATAGGACCATTCATGGCCTATCACCTCTTTCTATTTATTAATGATCTTCCAAGTCTAACTCAATGCCCTATCCACTCTTGCGCTTATGATTCTATACTGCATTTTTCAACGTCGTTTATTAGATGTCTAACTCAACAGAAACTAAGTGATTCACGGATAGATGCCACAGAACACCTAACTTCTGATCTTTTTATGATTTCTGATTGGGGCAAAACAAACCTAGCTTGGTTTAATTCCTCCAAAACACATTTTTTTTCGCCTATCTACTCGACATAACCTTCCAAACACCTATCCTCTCTTTTTCAATAACACTCAATAGTCTCCCTCTTCTACAAAGATCATTCTTTGACTATCCTTAGCTAAAAATCTGAATTGGAAATCATACATCTAATCTCTTGCTAAAATAGCTAAGAAGTTAGGTGTACTGTGGCGTCTGCGTTCCATTTTTTTCTCCCTCCCCGTTGCTTGCTCAGTTGTTCTGTATATGATATTTATCCGCCCATGTATGGAGTGTGCCTCTCATGTTTGGGGGGAATCCACTCGTACAGCTCTCCTAAACAGGATGGAGTAAAAAGCTTTGCGTCTGATCAACTCCCCTCCTCTGACTGGCTGTCTTCAATCTTTATATCACCGCCGCAATGTTGCTTCTCTTGTTATCTTCTACCGTTATTTTAATTCGCACTGATCTTCTGAACTTGCTAACTATATGCTTTCCCCCCCTCCCGCGGCTTCGCTGCGCAAGACTTTCTACGCATTCTGTTAACCTATACTGTCCATCATTCTGTCCCAATGCAAGAATAGACCAGTATCTTCACTCTTTCATCCCTTTCACTGATAAACTCTGGAACTCTTTTCCTGTTTCTATTTTTCCACCTTTCCGGCCGCATCCATAAATTATGCCACAGGTTTTATTGTCAATTATTGTCACTAACTTCCCAACTTTGGGGATGATGCTTTAGAAGATGACGAGCTTGAACCGCCAGTTCTCATCAACGAAGATGAGTATTTTCATGAGCTTGAAGTTATGATGATCAATAATTATTGTAGTGCTACTAAAAGTTTTTAACTCTGTCCATCGATTTAACCCATTTTGGCATAGGTTCTAGGTTGTTGACTCATTAAAAGACCTTGAAGCCTCAAAATAACAATTCCAATCAATTTGTTATCTCAAAAAACAGTTGGAATACATAAGTAACTCCTGTTTTTAGTCTTGATGGTTGAAAAATGGCGATGTATTCAGTTTTACCTCCGTCCGCCAACCGCCATCTTTAATATCTATTTACGGGTACTAGCAACCATAAATCGCATGACTAACAAAGCTTTTCTTGAAGCTTAGACATCATAGTAACTGAAAAAATGGTGGCAGGTATAAAGAAGGAGAGGGGGGGGGGGCCCTTTTCGGTTTCTGGCCCATGGTCTACAAGGAGGATGGTCATAGAACGGCTGCACGAAATGTTTTGGCAATAATTTCACTAATCTGTTTCTCATGGACAAATAGGTAGTAAAAAAAATGTTAAAAAAAAATGAAAATAGAGACTCAGGGGAGGTGTTACGCACCGGCATATTAAATTTGCAGCATAAAATGTGCCTGTCATAGACGCTCAAATTGAGTTAGAAGGAGGTGAATGATGCATCTAAAGGGCCGAGTAATAAAGACAGGCACAGGCACTGATGAGAGAGAGAGAGAGAGAGAGAGAGAGAGAGAGAGAGAGAGAGAGAGAGAGAGAGAGAGAGAGAGAGAGAGAGAGAGAGAGAGAGAGAGAGAGAGAGAGAGAGAGAGAGAGAGAGAGAGAGAGAGAGAGAGAGAGAGAGAGAGAGAGAGAGAGAGAGAGAGAGAGAGGGAGAGAGAGAGAGAGAAAAAAAAAAACCCATAGGTAGACTGATACATCGTAAAGAGGTTTAAGCTGAGAGTAGGACGGACAGACTGACAGCTACAGACAGTAAGAGAGAGTAAAGGATCATGTTTTTCCCCTGCCCCGCCCCACTTTTCCTCCCCATCACGCTTCACGCCGTCACAGCCGCTGCAGTAACTATCCCGCTATTCAGTCTTATAACCGGCTGGCTGGGCTGAAGGCTAGACAACGAGGCGACTCTCTCCACATCAGGGCCAGAAATATGATGATGAAAAAGTAATATAATAATCAATAGCAAATTTACTCTCTTTCATTTAATGGCGCAAGTGGAACGGGAAATAAATCTTATTATATAATTTCGTTTTGACTGATTAGCGTATTACCATGTCGTTGCATGCATCGAATATTTTTTTACGTTCATATTTTAGAACAAAATCCCTAACGTGTGTATGTCTTTTTTTAATTGACTAATTTTGTTTGGTGTTTATCCTTTGCTATCAATACCTGTACATTGGCCTGCAGTTCTTTTATTCACCAGATATATAAATTTTTCCTTCCACGTTAAATTGTACATTGACTGAATAGACTTTTCGTTATTGCAGAGGCGGTATAGCGCCTCCATGGTGTAGTGGCTATCGCGCTTAGCTACGAATCTGTGGGCCCTGGTTTGAATCAGGGTCAGGACAGTCGGCGGCAGCCTATCCAGCTGTTTATCCTTCCTTTTGGGGTTGGTTGATAAATGGGTAACTGTGGAAACATGGGGAAGGCATTTGTGGTAACCCGGATGTCACACTAGTGCTGTGTCCCGGGGTAACGGGTTCTCAACTACCGCAGGTTCAAAGACTAATGCGACGGAGATGAGCACCGAGGTCACGCGCAGCATAGCGTATGTCCCCATCTTTACCTCTACCTTAGAGGCGGGAGATCACAATCGATAGCCAGGGTGCGAAAACCGTGGTGTTGCGAGGTAAGTAAGCCTTGGATTGTGTGCCCGTCGTCGCACCTCACCTGCGGATCCAAAGTAAATATGTGACTAGGGTTGTACTGGATAGTGATTTGGCCGGATACCGGATATCCGACAAATTGCTCTTGGCCGAATAACCGGATACCGGATATTCGGCTAATGTTGGTGGCCGGATTCGGATATCCGGCCGGATATATAACAGTCCCGGCAAATCAAACCCATCATGATATAAAGTTTCTTGCTATCAAATGTGGAAATAGTTTTGAGGTATAATTGGTTCCAAAGACTTAGCAAAATAAATAGATCTTTAAGAGCCTATACTACTGCATACGGCAGAAACTACAGTATTTAATGAATGAATATTAAATATTTTCTCATGTATAAGATTCTGAATGAAAATGCATTCTATTGGATAATTAATGAAACTGATTGAAAAAAGGGGAATTGCAATTATTATTCAAATTTTTATCATCCGCAGGTCAGACACGTGTTTAGCCTCACACTCTTCCTTAACTCAGTGATACAATGAGAATTGCACATCGGTTAACTTACACATGATTAATAAAAGAGAGAGAGAGAGAGAGAGAGAGAGAGAGGAGAGAGAGAAGAGAGAGAGAAGAGAGAGAGAGAGAAGAGAGAGAGAGAGAGAGAGAGAGAGAGAGAGATACTGATACTGATACATTTATTGGCCCTTTAGCCAACAGGAACAATACAGTAATGTATACTCTATATACATGTATATATTATAAGGCTTGGTCTGTTGAGCCGGAGCTCTTATAAAGACCTGTCGCGAAACATAATTGCCGTTTTAGATCAGACAAATAAGGCCTGAGAAATAAAATAAATAATCAATCACCAATTACCCTTAAAAATACTACCAAAGATATTATGTAAGCAATAGATAATGACATACAGAAATTACTATGTGAATAAAAAGTGAAATACAAATAGAAGACATATGCAAATCTTGATAGACAAAAACAAATGCTAATATTAACAAACACACAAGCATACAAAAAACTAAAATACACAAAAATAAACAAGGATTAGCTATTATTGAACGATTTTTTCTTCTTTATTTTACACTTGCAAATGTTACTATCTGTGATGTTTTTAAGATTTTCTGGCAGCCGATTCCACAGTTTTACTCCCCTAACCGTAACACTTCGCTGTGTATGGGACGTTCTACTAATATAATTTTTTTTAGAGAGAGAGAGAGAGAGAGAGAGAGAGAGAGAGAGAGAGAGAGAGAGAGAGAGAGAGAGAGAGAGAGAACATACACACTGTATGATAAAAGAGAAAAAAAAGAATAGGTCTATCCCAGGCATACGATAAGTAGATTGTGATAAGGAGAGTGTTCACGTATGTCAGTCATGTGTGTGTGTGTGTGTGTGTGTGTGTGTGTGTGTGTGTGTGTGTGTGTGTGTTGTGGGCACGTGCGCATTACTACTAGTGATCGAAATAATGAGAAAAATAATGTAATAATAATAAATTATTATTATAATATAAATGACGACGATAATAATAACAATAATAATAATAACAATAATAATAATAATAACAATAATAATAATAGCAATAATAATAATAATAATAATATAGCAACAAACCAACTGTGTGTGTGTGCGTGTGTGCGTGTGTGTGTGTGTGTGTGTGTGTGTGTGTGTGTGTGTATGTGTGTGTGTGTGTGTGTGTGTGGTGTGTGTGTGTGTGTACACATGTGTGTCATACACAACACACACGTAGCTTCATCTGATACAGAGGCCATGTTTCAGTAATCATGCACTTGCAGAAAAACAATCACCTTATTATGACAGTCTACATACAAGTGACTATTTGTCTTAGTATGTGTTGTGTTCCTGAATTAACTCTGAACTCCAAAAGTTAAAGGAAACCTTGTGAAAATTAGGAAACATATTGCAGCACGTGCATGTTCAACCAAGTCCATATATATTCACTCCCTGTCTCGAGCACATCTACATCGAATGTAGGCTTATATGTACGGAATAAGAATAATGCACAGCCTACATAATTACGTAAAACAACAATATGTCAGCCATTTTTTATTTATAGATCTACAGTTTTGAGACGTCATCCATCACATGTGGCTTGAAAAAATAGTGTGAATAGACATATTACACTTAAATTTGGCAGGCTTAATAAAATAATTCTGAATATTTAACGCTTCCGCTCTTTGTCTGGCGGCCATCTTGGATTTCACCAATTTTAAGGCATTTCCCATATTCAGATTTTATAGGACTTTTTTTGTACACATTATAGACATATCAATAAACTGATAAGTTGCAAAACATTTTCCTTCTATTTTTTTTAACCTTGGCACTTCACTTACCGGACTAATGTGGCCCCGTCACATTACGTGGCCTACGTAGTATAGCTTTTTGTCTGCGGTACCTATCTGAATAACCACTGCAGCAATTCAAAGACACTTAGCACACATACATAGCGTAGCGCGCATAGCTTCTGGTGTGCAGCGTTCTACGTGACGTAACTAAATCTGCTGGGTATATCAATCAATCAATCAACCATTGGGGGTATACGCCGGGGGGCGCGTCGCCTCGCCCACCCTACGACGCCACTCCCGGGGGTCACCACGCGCGAGTCCCCATGCAGGCTCCTTTCCCATACCAAGCAGCTCTCGACAAGAAACATCAACTTGCCCCAGCCACGAGCCTTGTGGGCGCCCCCTTGGCCTCCTCCACGCCGGATTGTCTCTTACAGATACAACCCGATGGCAAGGATAGCGTGCCACATGCCCATATAGCCGAAGTTGGCGCTGACGGACTATGCAGTTAATAGGCCTCGATATAGTCTCACGGTGAAATCGCTGATTTGACACGTAATCATCCCAGCGATACCCCATGATTCTGCGAAGACACTTATTACCAAAGGCATCGATTCGCCTCTTCAAGTCGCTATTTAGTGTCCATGTCTCACAACCATAGAGTAAGACAGGGATCACAAGCGACTTGAAGATCCAGATCTTTGTCCTCCTGCACAGGTACCGACAACGCCAAATACTCCTGCTGAGCGAGTCCATAACACCATGGGCAATATGGGCTAATCCGTCGTAAGACTTCTTGACGTGACCCGCCGTCATTATGGACTGCGCTACCAAGGTATGTAAAATTTTCCAATATCTCAATGTCCTCGCCGCACGCATGAACAGACTGTACTGTTTCATCTAGTAAGCCTCCAAACACCTGGACCTTGGTCTTAAGCCAGGAGACCTCAAGTCCCAAAGGCTTTGCCTCCTCGTGCAGTGCCTCCAGAGCCATCACCAGGACCTCCAGCGACTCAGCAAAGATTACTGCATCATCGGTAAAAACAAGATCAGTGATCTTGGTGTTGCCGAGGGATGCTCCACAATTACTTTGATCTACAACTTTGCCCAATACCCAGTCCATATAAGTGTTGAAAAGTGATGGGGCAAGGACGCACCTTTCCCTCACTCCTGTATTCCCAGGAAAGAAGCTGGATACCCCTCCCCCGCACTCCAAAGCACTCTGTCCCAGAATACAGACCAGTCATCAAACCAATAGTCCTTGCAGGAATCCTGCGAAGTCGCAGAAGATCCCAGAGTGACTCACGATGCACTGAGTCAAACGCCTTCTTGAGATCAACATAGGCTGCAAGCATCCCCTGACGAAACTCACGTCGGCGTTCCACCAGAACACGAAGCGCTAGGATACGGTCCGTTGTTAACTTACCAGGCGTGAACCCAGACTGCTGAGGTCTCTGATGCTTCACCAGATGACTGCGGATCCGTCTCAGCAATAGACGGGCAAGCACCTTGCCTGGCACGCTGAGCAATGTAATACCGCGGTAATTATTGCAGTCATGACGGTCCCCTTTCCCTTTCCAGATAGGGACGACCAGCCACGGCAGTCAGGACAGCATGCAACCCGCGGATCATGGCCTCACCCCCAGCTTTGATATTACAAACACCAGCTGCCTTTCCACCCCTCAAATTTGCTACAGCCTCTCTGACTTCGTCAAGAGAGGATGCGGTTTCGTCAATAGGAGGATCGGCATCCACTGCCTGTAACTCAGTGGTGTGAAGATGCTCAGTTGGAGGTCCACCGTGAACAACTGCCCAAAGTACTCAGCCCAATGAGCCATCTGCCCATCCATGTCCGACACTAGGCGCCCATCTGCTGTTCGAATAGCACTCGCCCAACATGAGACTTAGAACGGAGCTTCTTCAGAGCTCGATAGGCGGGTCGGAGGTCATTAGCGTTGAAATGACCCTCGATATCCTCAGCGAGACTCCTGACATACCTCTCCTTGTCTCTCCTCAGGAAAGTTCTAGTCCGGCGTGACAGAGGCCTGTGCTACTCTCCTCGATTTTCTCCAGCGTCTCCGTCGAGACAAAACCACGCCTTGACCTCGGGCGCTCCCCAATACACTCCTTGGCAGCCTGTAGAGTTTCACGTTTGAAGGTATCTCACAGCTCTACAGGGTCCTCAAGGGCACCGAGCACATCAAACCGATTTGAGACTGCCACCGCATACTCATGGGCACGTGTCAAGTCCTTCAGTTTCTCAAGATGAAACACAGTATGGTTACCTCTTAAGATTCTTCTGGACTTGACATGAAGCTTAAGTGTAGTAACAACAAGACTGTGATCTGTTCCAAAGAACTCAGCACTCCGGTAAACCCTGCAGTTCTGGAGGATCCTCCAACGAGTACTAACGAGGACGTGGTCGATCTCCTTAGCTACCCCAGCATTACTATACCATGTCCAGCGTGCAGCTCTGGTCTCTGATACCAAGAACCTGCAATTCTCAACCTTCTGGACCTTGCAAAATTCAGAAGCAGAGAACTGTTAATGTTTCTGGTACCGGAGCCATGGGTACCAACACATAACTCGTAGCCATCTCTCACAGTGCTAGTAGTCGCATTGAAGTCGCCCAAGACAATGAGTGTGTCCCGAGGAGGACACTGGTCTAATACGGATAATTGGCGTAGAACATCTCCTCTTCAGTTTTATGCACCTCGGTAGGAGCGTACACTGCAACAAAAGACATGAAACCCAGAGTGTGTTTCATCCTCACCCGCATTATACGCTCATCAACCCGAGTAACCTCAACAACTGACGGGTGCAGTTTGCTGGAGATGCCTATAGCTACTCCCCGGACATGGTCGCCATTGCTCATGCCGGACCAGTAGTAGGTGTAACCCCCACTGCTAGTCTCGCCACTGCCAGACCTCCTCGTCTCAGACAGTCCCAGCTGGGACTGCTGGGTATATGCAAGGTGTTAAAGAATAATTATATGCTCAATAAAAGTGATAAAAACACGCATTTTTTCAGTTTTCTTTCAGATTCAGAATTATTTCGAAATATCTTGGTTGAAATAGTGAAAGGGGAGGGATGAAGGAAAGGACCAATTACTAAAGGGGGCGTGGTGGTATAAAGGTTAAGAAACACTGGCCTAACCACTTTCTACCTCTACCAGACCATCAAGTTTGGCGTTATCACGCGTGGTGTCAAGCTAATATGTTACTTTGTCTTCCTGTCCATGGATTCCCGTCTCGCCGTTCTGTATGAACATTGCAACGTGATCGGTATTAAGAACTTATAATAATATGTGTATTCATGCAGTCGCAGTCGAATATCCTCCAATCAATATAAACACGTAACTTACCGCTAATAATGATTTTATATTTGTTGTTAATACTAATATTTTGTTGTTCTTCAGCATGCATTTATTACTTTTTGATACATTTTTTCCTCCTCCCGCTCATACAAAGTTGTTCGATGAATTGAGAGTTGCGGTTAGTGGATGATATGAAAGTGATATGAAAACTACACATTAATGTTTGAAAAATTATATCAACAGGAACTTGAGCGAGAATATTTTACCCACAACAACCATGCGCCGTCCAAATAATCTCGGCTCAAAGTGATGCAAGATGTGCAGGTGACGGTGAGAGAGTAAAGGTACGGAATTTTTTTAGTGGCAAATGGGTGCGAATAGTAATCATTGTGCAGGTTACCACTTCCGTGACGTAATGCTAAACGTACCAAGACGATCGTGAGCCAAGACTTGGATATGACGGCGCACTGCCCGGGTAGTTATTCGTCCTTCTTTGTGAGTTGATCGATTCAAGAGTGTCTGAGGAAACCTGGAGAAAATAAACTGGACTTTAGCCGCAGTTAATCTTGTATCTTGAGGTAAGACGGTGGCCGAGTCAAAGTGGTGTGCTCTGTATCCTGAGTTCGAGTTCTGTCGGGAGCAAATGGACCCATTTACTCTACTTGAGGTAACGTTTGATAGATTGGAAATCTTCAAGCCTCATAAAGTAAGGCAGTGATGTTGAATTTTCGACGTGAACAGTATTTTTTATGATACAGCCAATTTAAATGTAGGAAAATTTGTGCGCTCTAAAACTACCGGCGCCATGTTGTGATGTTCCCAACTCACTTCTGCTCCGGACTAACACAGCTGTCAATCGGCCGCTTTACACTAACATTAAGTTGCATTACCCTTACTACCGCAAGAAGGCCAGTAACCCTCCTGCAAGATATGTGGTAGATTTTCACTGTTTGTGAATATATGTTGTAGTTTATAAAGAAGTGGATAGACAGAGACAAGTGGCTCATGTCACTAGGCAAGTGTTGACGTTTGGCATCGCAACTCCTACAGTGAGCTCAAATGAACCTATAATGATATATACATCTAGACAGATAGACGAAGTCATAGAAGAACAGGTAGAATGACAGCGCCTTCCACACATACACACAGGCTGGTCAGGAACACACTGTGAATAAAGCGCCTTCCAGACACCCACATAGACTGTTCAAGAGCATACTGTGAATATAGCGCCTTGCACACACACACACACACACACACACACACACACACACACACACACACACACACACACACACACACACACACACACACACGCACACACACATACGCACACACGCACACACATACACACACACACACACACACACACACATACTGGTCAAGAACACAAAGTAAGAGCGTAGAGTAAGAGTAGCTTAGCGTAAGGGGAGATCTGATTGAAGTTTTTAGTGGTTAAAGGGATACAATATAGAAGATGTCGGAAAAGTTCTTACAGCTAGTAATCAGGGTAGAACAAGAAGTAATGTGGTCAAACTGGAAAAAAGTATGTTTAAAAAGGAAATAGGGAAAACTGGTTCATAAATAGGGTGGTAAATGATTGGATTGGACTCAGTCATTAGGTAGTTATTGCAGCGTCAATAGGGAGTTTTGAATGGAGGCTAGACAATTTCATGGACGGGGATGAAAGGTGGATGTAGGTAGTATTAAGTAACAGGAACTACCACGTGTAGGTCTCACGGCCTCTTGTAGCGTCCTTATTTTCTTATGTTCTTATGTTCAAAGTGAACATAGCTCCTAGATGAAAAGGAAGTGATCACGTGCACACTCTTGGATGCGTTTTCGTGCACGCAGCAGCATGTGTGTGTGTGTGTGTGTATATGTGTGTATATGTGTGTGTGCATATTTATGTGTGTGTATGTGTGTGTGTGTGTGTGTGTGTGTGTGTGTGTGTGTGTGTGTGTGTGTGTGTGTGTGTGTGTGTTTGGCGTTTTTTACCTCAGGCAGCATACACAGACAAGCACCAATCACCAATACTTAGTTACTAATCAACCTGGCAATAGTCACACAGCAGTCAACATTCACCATTCATCAGTCACCATTCACCCAGCACGCCAGTCACCCAAAGTCAACTATCCCGTGACTTTGACAGCAATATATCTGACCTTGTTTTGTTTGCGGGTGAGGAGGGACACACACACACACATACTGGTCAAGAGCACACGGTGAATGTAGCGCCTTCCACACACACACACACACCTCACACACACACACACACACACACCACACACACACACACACACCTCACACACACACACACACACACACACACACACACACACACACATATACACACACACACACACACACACACACACACACATGCGTAACATGCGTGTTCACTCATAGGGAAATCACACCTAGTAGACATCCACCACTGTTTACTTTTTTCTTGTTTTTGGACACAGATATGAACACTTTCTCTGGTGTTTTGATTGTGGTGTTTTTGTAGATTGGCACAAAACAAACATAGTATGTTGTTCTTTGTCTGGGACGTATTGAAAGGATAGGTACAAACGGTCTGCTGATGCCATAAAGAGCCGATCAGCTGGTTTAGGACTGGGCGGGAGCGAGGACGAGAAGGTAGCAGCTGCCTACGTCAGAACCAATTACAGCACGTTCCGCGGCCACGTGATATTTTGGCCCAAAAAACTACATATATCTCATTCATAATGCAATTTTAAGAAAAAGAATATGAGTACAGTGATATGTAGCCTATATTGCATCCATAGATTCATAATACTCGCGTTTTAGGTGTGAGTAAACGGGTCCATTCTTTCTTACGTTGTCGAGTGATTGAAAACTTCCACATACTGGAAAAAAGCTTGACATACAGGCGAAAATCTATGTACTTATACCAGGATGTTTACATTAGCCAGAATAATGAAATAGTGAAAATAGAGACTGATATAGGAAAATTATTTGAAAATAATCAGATATAACTTAGTTGGTTCAATTAGGGGCACTGACGTATTGGATGTTGTATTAAGAGTCAGAAATATCGAAAAAGAATAGTGATACGTCTTGTACTGTATATATAAGAATAGGACTGATTTTTGTAATATATTAAAACTACTAGTACAATGGAAACAGAAGTAAGAACAGAAAAGGAGTTGAATGGGAAGTAGAAAATTGTCTGAATAGTTTTACAGAATATACATAATGGCATAACAGTGATTAAATAAATAATGATATTTTAATGTAGCATTGCCGATGAAAATATCAGACATTACACATAAGAACATAAGAAAATAAGGAAGCTACAAGAGGCCATGAGGCCTACACGAGGTAGTTCCTGTTACCTAACACTACCTACATCCACCTTCCATCCCCATCCATGAACCTATCCAGCCCCTCTTTAAAGCTCCCCAACGACTCCGCACTAACTACCTGTCTACTGAGTCCATTCCAGTCATTCACCACCCTATTTGTGAACCAGTTTTTCCCTATTTATTTTTTTAATTTACGCTTTTCCAGCTTGAATCCGTTACTTCTTGTTCTACCCTGGTTACTAACCTAAAGAACTTTTCCTACCTCTCCTTTATTAAATCCCTTTATCTACTTATAAACCTCTATCAGATCACCCCTTACTCTGCGTCTCTCGAGTGAGTGTAACTTTAATAGCTTCAATCTCTGCTCATAACTAAAGTTACGCATCCCTTGAATAATTTTGGTCATCCTTCTCTGCACTGATTCTAGCAAGGCTATATCCATCCTGTAATATAGAGACCAAAACTGAACCGCATAGTCTAGGTGAGGTCTGACTAGAGCCAAATAAAGCTTTAGAATAACTTCCGCACTTCTACTTTTAACACTTCTGGTAATGACAGAACAGTAATGGCGTCTCTTAGCTCTATTTCTGGCCTCAATACATTGTTTCCTAGGTCGGAGGTCTGGGCTCACCCTCACCCCAAGATCTTTTTCGCCTTCTGATCTTTTCAGCGTTACAACTTATAAGTATCGATGGTCACACT